>LQNS02278091.1:5958215-5982437 GCA_001587735.2 Parhyale hawaiensis | reverse complement strand
AGATACAGGCATTGTACTAGTAGATCACTGCAAACTTAATGCCAATTGTCTCTTATGTTATTTTTTAGTATTATTCCTATATTAGTTCTAAGCATGAAAACCTCAGGATACTGTGTCCTAACCTTGTTGGACACAGTCTCCATATGAGAAATATATGAGTTTGTTTGTTTGTCAGAGACAGAAAAAGTAGACCCACAGCTCGTGTTCATTTTCGTGATAGAACGCATTACGATGAAAGACGTGTGAACTCGATCTAAGACATCATTGGATGCCATTTTTGGTACACTCTGCGGTAGAAATACTTTGACTATTTACGGTAAACTCCATTGAATATGAAGACATCTAGACCCCTTAATTATGCAATTGGTTATATTTACCAGTGAGTTGGTCGCATTTTCCGAACAATCATTACATGACAACGTACGACAGTGCAGGTTTGCAACCAGCGCAATATCGGTCATATTAAGGGGTTGATGATGCTTAAAGTTTGTCATTTTGTGTGCAGTTGACTGTGCTTGGCATTGTGGCTATCGTGCTAAGTGTTTCTGCCCATGAATTTCCACGTTACCTGTAGTGAAACTTAATGATAAATGGTCGACCTAAGCATTCAAAGAAGAGAACTACATACCGTAGTTTTGGTCGCTATTTCTCACGGTTATATTATTTGTCCCTCTGCATCTAATCGAAATGCAATCCTCCAGCGATTAGTAATGCAGCATTATTTTGCTTAATGTGCTGCTCTGTATTTGTTTGTAGCACGTTAACAAAGTAGATAAATTTTCTGTTACATAACTGTATATTTACCAGAGCCTGGCCGATTATACGATGGCGATGGTGTGACGACCATCACCATCGGAAAAACTACGATGTTATGATGTAACATCCCGAAAATTCATCAGAGATACCGATGGTCCGATGGAAATTGCATCAAACAGTCGCCGATGGCCATTTCTCCATCAGCGATAGTGTTATGAGGAAGAACAGGTCCGATGAAATGGCTGAACATCCCATCGGCGATGGCATACGATGGGCATCGTCATCGGTTGTGCTTCCGATGCCGATGAAGCGCTGAAATAAGCATAAAATTACAGAAAAACAGCCATGCAAGTTTGAAACATTTTTTTTAGTAACATTAAAACACAGAGTGGGTTACAAAGTTTATTTGGTGAATTTTTTGAAGAGGTCAGTAATGACATTTAGTATTTTACTTGAAATATTTAGGGATAATAAGGCATTCTAAGACTTTTCAAGAATAGCGTTTTCATCGCAAATGCTTACTTTTAGAGGTTTTTGACTTTAAAGTTGCCATTGTTTCTTAAGAAAGAATTTAACATGCACCATTACGGCCGTGGCGAGGCATCAAGAACAAAGCCTCGTAATAGTTTTTTCGGCAACAACGTTGCTCTTATTCATTAAGGTTAGGCAAGCAAGGTCTGGTTCTGTTAATATCATACGAGAAATATATATACATAAAAGTGTGAAGCAATATCGTGCTAGTCGTAATGGCAAATCTTATTTTCTATCGTACGAAAACTATGAGAACTTCAAAGTCAAATACATATCTCGAAAAATTACAAGCGTTTGTGGCGAAAACGTTATTCATGAAAAACGCCTTTGAATGCCTATTTTGGCTAAATATGTCAACAATAGTACTAAATGTCATTACTGACCTCTTCGGAAGATGGCCGTTTACTTTAATACATTCCCCAGATCTAACAATGTCAATTACAACATATTAAGGTTTTGAAAGGTCATTAGATTTGGAGTATATTAGCTACTAGGCAAATGATAATTAGACTTTCTAAAGCAGATTTTAATTAACCCTAATAACCTGGGGTTTCCATTTCGCACCTTTTATCAGGTAGGAATAGTATTACTGGTGTAAAAATCGCATACAGGCTAAAGTTATAAGAGATGCTGCTTTTATTCGATGTTTGTGGTTGAGATTTTGTTTTTTTAAAATGTGTTAATGCGATGGTGACGCCCTACGATGGCCATCGCCAATGGTTATTTCATCGTAGGTCATCGCCAATGAAAATTGGCGATTTTTCGTTCCGGTGGCAATGGAGCGTTGGTATTGCATTCTCCATCGATAGTACGATGACGATGGCCATCGTACTAGTCGATTTTGTCATCGTAGCATCGTACCATAATCGGACATGCCGAGCTCTGATATTTACTGTGTAGATATATAGGACTGTGTGTATGAGTTTTTCCTATTAATAGAATTTTTACAAAGTTTTTTAGAATATGGCCGCAGTCTGCATCTTCTATATAGTTAGGATTTTAATTTCCTTAAGAGAAATACGTGAATACTATATGATTAGCTTCTCCTTTGTATTCTATTCTACTTTCATGTGGATCTTAATGCGTGAGTCTTACTTGTTAATGCTCGAGTATATTGAAACTGAACTATCCAGCGCACCATGCACTTTTATGTTTGAAGGCACAAGGCCATTTTGTCAATACATATATAACGGAAGAGTTTCTCCCTGTAGGTGCATTTCAGTGAGCCGCCGAGCTGCAGTGGAACTGTATTTATCTACAAAACTGATACGCGGCTATAAAGTTGGCAGAACTTCAAGTGAATGTTTGCCTCATACGATACGTCTGCCGAGGAGCATAGCTCTCTAAGGTCTGCAATATTCAGTGTCTGTTCGCTCGTCCTGGACTCGT
Source organism: Parhyale hawaiensis (assembly GCA_001587735.2). Classification (NCBI taxonomy): domain Eukaryota; kingdom Metazoa; phylum Arthropoda; class Malacostraca; order Amphipoda; family Hyalidae; genus Parhyale; species Parhyale hawaiensis. Next base: position 5,979,761 of record LQNS02278091.1, on the reverse strand, counting down.
AAGCGTATCCGATGTCGCTCCCAACCAAGGATAAGAGGTCACGTTCACTGTAGCGGCCCTATGGCCGCCCGAGCAGAAGACCTTTTATGATAATTTTACGATGAAGCCCCACGAATTCTTTGGCAGACCGTCCTGGTCGATCTCACGAACTGAAGTGTTATGATGGAGGCTTTTCTTTGTAAGCTCTCGGCATGATGACCCCGCAAACTGCACGGATCTTCCAACGGTGAAGTGCAACACATGTAAAGCGCTGAAGTAGAGGTCTCGTCCATAATAAAGTGAGGACGTCTTATCGTAAAATATGTTATTCTCCCTGCGGATCTCCTTAAAGAGGCATATGAAGGTCAAGTCTACTTGAGTATACCAGTTGGTTTTTATGCTAACGTCGTCCTACGAGGGTCACGTGTGTCATGCTTGCGGATAAGAGCTGCATCAGCGGCACGTGGAAGTGACACATATTATGAAAGCGTCACTGTAACTTGCGTCTTCTCCATAGTTCTTATATGGCAATAAACGACTGATTAGTTAATATTTTCTTAAATAAAAAGTTGGCTAAACCATCGGGCAATGTACGTACCATGAACATGTAAAGTGTATGCTTCTGTGAAAATTAGAATAATAATTCATCCACGCAAATAAGCTTTTGTCATGGAAGCCCAGCATGGGCCGATGGGTTGATTTAATGACGGAGAAGCCTTACTGGACTAACAGACCATGCAAATCCTAAATCTGGAAACAATGACTGCTGAAATGGACCACTACTTCCTTCATGACTTCAGGTTTGCCGGTAAAATCACAAGACGAGAGGCATGAACCCTGAGCCACTTATTTATGTACTGCTGAAGCTGCCGATCGGTTTAATTCTGGTACGGGGGTAGAGATGCACCGTCATACAGGCCCACAAATAGGGGATTAGGACAGAGTTTTCACTACGACTAGAATCAATTAAGTACCTAGTACGCGTGACACGTAAGCACTACAATGGTTCAGACGTTTTGTGTCCATAGAACACTCACGGCCAGGCTCATGTGAGTATGTTTTCTCGCTTGACCTACGCCTTTTGTTTATTCAATATTCCTCTCTTATGGTAGATAACTTGTTTAAGTGAGTAGCGTAAGTTTCCTGATGATCAGAGGTTTTGCTGATGACCTAATCCAGTCAGGATTTGAACTCTACACGTTTCTCTTGCGTACGCCGACACAATAGTACCAAGTATATTAGCACACGTTGTGCTCGCTCTGGAAGTCCGTCCTTTCGTTGCAAGATTAGCCTACTGCTCGATGTCGGTGCGGTAAGCTGGGCAGTCCCCATTTCAAGTCCTGACTTTGATTTCCCTTCTATTATTTATTCCAAGTCAACACAAGGGTACACTAGACGAGCAGTAGTAATCATAGCACGTTGTACCTATGTTGGGCTGCTAGTGCACTAACAGTGAGCTTCATCAAGGCAAAGGTAAACATTTTATCTCTGCATATCTCCCGAAAGACCTAAATTGAGCGACGGACTTACCTATGTGAGTACTACCTATTTACCTCACAATTTGGTCAGCGAGCTACTATTGTTAGTAAACACGACGTAAAGCCTCTCAAGATGGGTCGAAAGAGAAATAGAGAAAACAAAACTAAGACACCCATGCAAAATGTCTCTTCAGTGGCCCATAACACGTTGTCACGTAGAAGTCTCGTAAGGTATGTCAGTTATATGGCAAAAAAAAAGACCTACTTAACGATGCAAACTAACTTGTAGCACGAATCGAGGCCAGATGCAATAATTCCTGAGGAATACCCATCTTACATATACATAGTGCAACATATGCTGATGCTCGTGCTTGCGAAGCGTCTCTTGCTAGAGTCCGCCCATTTTCCTATACCATTTGCATTTTGCATCAACGTGAGGTTACTAAGATGCAAAAGACATGAGCTGTAGGGCTGTCTCCTAAGCTAAAATGTATGGAATCTGTAGGGGAGAGACGTGTCTCAAGCACGGGTATCAGCATCCGTCATACCAAATCTAATTGGGCAGTATGGTTACTCTGCGCATGTGTGAGGTCACTATGTATTCTCTTAAGGACTCTTGGGCCAACAAAATAGTTCTTTAGAGGTCCACGGTTGTTAATTCGCATTTCCCGAGCACCTCCCCCCCCTCCATCCCTCGACATGGTTACAGTCTGTCAGGTTGCTAGGCCGGTTACAGTGCACAAGCAGAACAAGGTTGTCCGGATGACTCCCTACTGAATAACTGCAAAATTATTCCTTTGCCTCTGTAGATGCTCGTATAAATATTGAGAGAGGACTGTATTTTTTGACTATACAGTGACCGATGGAGAGGTCCTTTAAATTTAACTGTAGTGTCTGTGGAACAGCTCATGAACATGACATCAGCGGCTTCATCACTTGGCTACCAGTACACACCATGTGCGCGGGGGCTAGGAAAGTTATCGAAGTAGGAATGCCCCAACTAGGGACCAATCCCGGACCATGAACCCTCAGGAGTTGTTCCAGTCGATCTCACAGTGTTTGCGACACTTTTCTGACCGTCAAAATTAAATTAAAATACTTTATATACAATGACATCTGAGGGGTCATACATACTACAGCGTTACAAGTGACATACAATACAACATTGTGTAACTTGATCTTTCACCAGTCTCTGATGGCTTTTCAAAAAAAGTTGGAGTTCTTGGCGACATCTGACGGCCTCAGGTTCTTTGGTAATTAAAGTTACGAAAATAACAACATTAGCGTATCCACATTGACCTGGCAGACTACTTAGAAAGGTCTGAGAGCACAGTGGAGTTTGGAGAAGTTCTGGGATCCACTTGAGAAGTGGTAATATCCAGAAGAGAGTCGATCAACTTGTACGACGTCTCGGGGCTTTCTAGAGCACGTTAAACTCTGCCTAGGGACCAGTAGTATATGTACGAGTATCTTTGTTTACACTGCATGAGTTAAATAGAAATAAGCATAGTGTTTAATGTCTAACTAAATAATGCTTCGGTTATATTACAGTTTAAGAAGTCAAGCCTATGCAATACTAAATATATAAACCATCATATGAGCTTAAGGTGCTTCATACGTTCTATGCAGGGCCGGCAAGCAGAAGCATATACAAAACTGTACAAAATAAATTTATGACACAAGTGGTCGCGCGCCACATGCAGATAACCAATCGGCCGGCCACCTGTGTCCTCCAGCCTGCAGTTGCACAGCACCGCACCAGAACCACGCGGTGCTAGTGATCTACATAGAGGCGCTATCGATTGGCCTCCGAAAACAAAACATTGAGACTTGACTCGTTCGGACGTTAGACAGAAACTTCAACTCTGCTAAGCTGAATCATGTTCCAGGTTCAAAAAGCAATCAGGTTGCTGTTAAGATATTGGAAAACTCCAGTTAGCAAAGCATGATTGAGTCTCAAGGGTAACTGATTAAGAATCAACACAGAAAACTCGGTTTGACAGCTGGAAACCAGTACGCTTGCACGTCTGAAGTTCAGAGCAATCAAATTTGGCAGGCTTGATTGCACAGGCCAAGCAAAAGCTCCCTAACTAAAGCAGTGATTGCTAAACGATTTCAGGCTAGTGGCTCCTTGACTTCCAGGTAGCTTCCGGCACCCTACCATATATTCTTACACACCTGAAAAGACACACACAAACAAAAGTAAATTCACTGAACGGCAAATTCATCGAATAGCAACTGTTCACTCTCATTTTTCAAGTTGAACGCAAGCAATACCGGCTGGAGCGCGGCTGGAATACTGTACACGCGAAACAGAAATGCGCGTGGAGATTACGTTATGCTAGGTTTGGCTAGGTTACTTTAGGTTAGATTAGTTTGAGCTACGAAATGTCATGTTAAGTATAGGATAGCCTAGGTTAGGGCAGGATTGGTTTGCTCATGTTAGGCTAGGTGGTTTGGTTAAGTTAAGCTAGGTTAGGTTCGATGAGCTTAGGTTATGCAAAGTTAGATTATGTTAGGCTAGGATAGTCTGAGCTAAGTTCTGGTAGCATTCAAGTGTTTTATTGCTCGTTCCAGTTCGTGCGTATTCCTTTACTCACTTATTCCCTTAGGTATTTACGATCCAATCACACTTGTTCCGGCTATACTCGCTCAGTTGTGCGTGCGTTCACTCGTTCCTTTCATTCGTCGTTCGATTTAATTACCATTCGATGAGTTCATCATCTAATGTAGCTACCATTCGATGAGTTAACCATTCGATCAGTTTACAGTTCGATGAAGTTATCATCGATGAATTTGCGTTCAATGAATTTACTCGCGATGAATTTGCATTGAACCATTTACCTCCGCCGAGGAGGTAGCGTTTGTACCGAGGTCTGTTAACAAACAATAAATAACCCCATATTCTTCTCATGTGGATGCTGTGCCCAACATATTAAGGGCACAGCGCCCAGAGTTTTTTTATTATAATTCTTTATGCTAACAAGACAAGAGAGAATTAGCGTTTGGTTCGTAGAGCTTCCCTTAGCAACATAACTCAAAAAGTTATGGGTGGATTGTGATGAAATTTACAAGAAATGTTCGGCATGTTACAAGGGACAAACAATCATATTTTAGGCGGCCCCTAGACGATTAATATTATAGCGAAATATTTTGGTTTGTGCAATATAATTAATCGTATGTAGGCAATATTGAAAGGTTGTGCAATATATTGTGTAATTTTCAAAATCTTGAAAATACATTGCGAGAACGGGTTAATATTGGGCCGTCTGTCGGCAACATTGCGCAATATCCTGTCCGGGCTGCCCCTGAAATGGGAATTTCCCCCACTTTGGAGGAACCTACTCTCAGCTGGGGTAATGGGGGGTTGATATATAATCGAAATTTGGTGGTATTCAATCATCTCTACATGTAAACAGCAAATGAGAAAAGCAAACTCTACCCACTACAGACCGGCATAAAGAGCTTCAAAATAATTTTTCAACTTTTACAACTTGCTAAGGCAACTTTTCGAGCCTTTTCTGGAGAGAGTGCTGTTGGCTTCTGTAGTATACCAAATGGGCTGACCAATATCCCAAATGTATTTTCGTTCACACGAAGAGCGCGTCTCGTGTTGACTTCATCAGAGTCTGGCTTGGACTGATTATTTGCACTATGAGGTTGTACGTCTGTGATCGCGATTGCGCAATATATTGCACAACCTTCAATATTGACTCCATACGGTACAATATTTTGCACAAACAAAAATATTGTACAATAAAATGGTATTTTTCTACTAAAGGTCAAAACTCGATAATAAAAAAAAAATTTCGAGTATTTATGTAGAATGAAGCATTCTAAAACTTTTTTATGCATGACGTTTTCGTCGGAAATGCTACGATTTCGAGATATTTGACTTGGGATTTTTCATTGTTTCCTACGGGGCAAAATGGTTGGGTTAGGTTAGGTAAGGTTAGGTTAGGTAAGGTAAGGTTAAGTTAGGTAAGGTTAGGTAAGGTTATGATTGGTAAGGTTGGGATAGGTAAGGTTAGGCTAGGTTAGGTTAGTTTAGGGTAGTTTATGTCCTATGGGGTCACCGGTTATTTTTTCCCGTAGGATAACAATGGGAACTTCAAAGTTTAATATCTCGGAAACTAAGCATTTTCGACGGAAACGTCATTCGTAAAAAATGTCTTAGAATGCTTCATACTAAATATGAGAATATTTTTTCCAATGTCGACTTGTGACCTTTAGTAGAAAATTACCAATAATATTGACCGTCCAAAGACTACCGTCATAATATTGCGCAACCCACATTGCACAATAATACTGAACTTCTATGGGCCACTCCAGTGATGATCTACTGCTCCGTTTGTCAGTTCGATTGCATTTTTATTGCCTCCGCCAATAAGTTTGGCAGGCTAGTCTGTTTGATTGTCTATGTGTCACCAAGATAACTCAAAAAGTCAAGGACGGATTTTTGCGAAAGTTTAGGTATATCAGGAGGAACAGATGATTAACTTTTGGTGAAAATCCGTTCAGCCATCTGTTTGATTGTTTGTTTGTTTGTCTGAGTCATTTTTATTAATATCCTAACTTAAAAGTTATTAAGAATTGTTAGCAACGTTGGAAGACATAAATTACTACATTTTTGGTCTGTTTGACTAATGTTTATAGAATGTTTGTTAGCAGCATAACTCGAACAGTTACGAACGGATCTTCAAGAATATTACAGAAGCTGTTATTACTGTCGAAAGGCACAAATGATTGAATTTTTGTGCGGGTACGAAGGAAATCATAGTTTTAGAACAAATTTGAATTTTTGATTACCGTAGGCGCTCTCAGAGTGCTCTAGTTTTGCTGTTTGTCAGTAACATAACCCACAAAGCTAAGAACGGATCTTTATGAAATTCTGCAGGAACAGAGAAACGCAGCTGACCCAACTCTGATGCTGATTTATTCATTCTTTTTTGTGTTTGTCTCCGTGTCTGTTTTCCTGTTAGTCAGAACATCAGTGAGAACGTTACAGAAGAATCATCTTGAAAGTAACAAGAACAGCTATTCATGTTCCGAGGAGCAAATGGCTTAATTTTAGTGATGCATGATTAAAAAGAAACCCTTGTTTTCAGAACCAATTTGAATTTTCGTTAGGATTGTACTGTGTGATGGGTATATGCTCTCTCAGAGCGTTTCTCTAGTTTAGTAATCATTTAGCATTTTTCAGCTGCTCTTAACTATCACTGCCCTATATATATAAACTGTCTTTTCCCCACCACTTCCTCAGCTATTAATATTGCAGTAAGGCTGTTCTGATCTCCACAGCCCTATTTAATAAACAAGAGCACAACTCGTCAAGTTCAGACAGGATCTGACACTGTGACCCAGCAGCCTGTCAACCACAGCCCCAAGGCTCCTCAGGATCACCTGAGCACACCGCGGTGATGGTTATCAATGTTTATTGCAGACAAGCGTAGAGGGAGCATGGGAATCTCGGGGGTCACGTGCGTTCATATTTCACTGGAACTTGGATACAACGACGCAAGGTCGAAATTTCTACAAAAATTGAGAGTCTACGGTGAGGTGAAGAGGGGAGGGAAAGGAAGTGACGTCCCAGGAAATTATTGTGGAGGGGGCCATCCAATCCATTTCTAAGAAAAAATAATTTGATAAATTTGTGATACACAATTTATCATTATTATGCATTCCTTTTTCGTTTCATGTATGCCTACATATTGAAGATATCTTATTTTCTCTTAGTAGATCTTAGTATTATACCTGATAACTTGAGTCCTGAGGACATACTATCAAGCATTTGGCCTCTGGCATCACTACATAGATCTCTGTACGCCAGTGTCTACTCGTACATCTGCCAGCGTTACTGCTTTGGTTGGAAAACAATTTAGTCGAGCGCAACACTCACCAGTAAGTTTCTTACCTCACACTTGCACTTGTCACACCGAGTGACAGTGAATTTTGGCAAACACTGTATAAGTATGAAATGGTTGAGCCAAGCTTTCTCGCATGACAGTTCGCTTCAAATGTTACTAATGCAACAACCTATAACAAATTGTCACTGTCCTAAAGCGGATCTAAAGAGAAGGTAAGATAGAAACTAGTATTAAACTTTAGATAATTTTCTATATTGGTGAAGGTGTGAGCGTTGCCTTTCTCTTCAATGCTGATTCTCAGGATCGACCAAAAAGTATACGTTGCTGTATTATCTTAGAACATTTTTATTCTAAAGGTAGTAACCTCATGTCAACAATAACTTTTCTTGTGTACATGTTGTGTTCGGATTTAATGCCAGCGTCAGGTAACATTAGATACTATGATTCACTGAACTGCTCAAGGCCCTGTAGGTATTTATGAAACTTTTAGAATATCTTTTACTGGGAAAGCAAAGCTTTCCCGCAGAAGTCGGACCTATGCCCAGATCAAGTTGAACCTTATACGAGAATGTTCTCACACCGGCTATAGATGCCGGTGTGTAAAGTTGCCGGGATGAGAGGAATCCCTGTAAATTATAATCGCGATCAGGAAGCGGTTTAAATCCCGGAGTTAACTTCACCTTATGTTCAGGATGTCTGCTGAAAACTTAATGTAATAAGCGAATAACCAGTAATGGTTCAAATCCTCCCCTAATTTATTTAGAGTGTAGCTAGGTATAGGTGTTTACGAAGTACCCTTTGGAAAATTTTTACAGCTTGGTCAAGCAGCGATAGAGAGAAACAGGTTGCATTCTGCAGATATATGCTGCCTCCAGACTTGGAACTAGGGAATAATATAGATCGAATGGCTGTAAGTTAACCCTAATCATATCAACTTGTGTATTTTAATACAAGGACTAAATTTATCCTAGAGTAGTGCTACATGGTGGAGAAGCTAAGCAGTGAGGTGGCTCAACCTGATAAAGATAGGGTTAGGAGTATCATCAAATTTAAGGTACTTAAAAATTTTCAGATTACAGAGTTAATCACTAATCAAATAATGACTTACTGTCCATAACGGCTAGAAAATTCAGGTCATAGCATAGATTTGTAATTTAACTGTTACAGTCCATAACTGTAACAATTAAAAAACATATCCGTGCTGGGGCGACCTCACTGTTGGGTACTGATATCAGATCTGCAGCTGGAACTTGGCTGGCAGTTTGTGTTTTTTCGATATTTATAATTTACATTTTTGCAAGAAAATTATAAGAGTCGCAAAATAATCCGAATCGGCGTTCTGAAGGCATAGCACAATTAAAGTGCTGGAAACAGCACGCGATAAGATAAAGAAGATCGAGCTGATGGACAGAAACGGCTTTCAGATTTGGAATAGCAAAGTGGAATTGACAAAATTTAATGAAGGAAGTAATAGGCTCAGCAGAATGATTACTGACGAGTGCAGATTACGAGGCTCCGACGTCTTGGGCGAAGCCATAAGCCACCGGTTCTATCCTTATCTATGCCTAGCGCCCTTAAACAACATATAATATGTTCCACACATCTACAAAATTATTTACATGAAGGTAAAAACAACTTCATTGAAGTTAGTTTTTGAGTGATAGAAATAATCCACAGTTTTACGCACTCTAAAACGTCAGCCTGAGCTCCAGAGGGTACGAGCACCTCATCCTCGTGGGAAACCACTGACGTAAAGCGATTAATCTGACCGGTGAAAAAGGCGACGCTATCGCTTTCGCCAACTTCTTCTTCTTACAGCAATACATTACGCAACATTACGCTAGGCGTAGGCTGGTGTGACCATAAGAGGGTGCACATCTTGGGGAACTGGAACTCAAGGGGCTATAATGGGCGAAGAGAAATGAAACACAGAGTACTAATTGAACACTGCATTGTTTTACTTACCTGTAATAATTTCTTGAAAGCCTCGTTATGACATCCCTCAAAATGATAATGACACATGTATAAATGCCAAATCAACCACAAACCAGAATTCAGCGTAAATTCTCTCTACACGTAAGTTTCATGGATGTCCATTTCACAGTTATGAGTTCATGTTATATGCAGTTTCTTTTCTCACCAGTGATGATCATGTATCACTGAATGTCATACCAGCTGCAAAGGTCATTCCAAAAGCAGTGCCTCCTATTGTTTTAGTCCTCCCGAAGGGATTCCAGTGGACTGGAAATTGCATTGTTACGATAACTGAACTTATATACTCAAGACCTGAAGGTTTGATCTCCCTGGTGCAGAAATTGACGTATGATACTCTAAAAGAGCAATCCCTGTCATGGACCTGCGTCAGTAGCAGAGATGCCTCATTGAATTCCTCAAAGTAGAAAAATTAAACCTGTCAAAATGCGCCGGCGTCTTGTGAACGTTTACGAAGCCGATGCACTGCAGCTGAAGTCAGCAGTCAGCACAGTTAGAAGACGGGTTCATCGATTGGAGAATAGTGACAGTGGCAAAGTGGGCCCATGCACCGCCACCATCCCGGAAACAAAGTGCTCCTCGATGAACTCATCAGCACGGATCGGCGGATATATCGCTGAATAAAATGCGTGTGAAATTAAATGTGAGTGTCAGTGCACTAGAAACGTTGTTCTCATCCCTCAATTCCAGCAAAGCGTTTGCTAATTGGGTTCCACGAATGCTCGCGTAGGAAACATTCCGTTTTTAAAACGACAAAGCGAGGCTACACACCAGTTTAAGGACTTCGGACTGTGTGACAAAGTGAGGCTGGACGGTGCTCTGTCACCCACCGTATAGTCCCCACCTGGCACCGTCAGGCTTCCACTTGTTCGGACCTCCAAAGGATATATTACGTGGGCAACGTTTCCCCGACAACACGTCATAATCGTAGCGTGAAAAAATAGACCGTCTCGGCCTGCGCTGACTTATACGACCGAGGCATCAAGGCTCTTGTTCATCGCTGGCAAAACTGCATTGAGAATGGTGATGACTCGATAGAAAAATAAATTCTGGAGCGAAAAAAGGTGCTCGTTGTAGTGGTGCTACTTCCATCTTTGTAGCTCTTCAACATTTTGAGTTAAAAAATAGGAGGCATTACTACGACTACGACTACCATACTTGGCACAAAACTTAAATTTGATTAGGGCATTTAGCTCAAGGTAATAAATGATCATTATTAACTCACCTGCGATGGGTTGAGGCATAAATGTCACTTATACGATCAAGATCTACATGTTAAGCGCAGTAAGTGTTGATGAGGGCTAATATTAAAAATTGTTGGGACTGGTTACTTTGGCTTAGGCAAAGATTTTTTTGGTGGAGCACTTTCAGCGCTTTGCCCTCTTCAGATTTCTCTTCCTCTGTCCATGGCGAGCATCTCCACCTTTGACACTTAAATGCTCCTGAACAGCATTGGAAGTCATTCTGAAGAAAATTATTTTTGAACTTGGATGAAGTGCATATTTGATATAAGTTGACCGACAAGTTTTCTTTCTCGAAACGAAATTGACATCTTTGGGTCTGCCACCACTTATCACGATAAAAAAGCAAAAGCAGTGCTGATTCTACCTATGTAGGATAGTTAAAAAAAAACTAATTATGCCAACTATGACATTATATAACTTAAATATATAGTTCAAGAAGCAAGTATGTTAGAAAAAGCCTTAAAGTGAGACAAAGTGATAAAGTAAGAGGAGGCCATGAAACTATTGGCAGTTTACCCATGAACTAAATGCTAGTGTCCTAACAACATCTGCCTACTGAATAGGCAGCCCCATATTATAATGCTTATAATGTAACTGCTGCCAGGATATCCAAGCCTTGTTTTCATCATCTCTCATGAGAGAAAGTCTCCACAAACTCTTACTTGAAATTCTAGTCGATAGTGTGATAAAATGCGAAATTTGGCTTTATTTTTTGTATACTGAAAGAAAATTTGATCAGGCATTGTTTACAAGTAAAATGCACCCTGCCCTAATTTTACTAGCTCTGAGTATAACTGGTTCATAGAATCCACACAAAGGGGTGCAATATTTTTTATTTATTTATTTATTTTTATTTTTATTTATTTATTTTTTTTTTTCATTTGACAAGCGGAACTCCCTGCTGCAGTTGGGGGAGGGGGAGAAGGAGGGAGGGGTTCACGAGCACCCTGTGCACTCCCAAGCTTATGTCCTCGATTCCCGCCCATTACAATGTATTTTGGAACAAATAAGCATCAAAATTGCAAGATGTGAAGTGATTCCATTTTTTCCCTTGTAGTACGTGATAATACTAAATTTTTTAACAGAAACACGGACTACTATTGGGAAGGCGTATGCTGTGTGAATGAATTTAGATCGGATGACCATATACTAAACACACGCGTAGCATGCTCATTGCTCAATGCTCATATCTCTTCTAAAACTGGCTGCTTGCGGATGCCCTCGAACGACGGTTTTGTAGCTCACTTCGATAATTGGAAACATAGCATGTGGCCTGCTTCCTCTTTCGTCTTTGGGAGGAATACACGAGCCGCAAATTCCAATAACCTCATTACATTTGCAATTGATTTGCATTAAACTCATCAATTCACAATTTAGTCGGTGTTNTGTAGCTAACTTCGATAATTGGAAACATAGCATGTGGCCTGCTTCCTCTTTCGTCTTTGGGAGGAATACACGAGCCGCAAATTCCAATAACCTCATTACATTTGCAATTGATTTGCATTAAACTCATCAATTTACAATTTAGTCGGTGTTCCGTATAAGGTTACCTGTAATGGCTTAGAGTTCACTGCTTTGATATTATTCCTTAATGTTTGAAGAACTTTCAAGTGAGACCTGTTTTTGTGTTTCTTTTTAGCAGCATTGCAGACCTCCTCCAGGGGCTGCTTAGTGCTCTATTTGGGCTATGTTCATCCTTGGCGATTGCGCGAGCAATTTAATAGCGGTAATAATACAAGCTTTGAATATTTGACCTTAAAACTTTCCCCACATAATAGCTATTTGCCATTGATATTTGTACGTCAGAGCGAACTCGAAGAATCCATGACCTGTAAATATAGAATACATGATGATCAAATTCTCGATCAGCGCGTGCACTAGCTGCCTCTAAGCTACAATTGCAGAAATCCATTGATAGTGATGCCTTTTTTAATGAAATAACAACTTTAGCCTTGCCTCTGTGTGTCATCACAAGTTTGGCAACACGCCGGCCTTCCCTTCACTGCGAGTTAAATCTCTCAGCATCCGTTTTGGCCCCGACGATTTGTAACCAATTACAAGCCGACGATTTGTAACCAATTACAAGTGAGCTCCGACTAACGACCGCCTTTCATTGGGCCTCTCGATTGTCGGTCTAATTCTCAACAGGCTATCGAGGTTCACCTCAGTAATCTAAATCGTCGATTTTTCTTCAAGATCCACAATTTGCTGAGCTGCAGAGGACGATGTAAAGTCTTAACGAGAAAGATTTAGCGATGGTTGAAACCATGGAATGTGCTCGGTAGTAAGCGTCGTTTGAGTTATAATACCTTAACGCCGCTACCCACAGTCGAGATTCATTATGACCATTTACGGAAGGAAACCATCGCGAAGTTTCGTGCCCTTAATTAGAAGGCTAAAGAAGAATGCTGTGACTGTGTAAGTGGCATCAAAGAAATGGAAATTATTTTTTCGGGTGTTTGTTGTTATATATCGGAATATTAGCTCTCGATAAATGACGAAAAAAAGTGTTGTTGACGTGTTTCAGGTTTCTAGCACAAGTGACTGAAGAACTTTAAAAAGCCATAATAATAATCCTTTAAGGAAATAGTACTCGTGCCAGCAAAACTGAATACCTTGAGCAACATTCGATAATTGTATAGACGACGGTCGTGTCAAAAGCTAATTCGCGCAAAACTATTATTTTCTAGCATACAGACATCATCCTAACATCTGAAAGTTAATTACTCTCAATGTCAGTTGTGATAATATTGATAACATATAATTTAGCTAACGAAAGTCTGCGCTAACAAACATTTTTCACGAACCATTGACCAGAGATTTTTATTATTCAACAGGCAGTAAAAACTCTATTGGCTTTCTGATACATTTCATGGGCCATGACATATAGCAAAACTACGGCTGAGCTAAGTTACAAAATGCACGTAGGTTGGCCCGCGTAAAACATCAGCAGATGCTTGTGTTTAAATACCACAGGCATAGTTTTAGTTTGATGTTCAGACATATTAAGCTGCAGTTACGGCAACGGAAAGTTGGTTAAAAAAATCTGGAGTTTCACTCATTGGCTCAGTTGGTCAGGAGCTGCAGACTTGCACCTCGATAGTGTGGTACTGAGAACAGTCTGCGTCTCATGACAAGAATTTTAAGTTCCCTAGCAGAATTTTTGGCCGTCCTGGAAGAGAGAGCACCATAAGCCAGTTCTGGGGCTGTCAAAAGTGTTGTTAAGGTTCATGCATTTGCTTGGGAAGATAATGGTTGCGCTAAGATTGACCAATGGTGAGGAGTGCAGCGATTGGCCTCTTCGGCGATCTTTGTTCTCAGTGCTTATGTACTTGTCTCTGGAAATCCCCAGAGAAATGGAACCGAGCGCTTGTCCCAGCAGGTGTTTATGGCTTGGCTCTGCATTAAACTTCCAGCCGCTAATCCAAGCCTGCGCGTGGTACGTTCCCAGTGCTCATGCACTTGGCTCTGGAAACCTCAGGAAAAAATAATCAACCGCTCTTTCCAGTCACTGTGATGCGTTTCCAGTGCTCATATGCTTGGCTCTGGAAACTACAGGGAAATATACAGTAGAAATCAACTGCTCATTCCAGCTAGTGTGAAGTGAACACAGCGCCTATGCACTTGGTTCGGGACTCCCCCCCCCCCCCTCTTCCTTCGGGAAATGAACCCGGCCGCTGGTCTAGCAAGCACACCTACCCTGAGGCATGGATACCTCAGGGTACTGGGCCCTTAATATGTTTTGCAGAGCTTCCGGATGAAGGAATAAATGTATTTCACTGACTTCCATATTTTCTTTGGTATTAGCACGGGTCGGCAAGAGTTACACAATCAGACGGCTAATGACAAAATTAGCTAAAGCCCGAATCAGAATAATCCGAATTTTTTTGGCGATATTAACGGGGTTGACTCCCTTGCCGTACAGTAAGTACGAAAACATGAGTTCACTAAACTAAAGGCAATCATTTACCCAAGTTCAGGCCTGTTCTGTGTAAATCAAGATAGTCTGAGTGAGCTACACATATGTCTATGTTCTTCCAGAGACACTGAGTTCTGTAGTAACATTTTTATTCTTTTTTTACACTATGGTTAAAAATAGATATGTGCAGGAAAAAGATTCTCTCCTATTTCGCACTTCTATTGAGTTACTTGTCTTCCCCACATCAACGAAGGATGGGAAGCAACGGGCACGTCCACTGACCTTTTCCAAAAATGGTATTGGCTAACTCTGTCCATGTCAGAGAAAATCTGCCGTCTGCACCAATGGGAGGAATGGTGCGGAATACAGTGAAACGCAAAAGTTCTCAATGCATCGAATTATTGTGAAAGTCTTTAATTCTAATCAATTATAGTAGCTCATATGGCCTTGAATAACTCATTTCAACGTAATAGTAAGTTACCAAATGGATACTCAAAATCATTGCCTTTTAATTATTTATTGAGAGAAAAATATCAAAAGAGCTAACGCAAAAGCATTCAATGCATGCATTTAGTTGCAATTTCTTTGTTGTGTTTTACAGCATTGAACCTGTTTTGCATAGTTGCAGGTGAGCTTGTTACGTGTTTCAGATCATCAGATGTGATATGGAACAAACTTTTATATTTTTGATAGTCTGAGTATTCCTATTGTGGACATCGATTACAAATACAATTCTCCACACATTCTTGATCAGGTTTAGGTCAGGTGAGTGGCTAGGCCACTTCATAACATTAACTTTATTGTAATCAAGCCATTTTTGTATTAGTTCCGATGTTTGCTTTAATTGGGTCGATACTTAATTTGTTGAAAGACCCGACCGTTCTTAAAGTGGAAGGAACTAATAAACTAGAAAGCATTTCCCTTGTACATGATGGCATTCATTTTTATTCAATGATCTTCAATTCATCAGTTCCACGTAAAGAGAAGCATCCTCAAACCATAACACTACCCGCTTTAAACTTAGCAGTTGGGATAGTGTTTCTTGAAGTATGGGCTCACTTCATTTTGCCCACAAGCATGGCTTCCAGTGTTGCGTCCGAATATTGCTATTTTCGTTTCATCAGACCACACAACGGAATCCGTAAATGTATCTGGTTTCACTAAATACTCAAATTTCAAACGGTCAGAAACATTTTCTTTTTCAGTAAATGCGATTTTCTAGTTGACCTCGAGTTAATGCCACTCCGGCGAAGAGTTCGACTGATAGTGTCTTTGCTGACAGCTACTCCAGCCCTCTACGAATCTTCTTTTATTTCGGTACGAGTCGCAAATGGGTTTAGTTTTCCTTTATTATAACTAATTTAACATCCTAACTTAGCTTACACCAGTGATTTTTTCGGATGGCATCTTCTGGATGCAATAGTGATAGAATCAGCCTTCCTCCACTTTCTGATCAAGCTGCCAACGGTGTTCCCATACATCTGTTTCCTTTTCTGTACAGGTCCATCATGCGTTTCTGAAGGTCATTAGATAACTCTTCTGCTTTAACCATTTCTAAATAATCGCAAATGACACTATCTGTTCTTTTAAATACTCACAGTGGAGATTACCGGTCCAAATGGGTAGATTATAACAGACTGCGTCTATGATTGGCTGAAATGTTTTCATATTAGTATGAAAGTAACTCATATTGAGATTCATGTCAAATAAGTACTCTCTTCATAAATATATGTACGGTATAGAAAGGTATTGAATACTTTTGTGTTAGTACTGTTGATAATTTTCTCAATAAATAATTAAAAACTCTTGATTTTTAGTATCTCCTTGAGAAATTACTAGTTACGTTAATTTGAATAATTCATGTCGATTTGAGCAACGGTTATTGGTTACAATTTTAGATTTTCACAATAATTCGAGGCATTGAATATTTTTACGTTTCACTGCAGTTTTCGATAGTCATCCGAAGCTTGAACTGACTGCTACTATTAGGAAATTTGGGCTCATTTCATAAGTTTATTCTTTGAGTTTATTCGTAGAATGTTCGGTTAGTAATTCTTCAACTGCTTTAGAAGTTGGAAACCGTTTAATGTATGATCGACTCCTGTATATATAGCTAACTTGTTTTATATATTGTAGGTCATGTATTAGTATTGAAAATATTCGTATTAACTATCAGCAATAATCTGTAGGCTGCGTAATAGTAAGAAATGCTCGAAACCCTCACTATGTGGAGAGACACATAACTCTATCTATTTTCTTGCCCCTCTCGTTGATTTACTTCAATTGTCGAACTTGTGATGCTACCCCACACACGTCGCTGACAGGTCGCATCGACTAACCCCTCTCAAAAACTATTGGCCAATCTCATCCATCTCAGTTAGAGAAGCTTGCCACCTCTTCCAATTACGTTGAAATTGCACCCCTGGCATGCACTACCTGCCAATGGTCGGGCTCTCTCCGATGGCAGAAAATTCCTTACAAATTTGCACACAACAGGAGCCAGGCCGCGGCGCCCTAATGCTAAGCGATCACAAAGGCAGATAATAATGCAGTCCCCGCGCGAGGAAAACTCTGTCGTGAAAATTATTGTTGGTGCTCGCTCAGAGAGCTACGAGGGTCAGGGTAAAGCTGTTCACCTTGTCGCATTGTGATATTCACGGAGAAAATAACGGGAAAAGGGTCCACACAATACAGGCTGCAGATCAAAGGTTGGCTCGTGCAACGGTCTCGCTCTATGAAAAATGCAGCTACTCCGAAACGAAACGTAGAGGAGACGTAACTTGTTAACGCAGTGTGGGAGGGCATTTTCGGCTCCACAACTTTGCCCCCCCCCCGTATAATTTTTTGTTCTTTCAAAATCTCGCTACCCCATTGATCACCCTATGTGAAGGACGGTAAGAAGCATTTTATCGTAGAGTTTAATTTTAGTGGTAATATTGTACTGCAATGTCCAAATAATGTTTCAGGTCATTGTTAGTATAGACAGGTAAAGCCGTGCTGTAAATTTGTAATATAATATTCTGTTTCCGCAAGCTTTACCGTAAAAAAGATGTAGTATTTTATTTTTATTTTTTTTTGTTGGGGGATTGTTTTCACATGTTACTGAGTTCCAAAAGAAACTGAAAAAAGGCACCAGATACGATCCGTACAACTGTACTGTATGAGACTTACATAATATTCAGTGACGCAATTTTGAAGCGCTCCACGTTGCTTTTTATGATTTCTTAACACTTTTGCTTAGGGCTGGTGAGTGGTGCACTGGGCATTTGCATTGTACTCGTATACGAGTACAATTAGCGTCAATGCATGATTGAGATCAGTCCTGTGCTCGCAGTGAAGAGCTTGAAGCGATACCAACCAAGAATTATTAACGAAGTGTGTGATGCAGCCCAGGGTGGCTGTTGTTATTTGCGATAGGGAGTTGATGTGTGATACAATCAGAACTCAGTTTGGTTTCCGCATATTGAAACAAGATATCCATAACCCGAAGTGCTGTAGCTGCTGGCTGTCCCAACTGGTCACACACTGGTGCTATTCAGGTTGTGATTGCCACACTGTTCTTGAGTGGCGAGTGACCATGTTATCAAGCAGGTAACTTGAAAGTTATGCCTGGCGTAACACACGTTACTTTGCGGATGTAGTTGGTGCAACGCGCATTATTCGCTCGCCAAGGAGGTTATATTTTCGTCGGGTTTGTCTGTCTGGCTCTTTGTCTGTCTGCCTGTCGCCAAAATAACTCAAATAGTTTTTGACGGATTTTGACGAAGTTTACAGGGATTGTTAAGAATATTAGGGGGAATAGTTGATGAAGTTTTGGTGAAGATCCATCCGTTCATCCGTTTGTTTGTTTGTCAGGCTCATTATTTTTTATGCCATAACTCAAAAAGTTATTAACGGATTTTTATGTAATTCACATGAATTATTAGATATATCACGAAGAGTATATGACCAAATTTTTGTGGTGATCTGTTCGTTCGTCGCTGTTTTTAATTTTGTGCTTGTTAGCACAATAACTCAACAAGTTATGAATGGATCTTATGAAATAAGAAATTTACAGGAGTTGTTGGTAATGTTAAAAGACGTAAAGGATTAAATTTTCGTGATGATCGGTTGGTCTGATTGTGAGTTTGACTAATGTTTGTCAGTACGTTTGTTAGCAGCATAACTCAGAAAATTATTATAAACGGATCTTCAGGAATATAACTAAAGCTGTTAATACTGTTTAAAGCCACAAATGAATGAATTTTAGAGTTGATAAAAATAAAATCATAGTTTCAGAACCAATTTAACTTTTCCGTGACCGTTGCCTTGCTTGGCGGAAGTAAGCGCTTTCATAGTGCTCTAGTGTTAGGGTTATGATTAGTGTAACACACGTTATACAGGAGTTGTGGCTGGTGTAACGCACAGCATCCTATAGGGTTGTGATTCATGTAAGACACTCCATACTTTGGAGTATGCTTGCAACACGCCTTCAGTTATTACTCTAACTCACTCTAGTTTAAACTTGAATTTTCGAGCCCAACATTTTTTTTAGTAAGCTATACAAGTTGCGTATCCGCTCAAAACGAAGGTGGTGATATTTCTTTCGAAATTACTGGTATGCATTTATCTATTTCGCAAACGACGAGACCTTGAAAGATGTTCTTCAGACGAAACCGCAAGCAGCTTTTGCGAGCAAAAATAGCGGTGTGTGGGCGTCAGGGCTAGCTTCCTTGCACAACCGCAGCCTGCTTTCAAATAGCATTTTAGTGCTGAGCAGCTGCGCAGCTGAAGGAGCGGGACCGCCCGCTTTTCATTCGTCATGACTGGCCTCCCTTGGTAACGTCACTACGCCGTGCATATATAGATGAAGATGCCTAGCATTGAGGACCAAAGTATACAATGTAATAAGTGCTGTCATACTCTACCGAGACACTTAAGAGCTGCCGAAGAGGAGGGACTTTTCTTGATAGGTCCAAACTAGCCTTCTTTGGTAACGTCACTGCAACGGATGCGACCAGGGTAATTATTCAATTACCGAACTAACCCTATTTTCGAACAAACAGCTCTTTATTTGATATGTTTGTGTAATAAACCTGTCAAATAAGAAGCTGTTTGTTCGGAAATAGAGTTAGTTCGGCAATTGGGTAAGTATACCCCATACTCGAACAATAAAGCATATATAGCGATTGGGTGCAGTAAACACTGTCCTGTTGAACCGAGACTATCGAATTGATGAGAGGGACTTCGTCCAAAATGTCATAATTGATCCGATATCGTCACAGCAAACATTTGAAGGGACCTCTTACAGAGATATAAAGCATCGTACTTAAGTACTTAACTTACTTTCGACCAGTTTCTTCACTCGTTAGCTTTTGCCTTACGCGCATGCTCCAAAAGATGCAAATGCTTTTTTTTTTGCGTCATGACGAACACAACTGTAGGTTATATTAGAAACATTGTTAAAATGCTGGCCATCAAGCCAGTTTATTTATTTTTTTAGCTAATGTGATTAGAAAACTTTTGGATATCTCCCCATTTTGTGGAGTGAGTTAGGACACGGAGGTAGAGCTGTGCGCTTTTCTACGTGAACATGGAAACAGTAACGCAGTGGAGCGTTGTGACCTTTGAACGACGGTCAAAAAGCTAACTGGCTTCAAGTCCTTCCTAGATGAATAGGCAGTTTATATTGGTAGCTTAGGATGAATATGGAAAATGCAAATGCAGTATGTATCGGAGCAATATTACAGTATTAATTTCTTCATTTTTTTTTTGTTCTAATGATCTGAGATATATGTCCATTGAGTCAGCGAGTATTCTGCGGTTCGAAAGTATGCCGTGCAGTTCTTTATTGTATGCACTGTATAAGTATACGTATCATGGAAAGTATACGGAGTAGTTCATACTCCTGTATAGACACCGTACTCAATTTTTAGGGACACATATATATTTTTTCTTAGATGAAGTTGCTGTTATGGTTTTAATTTGACCTGGCTGAGCTTTTTTTACAGTGGATATCCTAAAAGGTAGGTAAAATATTGATTTTGTGTTTTAGGACGAGAAGTTCTACAGTTGAAATGCTTCTCCACTATTTGTGAAGCGTTTTCTTTAGATAACAACATAGAAAATAGTAAAGTTGTACTGCAGTATACACGACTAATTAAATTTTACCACATCATTCTGCTAGTTATTC
The DNA here is from genome assembly GCA_001587735.2 of Parhyale hawaiensis. Lineage (NCBI taxonomy): Eukaryota > Metazoa > Arthropoda > Malacostraca > Amphipoda > Hyalidae > Parhyale > Parhyale hawaiensis. Next base: position 5,959,110 of record LQNS02278091.1, on the reverse strand, counting down.
AATAGTGAATAGCGCGTCGAGTATTGGCGCAGTTCCCGATTGCATGGTGGTGCTTTATATTTTGTCTAGGATTCTGAATTTTCTCCCTCTCCGTTTCAGGAACTCTCTCTCTCTCTCTGTTTGGGGATCTTCTGTTTGAGTGGTTCTACTACGAGAAGACTTTTCGTGACGTTCTGCCTGTATACAGTGCACTGCCAGCGGCACTAAACCAGCTGTACAGCCAGAGCGAATGCATTATTGTTCTGTTCTCTTGAAGACCGGTAATGAAGTTTTTAAACTACACACTGTAGTTACAATACTGTGGTACAGCTGAGATCACAAGATCAGCATCAGCATCTGACATCAAGCATTACTCTTTGTCTTCCCTAATACTTCAGTTGGGACTATATTTTAGTGGCCTAATTTTAAGCTGAAGCTTTGAGAAAGAAATTCTACATGCCAGAGCCAGCGATGATTGGAGCAGGCATAGTTATATTTACCAATATTTTGCACGGTATGGTTGCCAAGTTTCATGCAAGGCTTAATGAGCACAAAATTTTCACAAATTTCTTGGTGTTTTCGACTCAGAGAACACGGTGTGCCATTAGCAAACTGATAATAAACTCAGCTATATATATACGACATTTTTGACCTTATCGACGAATTGGTACCTTTTTTCACTTGAAAGTAGTGCCTTCTTCCTCACAGCGGTATTAAACAGGACACAAAATGCTCTTTTGCATCTCAGAAATCTCTGAAAGGGAAGGTAAGGTCAGTTTCAGCTGCCATGCTGCTCAATATGAAGACTGACAACCACACTATCTTACCGCAAAATCAAGGTAAGGTGTTTGCTTTGGAAGATCGGGATGCAGATTTCCTGGAATCACAATGATGCGTTCTGAAAAGCAAGCTACCT
>LQNS02278091.1:5928288-5940776 GCA_001587735.2 Parhyale hawaiensis | reverse complement strand
ACCCGAACAAATGGATCCGGAAGAAACTCAGACAGTGGATGACTGGGGCAGTTATAGATTTTATACAAAAAACAGACCCCACCAACTCTGTGACGATGCGCCAGATCACAAGGCACAACATCACCTAGCATGAACGCGCATTGACGAACCACTTTGTTGAGCAAACACAGATGGCAATCAGCAGCAGAACTCCAGACTACAGAGCAGTACTCCAGAAGAGCGAGAACAAAGCAATGAAAAATAAAGCAGCAGTAGAGCACTATTACGTTGTGAGCTTGCGCAGAGACTTGGACAATTGCCTACGTTGACAGAGAAGACGCAGCGAAAGTTATGACACTAAAAAAGTGACTGTATGCTGAGAAACAAATCTGGTGCACCGCAAATATGAAAACTATAATGCAGTAATAGAGCAACACTGCGTTGAGAAATTGTGCAGAGACTTATGGCAACACTACACACTAACGTAAGTGCAGAATAATAGGTGTCGATCACTAAGGTGTGAACTATGAATATGCTACACAAGTAACAGACTGCCGCATACACTAGAGTAGCGGCAAATGCCTAAGATAACACGTATGTGCAGATTGTGGAGCGGAGAGCTGCGACAAAGGGTAAATACATATATCTACAGAGAGCAGTAAATAAAGCACTGAGTATGAGTACGAAAAATTGGTAAGAGTACAACTAGCATCGATACATAGAAAGAGGTATGCACACTATGTTAATTCCACAATGGATCACTATTTGAGAAACGTCTTAAAAAATTCCAAAATGATTACAGTTTCAATTTGAAATTAATTGCTACAATTCGTGTGTTTTATAGGAGGAGCATGAAGGCTGTCTCTTAAGTGAATACAGCAGGTAGCACGGAAGGTACAAAGTCAAACTTGATACTAGCGGCTACATATTCGAACACATCAGGAAACACAAATGTATACAATAGTACATTGAGGTGAAACTTACATTGGATTTGAGCTCCTGGTGAGGCTGCAGAGAGATCAAGACTGATACGGAATGCAATTGGAAACTGGCTTTTTTTGAGAAATTTGCCGCTTTTTGAGACCGTGAACATAGCCTCAGTTCCCGAATTTTAGGTACGGAGGTCTGTAATAAAATCTACCATGGCTAACAGTGGTATTTGGTGTTTGGTATTTGCGAAAGCCATGTCGTACACTCGTCAGGCTGTTAAGAGCTTCCGACGGAAGGTTAGACTGCAGCCGCGCGGTATCAGTGCGACGTAGCATCGAAGGCGAAGCTATAAATTGTATATGGCACCATTGAGGCGTTGGTTCTCTGTGGCCGTGTCTATATGACACTCGGAAGACGAAGGTTGGCTGCTACGAGCCTATAAGAAAACTCGAGGGAATGAATGTAATAAACTTGGTCGGAAGACTTACAAACGGGCAATCGGAAGATTTGAAGGCATTTCCTTATGGTAATAATTATTGGGGTGTGACAAAGGCATGCTTTGTGAGAAGTCAAGCTCTGGCGAACGAAGATTTCTGGATTGAGGTGCGCCTAATTCGGCCGTTGGCATGCATGCGTTCAGAGCATGGCGTAAGATATACATTAGTTAAAGTAAAAAATATTATGATTCGTGCCAGCGGCGACAACTAACTAGGTTGTATTCTCCCTAAAACTCCACAAATTTGCACCAGAGCAGACAGGTGTCATAGTTTAGTTTTTTAATGGATTAATCTAGGTAGCTATCGCCACGGCTAAAACGAATACCACAACTGACAGTTGTATTTTTTATTAATAGATAAACCATCGCCTGTCACTCAGATGCATCATAGATGTATGACATTTTCAGGTGGTGTGAAAATCGATCAACTTTCTCAAGTATTTAATTTTAGGTAGGGGATGTTCTAAAGTAAATTACACGTTAACTCAGTAATAAATTATGCAGCTCAAAAACAGCAGGGTGCTTCGTATTGCTGAAGAAATTAATGGAGTCAAGGCACTACACAGAATTCTGAAAAAACTGAATAAAAAAAGTGAATATGGTTACTGATTTACGCCATGTAGCGCTTGAGCCAGTTTCACACTTGAGCCAGTTTCACACTACAGACTTTCATTTCTCCTACGCCGTACAAAGTGCCCAAATGTTTAATCGGCTCCTTGTAAACATTGAAAAAGTACAGAAGTTTCTGAGTTTTATTTCTCTGCAAATTTGAAGAGATATTAAATACTTTGCAAGTGACACTTGCTGAGCAGATTGACTGAAGGTTAACAGTTTAGCAATCTTTTTGGGGCGATACAGTTATGTTTGCCAGGAAGCTGCAAAACGCTCCAACACTTTGCACTGCGTACGAGAGCAAACGCCTACTGCCTAGCTGCATCTGACTGTATAATATCCTGTTTCAGGACGAGCAAATGCACAATAAGTACGTCCAGCAACGAGGTTGCCAGCGAGTAATGAGGTGATCAAGATCTGTAGGTCCCATGCAAATACTTGAACGCTTCCTGTAAAACGAATATGCTCCAGATATTTTTCAACAGTAGAAAATTTTGCTTCAATAGTTTCCTTCATAGCGACTTATACAATCATTATGAAAAAAATATCATTAAATATACAGTATCCCAAAAAGAGTACTCTGTAGGTGTTCAAGTCAGTCATGACTGGCTTCTTGGATTGCGCTGCTTTACAACGATACGGGTGTCTTGGGGTATTAAGACTTTCATTTGGGTTTGTCTATCACTTGTCGACCGGACGAGAGGACTTAATTCCGGTGATTATTCTTCAATTTAAGGTAACTCTTATCGAAGTTCGTTTTTCAGATTACCTGGTTCATCGAACTTATTTTTGTGAAGATGATGAGCATTTTTATAGTAATTTTCCTCTCAAGATATTCGAGTAACAGACGGGTCAACATCAATTTATTGTCTAAATTGCTCTAGCTACATGTAGTTGGAATACAAATTGAGGAAAAAATACTTTCCTAGCAGTGCTTGTGTCACCTTTGTCACCTTTTGCCGCTACAGGTATTATTGATTCATCTGTTTTTTTTTTTTTTGCAAGAGAAAGGACTCGCTGTACTCATTGTGCTCTAATTTTAGATGATAAAAATCAACACAAATGTTATATGAAATGAAATCAGTTTCGTTTGAAGATCGTCTTCTTAAAAAAATCAACATAGCAAGCAAAAAAAAATAGTAATAATAATCTCGTGATCGATAGAACCACACACCGCTTACTGATGCGGCGATGCGAATTTGTCTGATATTAGTTGAATAAAATAAAGTTAGACAACATGTGATTTCTTTTACATTCAAATGTGCTTTGTTAAGTACCCTTAGATAACATGCACGCAGTGAGAAACAGTTTATTAACTAGAGATGATATAACACAGTCGAAGTCAATGCCAAAAAACAACCTTCTGTACCAGACTACATGGTTAGGCTTTCGTCTGCATAGGTACTCAGCTCACAGCTCTACCTACTGGGGCTCAAATGCCGGAGTCACTTTATACTCGTGTAATGACCGGCTCAGCTCGATGAGCGGACGCCCAGCAGCTCGCGCGTTGTTCCTGTACTGTATCTATGCTATCGACTTTCACTGCGTATAGGGATGAACGCGGGATATGAGCGTCTGCGCATAAGCCGAGCGTGGCTATTTGTGGCCCCTCGGAGTACCTATATAATTACTTATATCCACGGTAGCTGCGGTCATTGCGCGCTGCACAGTTGTGTCGAGGTACCCGGGATCGATCCCCACACCAGGTGCAGTCTTTCTCAAGGCACTCGGCGCGCTGAATCAGCGCATTTGCTCGTACGCATAGCTATCGCGGGGGTACTTCTTGCCCTAGGGTGGCGGGGGGGGGGGTCTGGTCGCTGAACCTTCCGTTTCGGCGCCATTTTTCTTAGCAACCAGCCGTCGGCAGCAGCTGCACTTACTCCTCTGGGGCCAGTTGGTCTATAACTGCCGCACGAACCAGTGCGACTGGATTTCTCAGTAGAGGGTGAAGTCAAAGTTGACTTTACCTCTAGTCTGAGTGTGGCCCAATGTCAAGAGTAGCCCACATGACTCGCGTAAACGGCGGATTTTACGGTGATTTTTCATTGGTCGTGACCAGAACCTCTTCTACGCTTTCTTAACCTATCCTAGCTTTTGAACGTACCTCGTTTAAGCCTATTCAAACCTAACATTCTTCACCTCTCCCCAAGGTACCACGTCTAGCATTAATGAACTTCTTCTAGCCCTAAGGTACCTAAGATTCACCGTCAAGATGACCGTAACAACCACCGCCATCGTAAGTCACGTGAGTTACACTCCGGACATCGCTCCAAGAGCGACACTCAAAGTTACGCTGATGTCACCGCGACGGGCCGCACCGCACACCAGTCGCCACTTAGCAGAACCCTCCTCCTGCTCGCGGCCTTGGTTGGTACCGTCCTGAGAACTGCAGTGCAAGTAGACACAATGCTTGCCTGCCGGACCGTGAGAACTTAAGTCGTGTGTGCTGCTTAAACTCAAAATCAGGCCTTACAAGTGCACAGAAAATATATTGTCGTCGTTTGCCTTCCCATTGCACGGATGCGCTCGGTGATTTAAGATGAAACGCTTCCTGACCTCGACTGTTCTCGTTTGTCGCAGAAAGGCAGCCCCGAGTTTTGTTTTCTTGCTAATGAGTAAAGTGACGCAAAGCACGTAGTGGCCTCTGCTGCATGCAGCTGTGGAATTTTAAAATATTCTCGCTGGTTCCCGCGCGCGTGATTTTGCTGTTGGGACTCACGAAGTGAAATGAGCTTTCAAACTATACTGAAGCGCGACTTTTTGCAATTCGCTATACTGAAGCGAAATCGAGAATGTCTGAGTAAGAACGGCCATTTGCTGTTTGAGCGAATGAATTTCCCAGTCTAATATTATTTTCCCGGGATGAAGATACCAACCACTCAAGTAAACAACCAATATACTGTATTTTGTTACTATATAGAAGTGGAACTGAAGCAATAGTTTGCATGACACTTTTCATCCAGACGGTCCACGAATAGAGTTTATGTCCTTTTGGCTAATATTAAACTCCTCGTCTCGAGCTAAAATAAAAGATTTCCGCTGAGTGCGTACTCCAAACTTATACGCATGTCACTAATAATTCTCTGTGAGATTCGCTGTACCTATCACTAGAATAAGTTCTGCAGTACATTCCAAGGGCCTTGGAGTGCTATTAGGCTAGAGGCAGGGACACATTCCTGAGTCGGAGAATCTTCTACGCTGAAGCGCGTTTTTTATTCTCATCCATGTACCCAGGCCGTTCTCAGGTCTGCGTCACTAGCAGCTCCGTGCATTGTGTTGTACCCAGTAAATCGACACTATGATATTGTTGGCGCTGCAAAAACAGGACCTGATCTGTGATTATTTGTAATTTTTCAATCATGAGATTCTGGCGTAAAACTCAACAGGAGGCGAAAAAAATGAGCAAATGCCCTTAAATCTTTACATTTCAATTTGACACGGCTGTTTCATGGGAACTTCAGTGATCTACAAGAGCTCTATTGCCCTTCGGCATATACCGAGACACAGGCAATATTTTCTTTCGCAGTTGACTCGTAAACCCGTTGTCACTGGACGCTAAGTAAGACACAGTTTCTCACTTCCGGGCTGCGACTAACAGCGTTCATTCAGAGCTGATATTTATCGAAGCGGCTGCAGCCAAATCTTGCACTGTGTCAGATCGCCAGGACGTTGTTTCTGCTCGCTGAATTAAGTCACTAGCGTTAGTTTCCGGGCTGTACCTCAAGTGACGACGTGTAGATTTACGAGCGCTGTTTGCCCGTCGGGAGTCTCTCACGGTGATTAACGTTCCCTTGGAGGAACTTTGGCTTCGTCGACAATTGCACCCCAGCTCGCCACGCCAAGGAGGCTTTATTGTTTGCTGAGTGGGTGTGTTGAGAAGAGCAAGGCGTACTGAGTATCCCAAAGCCAGCACGGCATAACGTGCTCAACGGTAGTGCACCAGAAAGGACCTGACGAGCGCACGGCATAATGCGCTGGTTATGGAACAATGTCCATTGTACTATACCACGTGGTAGGCCACTGTTCGTAGCACATTACGGCTAGAAAAATAAAATTAGTTTTTGCAGGTTCCAGTTTATTTCTAAAATGTTGGAAAAATGCGCTTTCCAGCCGTCTAAATACGAACAAAGTGCAATTTCCCCTCCGCTTTTCAGAGGTTTGTTCATTTAAGTTTAAGACGATCCCAGTGATGAAAATCTATGGATTCCAATCTGGTGAATGCAGCAATCAATCCACATTACACGTCCGACTTCTATGCGTCTGAAGCGCTGCAGTAGTAACTGTACTACATGTACTAGTGACACTCTCTAATTGATCAGACTCTTTTGTAATCGCTCTTTCAGCCAGCCTAGGAAGTCTGTTGATGCGTGGAAGGTGGCACTATTTTGCTGCAACCTCCATTTGTCTCAGTCTGGTCGTCTGCGTCGTTTCAGTGATGCCCAGAATATCCTCAACACTACCTCATTTCTCTCGGTATTTACCATCTGAACTGTTTCATTTACGTCTTCGAATTAATGTATGCCAATCATTAATCTGAGGTAACTACTTATGTTGTGCAGAACTTAGGAGTCTATGTAGCACTTTCTTATAATTCTGCCATGCGGCTGTACTTCCGGCAAACATTTTTTGCTGCTTGCATATCCTGACAGCAGAGAGTGCACTGCGTCAGGCAAGGTCGCGGAGATCACTCGAAGCTTATTTTGGAAAGGAAATCACTTCCATGCAAAGCGACCAATACGACTGAAACTTCAGCGAATAATTGCACACAGACTGAAGATTATTTCGAGTTAACTACAAGAAATTTGGTTAGCTCTTCTAGAATTTATTAAAATTTTATAGACTTTGTTTTATTTTATCGCTCGAAATATTTGTGATCTGCGTGCAGATAATCCTCATGTGCGTTCGATTTGCCGTCACCGCACTGACGTCGCTTTAATTCTCAATGCTTTACATTCACTTTGGGTAGAAGTAAATGCAAGATGCTTATCAGTAATCCAAAATAGATTATGAGCGTCATTTACTTTCTAGGCAAAATAAAATTTTTGCTACTGTAAAGCCAAAGTAAATTACGAGTGTTATTTACGCCTAAGCAAAATAAAAAAATCACTCACGAATTCCTAATCGGTCAATGACGTTTGGAGCTTCTATGAGGGTGTTTGATTGCTTTCATCATATGTATTGATGACAGGTGATACGGCTTAAGGAACTGATCTAGACTTATAAGAGGAAAAGTACATGTTCAAAAGTATGTACTTGTTTACTAGGAGTGTGCAGAAAACTGCAGTTGAGGAATCACTGCACTAGATGATACTTTAAGTGTGGATTATAATTTAAAGAGCCGGTCAGCAAGTGCGCCACTTGTTTCACACTTAACCTAAAATAATCCATACCTGCGAAATGATGCGCTTCAACTACAAACTACAGCGTTGCTATGATCGTTTCAAGTAGATCACGATGCAGTTCATCAAAAGCAGAAAGACCATTAGTGGTACAAAAACAAAATTATCTTTATACGGACCGTTGTACATATAGCCTGTTTAAATGCTGGAGAGATAGGAAGCCAATTAGAAACATTCAATTTAGTATTAGTTTCTTCAGCCGTCACACTAGTACAGTCGATGAATGTTACCAGCTGTGAGTACCCCAAGTGTGATAAGTCGGCTGCACTTAAATTCCCAGCGGATCTTGAGCACATATATATTTTTTCTAAACTTACTAGCAAGGTGGGGGATGAGGCTAAATGCGGGCAAGACTAAGACCATGCTCGTGTCAAGGTCGCGTACAGTGGGACCTCCTTTTCCTGCACTCATGCTGGATGGTGTATCACTTCNTATATCCTTAGAAGGTTTTATTAGATTTTTGAAAATGGAAGGATGCTTCCGAAACGTCAAAGTTTTATATTAGTTCATGTCGACTTCATCTTAATTTTATAATTTACCAAAGGATAATAACTCTACATTTTAATTTGACACCGCTGTTTCATGGGAGCTTCAGTGATCTACGAGAGCTCTATTGCCCTTCGGCATATACCGAGATGCAGGCAATATTTTCTTTCGCAGTCGACTCGTAAACCCGTCGTCACTGGACGCTAAGTAAGACACAGTTTCTTACTTCCGGGCTGCGACTAATAGCGTTCATTCAGAGCTGATATTTATTGAAGCGGCTGAAGCCAAATCTTGCACTGCGCCATATCGCCAGGACGTTGTTTCTGCTCGCTGAATTAAGTCACTAGCGTTAGTTTCCGGGCTGTGCCTCAAGTGACGACGTGTAGATTTACGAGCGCTGTTTGCCCGTCGGGAGTCTCTCACGGTGATTAACGTTCCCTTGGAGGAACTTTGGCTTCGTCGACAATTGCAGCCCAGCTCGCCACGCCAAGGAGGTTTTATTGTTTGCTGAGTGGGTGTGTTTAGAAGAGCAAGGCGTACCGAGTATCCCAAAGCCAGTACGGCAAAACGTGCTCAACGCTATTGCACCGGAATTGACCTGACGGCATAATGCGCTAGTTTTGGAACATTGCCCGTTGTACTATACCGCGTGGTAGGCCGCTGTTCGTAGCACGTTACGGCTAGAGAATATAAAAGTAGATTTTGCAGGTTCCACTTTATTGCTGAAATGTTGGAAAAACGCGCTTTCCAGCCGTCTAAATACGAACAAAGTGCAATTTCCCCTCCACTTTTCAGAGGTTTGTTCATTTAAGTTTGAGACGATCCCACTGATGAAAATACATGGATTCAAATCTGGTGAATGCAGCGATCAGTCCACATTACACGTCCGACTTCTATGCGTCTGAAGCGCTGCGGTAGTAACTGTCCTACATGTACTAGTGACACTCTCTAATTGATCAGACTCTTTTGTAATCGCTCTTTCAGCCAGGCTGGTACGTCTGTTGATCCGTGGAAGGTGGCACTATTTTACTGCAACCTCCATTTGTCTCAGTCTGGTCTTCTGCGTCGTTTCAGTGATGCCCAGAATATCCTCAACACTGCCTCATTTCTCTCGGTATTTACCATCTGAACTGTCTCATTTACGTCATCGAATTAATATGGGCCAATCATTAATATGAGGTAACTACTTATGTTGTGCAGAACTTAGGAGTCTATGTAGCACTTTCTTATTATTCTGCCATGCGGCTGTACTTCCAGTAAACATTTTTTGCTGCTTGCATATCCTGACAGCAGCGAGGGCACTGCGTCAGGCAAGGTCGCGGAGATCACTCGAAGCTTATTTTGGAAAGAGAATCACTTCCATGCAAAACGACCAATAAGACTGAAACTTCAGCGAATCATTTCACACAAACTGAAGATTATTTCGAATAAACTACAAAAAAATTCTTTAACTCTTCTAGCATTTATTACTATTTTATAAACTCTGTTTTATTTTATCTCTCGAGATATTTGTGATCTGCGTGCAGATAATCCTCGTGTGCGTTCGATTTGCCTTCACTTCACTGACGCCGCTTTAAATCTTTACATTCACTTTGGGTAGGAGTAAATGCAAGATGCTTATCAGTAATCCAAAATAGATTACGAGCGTCATCTACTTTCAAGGCAAAATAAAATTTATGCTACTGTAAAGCCACAGCAAATTACAAGAGTCATCTATTGTACGTCTAAGCAAAATAAAAAATTACTTACGTAAATCAAATGAAGCTTTTGATGCTTATTGAACTGCCCTTCATCTGGCAAACCGAACGTATTAGAGTATTGTTGCCTTTTGTGGGTACATTGGAACCCATTGGTTCACTCACGAATTCCTAATCGGACAATGACTTTTGGAGCTTCTATAAGGATGTTTGATTGCTTTCATCATACCTATGTATCAGAGTGTAATAAATCGGCTGCATTTAAATTCCCAACGGATCTTGAGCATATATATATTTGTATAAAGTTACTACCAATAATATTGGCAGTGCAAGGTCGGGGGAAGACAAGACAAATACGACCTGCAACACAAAGTTACAGGTTTAGCCTGAGGTAAAGGCGGTGCACTAAAATCCTGTTGCACAAATAACTGCCTCGTTAATGTCACCAATTGCATCAACCCATTTGGTTGTGAGATCCAAGACGTGAGATCTTGGAACTCAATACAGTAGCACATTACTCGATCTCTCTGTCATCGAAATTAAATGGCTTGTGGTTGAATTCTTTTGCACATTATGTGGAGAGTTCTCTATAGCCTATGTGATTTCCTTTAGTACAAAGAACTTTCATCTTTGGTCTTCAGAATCAAAATTTAATGTGCTTTTTTTTACGCATTTGGGATACATAAACAAAGAATTTATCTTTTACTTTTTGAAGCAATCTAAAAGCTATTAATTAACACTGTAAATTCGATCTAAGCTAAACCCAATAGGCCTGACTTGTCCGGAAAATTAGACATGTGTGTTGGGTTCGCTTCACTGTCTCGAGCTTGAGGCCTTAACTCTAATCGATGACAAGGCAAAAATCAGATAGTAAAAAGAAGTCGACTATATTTCAAAGTTATCGTTTCGGGATGCCGAATCCCATCATCAGAAAAAAAAATCTATCAACTACAATTGTTTATCAATAAACATTTTTTTTATTTTCAAATCAATTAGGGGAGTATAAATGGTGTCGGGGAAGGGTCTAAAATGTGAATGAACAGAGCTGCGGGGATGTCAGCTCCAGTACAGTCGGCAGGTGTGACCTTAGGTGTGGACAGTGTGCAGTGGTGTAGCCGAGGTTATAATTTTAAGGCTAGGTCTGTTTCTGTGGATGTGGAGGGACTCTAATATTGTGAACTCGATGGTATTGGAAGAGTCTATGATGATTTAAAAATAAAAGAAATTTCTATTGATAGGTTGTAGTTTATAGATTTTTTCTGATGATGGGATTTTGCATCCCGAAACGTTAAGTTTTCAGTTTAGTCACTTCTATTTACTGATCGATTTCTCTTGAGACTTTCGAAAACAATCGTAATCCTCAATAATGGAATTTTCAACCGTCTCAAGCGTAATCGAATGGCTTCTAGCATCCAATTTCAACGTGACCCAAACTAGCAAAACCAACACTCATCACTGAAAATACAAAAAAAGTCACAGCTGGTGCATACGGCCACTCCGTATCAGTCGATGGTGTCTTCATTCTAAATTAGTCGATGCACCAATTCGACGTTAGTATGTATAATGATGCAAGCCATTGCTAGTACCTAGTGGTATAGGATTATAAAGATATGCTAGTAGTCTAAAGCAACTTTGATTCCTGCTGTTCAGTTTATCAAAGGGACACAGTCAGTGTTTTCCAATTATGCAACCATTGGCGCCTTAACAATATTCTACGGATTTATTCAAGAAATGTTGCTTCACAAATACAGTACAATTCGCTTCCAAGCAGAATAGCGATTTGGAAACAAAGAAAGAGATAAGAAATATGTTATCTGCACCACTGCAGGCGAACAGAACAAGGCAGTTCGTGGGAGGTATGAAATAAGGAACTTCAGGAAGGCACTCACATGCAGTGTGTACAGGCAAGCATGCATACGCTGATGAGCAGCGTATGTATGGTCATTGCCAGGCGAGCGCACGCAGTGTCGCTCGAGATCAGCTTTTGCATATCGACCTGACAATTAACCTTGGCACCGCGTAATAAAAAAAAGAACTTCTCCTTTTTACTAGCCAGTGCGTGAGATTATGTCTGTACGTAACATAACTGCAGAAGATCATGACCTGTTAAAAGATCTGCCCGACTGGCTTCTTTGCCCGTCTGACAGTCCCTGGAACGATGACCTCATTGCATGGATGTTGCGTGAGTCTCATCGATTGTAAGGGTCCAGGCGCCTTTGTCCAGGAAAACGTAATCTTGGGTTGCTGTGATCCGAGCCAGACGAATAAGAAATGTGTCCGAAGAGATAGTCTTGGAGACAGTTGGGTGGTAAATGTTGTAGTAACTTGACGGATCTGTTACATTTGATGGTCGAGCTTGATCACGCTTATTATCTTTGTTCGTAAGTTGCAGGACTTCTATAAAAAATAAAGTTAATTCTACTAACCTAACCTCACCTACCTTATTCTATAACCTTACCCAGCCCACAATATAATCTAATCTAACTCGTTACTTGTCAGATGCGGTAGTTGCTTCGTTTTGTGAAGCTGTGGGTACCGAGACTGCACTGCTTGCACGAATGCAGTGGTGTGATGGCTTAGCAATTTAGCATTACTTACATGTTCAATAATATGTTGGACAGTTCGACCCACTTTCATCACAATTTTGGTAATATCAGTATAGAGGAGTGACACACTGAGCCATGACATCGGGATACCTTCTCGCAACGGGGCACAATCTAATCCTCTACTTTATGAAATGTATGCCTGAGAATGTATGCCGAGGTTGGCTCTTGCTCTTGCCAAAGCAAGCTACTGGTGTTATGGCTCCGTTCTTTGTGACGCCAACCATTCGATTGTGCCCGCTTGCGAGCTTTGAAAGTACCCAAACAGGTGCATGAACAGTCTATG
>LQNS02278091.1:5905852-5923730 GCA_001587735.2 Parhyale hawaiensis | reverse complement strand
CAATATGAAGACTGACAACCACACTATCTTACCGCAAAATCAAGGTAAGGTGTTTGCTTTGGAAGATCGGGATGCAGATTTCCTGGAATCACAATGATGCGTTCTGAAAAGCAAGCTACCTTGTTTATGTTCAAGGGCAGGCAAACTCAAATCCCAATAGAAGCGCACTTTCGCCAACGACGTTGAGTTCGTACTAATTGTGAAAGTAGAAATATAAAAATCACATTGCTTTGGGTATCGTATCTTTTTCTGCTACCCCCTTTTATTACTGACAGCATCGAGTAACACTACTATTTTGAATTTTCTCTAATGAAATCAGAAAGTTGGGTCTTGTTCTGAAAATTTTGATAGCTTCTCCATTTGTAGGTCCAAAAGTTTTTAATGCCGTTAATAGGTATTTCTTTCAAGCTGTTGCAGTTATGAGTTGCTATGCAGGAAGGTTTTTTATTCTCAAAGTTCAAGAATCTTTTGCTTTAAGAGCAATTTATTTTCAAGGACCAACGATAGCAATGTACGAGTACCTCGTATTAGCAAGAAAATATTATTGTGCGAAATAGGAACTGTACTTACGATTGACAAGAAAAGATATTCACGCGATACCTTCACTGTCCACTTCTCGCACATGAGGCTGATGACAAATTGATAAATCCTTGAAAAAATTTGTTCCATGCAACATACCGGCTTGAAGCAAAAAATAGATAAATGAATTGCTCTGGAGACGCCAGGAATGTATCAATATGAAAGAAACACGCATGCGTGAGCAGCGGCCAACGGTAAATTGCAAAACGTATTTTAGCCAATTTTCGGTCATATTGCTGTCTCAAGCTTTATTTATCGTCGTAAAACAGCTGTTTATTACCATAATTAAATTTTGTGACATCTCAAGCCTCATTACCCATAGTGCACCTCAGCTTGGCTCCGCCCCGTGTGTTAACCTAGTGCAGTCTCATCATCCTTGGTAACCTAATGTATATACTCTTGACTTACGACTGACTAAAATATTAGAACCAAAAAAAAAAAAAATCTGCATAAAATCAGATGACCCAAAACGCTGCACTGTTCCTTCGTGGAAAGAAGAAAATGTCGACAGGTAAAGTATGAAAATAATTATGTGATAAATACCTAAAATTTAAAAGCTCATTTAATACAATTACATAAATTCTAGGCTACAGTCACATACCAAAAAGTGGTCGATCCTCAAGCGTGAGATAAATGAATTGACAGTTTTATAGTTGCCAAAGGCGCTACACTGCCGAAGGCCAAGGTATTTCAAGTAAAAAGGGCCATTTGTAATTTTTTTAAACGAGAGCTCCTTTGATTATTACATACAAGTTGTTTGTTAAGCCCGAGGCCTGCTTGATTATTACAAGCATAAGGCAACAACATCGATTCATTATCTGCTCAGCTTACATGGCATTGACCTTGAACTGACTACAAGGTATCCACAGTTCAGCAACAGATCACTGCGCCACCGACGACCCTGGAACATATTAACAATATCCTTATACAAAATATGACAAACAATACAATATGATATATCAATGAATACCTGTACAAACGTTGCAAACCCGTTGGGATCTCTCAGCTCGTGACCCACCAAGTCTGAATTGGGTTTAATGGGACAGATGTGCCACAAAAGTAAATGAAACAGTGGTATGTGAACACACGCAATTCAACTCAACCAAGTCTGGATGGAAACTTACACGAACACTGTGAAAACTATACATCCTCGTGGATAATCTGCGGGCTTTAATTATAAGAAATAGGTTAGCTGGCAAGTACTATAAAATAAAAATTTACCATGAAGCAAAAATAATATAAGGCTACGTCTAGAAAATGTTGGAACTCCCCCATGCATCATTAGGCATGGGCCAGTGGGAAAGCTTAGAAAAAATTGGTTGCTCAACTAAAAATCTAATTTTCAGGAATAACGAAGAGCCAGCACAACCTAAATAAAAGTTAAAAACAAACGTTTTCGGATAACTGGAAATCGTTAATCGGTGCTCCAGAAATACCATAAGTTATCAATACATTGTGTTTGATATAAAAAACAGTAAAATATGTCCAGGTTACCATTACAACATTTTGTTTTTTAGCTACATGTGGCCACGCTGGTACGTCTATTTAACCTGCATGAGGAACGTTGGCCAATAGGAAATTACGGGCTTCATTAACAATCAGAGAAGCCTCGTGCAAGTTTAAGTAAGTATCTCCTCTTGTCCTAACCCAGCATTAGTTTACACTCTACAGCTGAGGCCCCGCCACCGTTTTGTTTACACTTCACAGGAGCAACAGGGCGCATGACAACCCTCAATGGATTGGGTCACATCCCAAGTCACTTCACTTGCCCCGTGATGGATGATGAAGAAGAGGAAGAACGCTCGGTCCTCCTCAGCTCTGACCAATGCCCTAACGCTTTATATCTCCGGTTCTCATTTGTCTCCTGTGAAGTGTTTTGCGCTTGGCCCTCAAAAGAAGAACTTTCCCTGTTTCGAAAGAGACCTCGTCAGTTAGAGGTCGCGAGTCTACAGCAGTCGTCGGTTCCTTCGTCTGCACTACGTACAGTACGAAGTGCAGCCTCCGGGAGCTGCCGAGCACGTCACTTGTTTACTTAGCAAATTTGAGGAGAGTTTTTACCACGGCTCTTCCGAGCCGCGTCATGCCAGCTCATTCCTTCGCTTACGACGCTGTCAGGCAGTAACTGCGGGAAAAAAGTACAGGTAATGTTCGGTATGAAGGTAGTAAATGTCTCTACTTGATGCTTTTATGTGTGAAATTTGGTAGAGCAATGAATGAATAAATAAATTCCAGGTAAGAAAATGTCTTTCGCTTTAATTTATACCATTAACTCATCAAGTGCAAGTGAGTGAGAATGCATTACAGTGCTTAAATTCCAAGCGATATTTATTTCAGGAGCTCAATAAGTTTTTTTTTTGTGGGTTAATGACTAGTACATCAATACAAGGCACTCGATGTCACAATTTGCGAGCATCTAAAATAAGCTTCATATATGCAGCCTCTATTCCCACCAACAACCTTCACTAGACAGCCTGCAGACTCTCACTAAACTATAAACGTTTTATCGTTATCCGTACAGACTTTTTAGAATATATATCTCATACTTTCCCGTAAAAAAGATACACAGAATGGGTTCCCACATTGAACTTCTGTTCCGTTTCGGTAGATAAAGGCGGTTGTAGCGCAGTAGAAGCGAGGTTGGATAAGTGACAGTATTTTGTGTGTGTACGCACCCAAAGAGCAATATCTGTTCATGGCTCAGTGCCTGTCAGACTATAGATACATTTTGATGTGGTACACTGCGGGATTTGAGTTTCCGCTGGCGCTCTAGCTATTATCGTCTAGGTTGTGTGCATGCATACATAGAAAACCGCAGCCTTGATTGAGGCGTGTTCAGTCCCCGAAAATAATAGGCTATATAAAGTAGGTAATGTTTATGCCCTAGCCAACTAAATTACGCTCTTCACAAGTGCTGATATGTTCTCATAGGAAAATACGTCTTACTGTGCTAACAGTTCTAGCTCATAATATTCTTATCGGTAAAAAATTAATAAGAATTCTCAGTACTTCTGCGACGGCTATTAAAGGAAAAAAAGGAGCTACTTATTATCCCTGGCAGTGATTGTTATACCTAGCCATGCAGACAGTGCCAATAACACAATAGGAATGCCCAACAGTCACTAATCTCCCAGCGATAAATTTATAACTACATATTGAACTGGTGATTCGTAGGTACATCCATATAGGAAACTCATAATAAACCTGGCCTTAGTTTGCGGCAAACTGTTTTTGTGGAGTGCTTTGTGGACACAACAAAGGAACACAGAACTCTCACTTTCACTATGATGAATCTGCTGCGTCGTAAATACACATGCAATGTTGTGATGATGATGATACGCCAGACTGAAGTGAACAGGCACATTTTGCTGCGTCATTTGAGATGCACAGAGGCCCAGAATTATCGTAGCATCCGGCGCTCAGTGTCAACTGCCTTGAAAGAGTTGCCATTGAGGGGACTATTGCTCAGGGGTCGCCTCCCTGAGCTCGCTGCCCATGCACTCATAGGGAATAAGTGAAGTCTGCGGAGGTGCTTGCTTGGGATCTTTGGAATTGTATAAGCCACTATAGCATTGACTGCGCACCGAAGGAAATTCAATGAAAGATGCAACAGTGCTTGCTGTAAAGAGACAGGCAAGATTAATCTATGTAAGAGTCTCTTGCATAGTCTGTCCATCGATATGAAAGTGAATGATACCCTTATACATCATGGATAGACTTACATGTATGACAGTCTCTTTCTCTCTTTCACTTGCTAACTAGTAATAGGAAATTGCGCGACGTCTTCATTTGCCTTGCCGCATGCAGGCTCTGAGAATTCTACACTAGTCCTTTTCATTAACTGCCTGTACGGAAAGCAACCATACGGAACTGTTCAGTGCGCGTTTTATATATAGACATTTGAATGCTTAAGAATGATTAGTGCTGATTACAAACGAATAAGAAACTGGGTATTTAACAGTTGCATGCGGCAGGGACACTAGTTGTTAGTTTTAAAGCACTCTTTGGACTGAGTACTATAGTGATGAAGAATTTATATTGAAATATTAAAAGTTTTACTTTACAAAGACGTACAAATTTGCAATACTCCCTTGAGTAAAATCTATTTTGGTGCTTCTTCCAATAATGTCCTTAAGTATTCCTACAACTCTGAGGAGTACGGGCACCTCCACCCTCACCCAAAATACAGAGCGCTCACATGAATGAAATTGAGGGAATGTTTAATTATTAGTGCCTTTCGTAAGCAGTCAACATAATCGAGATATGGAGAAGAGTTATATCATACAGTGGAGGATCTCGATTTGAAAAGTCATTTTGTAGCTAACCCCTGAAGTTTTATAACATAAAATATTCTAAACACTGCTTGAAGTAGCCAAATCAGTAGCTTTTTTTCGTTACTATGTACTTTGCTTTCATAATAATTAAGTGAAACACGTAAAGTACTACATATAACTGAGGCCAAGACTACACGCTGCTATGATTAACTATGATGTTCCTAAATAAAGTATTATCTCGAAGGTAACTTTTGACACGCTAAGCAAATAAGGCGCTACACGAGGTCTCGTCCAGCCATAATGATTCCGATCAACAGAGTCGGAGACGAGGGAGTTTTATGGTGTCGTGTTCTACTTCCTTAATGTTTCTTGCAGACAATTAAGGAGGGACCGCTGTAGTACCTCGCTCCCATTGAGGTAATCCATGAGGTCAATCATGAGTATGGGTCACGACCTGTTTCGTAAGTTCTTTCCGTTTTGGAGATCGTGCAAACTTGATCAACACAATGTTCCCCTCATTTTCTGTGATGCTTGTCATATTATTACATGTGTACTACATTCGCCCTATACGACTACAAAAAAATATGTACTAGATGAACTGTTATTCATGGTTATGTACACTTTACCCTTTTTGCTTCAAATTGAAGTAAACCTGTTTCAAATTAAAATAAGCCCTCATGTTGAAAAATGTAATTGCTTTATTGATTGAATAATTAACTTTATTTTGAGAATGACACAGTTAAATTTGATTTTGATTCGTTTGATTTGAAGGTGAAGAGATCTAGTTCAGCATGACAAGAACAATTAATCCTCACTCACAGCTGCGTTTATAGTAAGCGACACAGCGTTTCATTTCACCGAACGTTCACGTGAGTGCATGCAACGCACGGTTTCACGGACCCCCATAATTATACCCCCGTAGCAATACCTGTACTCTTACACAAAGGTATAGAAGAGGAGTTATCAGCTGCAGGGCCTGGCAGCTACGCTCGTCTCTCACTGTTGCCTGTGCGTGAGTTGCGGTCACGATACTGCAGTGAAGCATCGGTCGTGGCTCCTAGTTAGGGAACAGCTTAAATTATCACACGCTTGCCCTGACCTAACCTTTCTGCAATGTAGGGGAGCAGGACAAAAGCAGGGAGGGAGTTGCACAAGTTTTGCAAGTGCCCGGATGATGCAAGATGGCACTTCGAAACCAGTTACTGCATGGCATGACAAATGCTTCTTGAAATATTGGTAATTCGTTGATACTTTATCGATTTTACAGCATCATCCTTCTGAAATTGCCAATGCACTGTATAGAGGGAAGTGTCTCGATGGGTAAACAGCATATAAATTAAGTTTCAAGTCACATGGGCGGCTGCTGGCCTGACGTTCGATCATTCGAATTCTTCTCCAGCCTTCAGATAAGTGCCAGTCGAACACATTACCTAGGTAAGAAATGAAACAGATGACTTTATGCTCTGGGTCAGCATTAGGGTCAATAAGGCAATACGCTACGTAATGTAAACGCAAACAAAGTAGACATGACTAATCGGAATTGACGCATTATAGGCGATAATATTTTCAAATAATGCATGCAGTTCATGTATTAAAAAAAAAATTCTCATTGAACAAATACACTGACGACACCATTAATCTATTCGCTACATCATGTCTATTGTTAACTATTTTTTAAAAAAAATCCATCTTAAAATAGAGTGGGTTTATCTGTAAGTCACGTGAGACGGGTGGTGTTTTATGTACCTTGACTAGGAAAATCCTACTAAATTGAGTAGAAGAAAAGGCCAATACTCTGAGCAAAAGGAAGTTGAAGAAGAAATGCGATCGGGAACATCTCTATCAAAACTGAACTTGAATCTTCTGAAAACTCTACAGCCCGCAACGACAAAAGTCAGACAGGCACTGAGCCCACCGAACAGACACAGCATGCGTGAGCGGACACACAAACAGAGTCCAAACAATGTCTCCTACACAGGGTTGTTTGCGCTTGGTCACAGAAGCTATGCCTCTGCTCGCTCAACAAGTTTGAAACTGTTTAAATCTTGGTGAACATTAACGTAGCAGCTTCTCTGTTATTACTGCGCAAATGGTGTTGATAAATTCAACGCGGTAATTTCATCGCCTTGTAAATTCATCGCCCGATAAATATTTAGCCGGGTAAAAACGTTCCCAGGTAAATTCATCATTGCCAGCTCAACGTTTACCGCTACATATTTTTAATTTAAAATTACCATCGAAATATTAATTAATAAAGTAGTCGCTCTAATTTCACCTAAAAGATTGCAATGCGAAAAAGGTTTAGGGTGCTAAATTAAGAAGAAATGTAAGTTCGAAAGTAGGTGCAGAGTACGGTATACATACAATCGAGAACTGGTCGACGTTGGCGGTCTCCGCAAACTGAACACCGGCATATTTTAATAATATTAATATAATAATAATACTAAATTTAAAGAATTCATGTACATACATAGTTAATCTTAGAGATTAAGGGTTGCATGTAATTGATGTGAAGTTTTTATTTAACTGGCAATTGAACATTGGCGTAGTTAACAACACGTGTATAGTTTACATGAAGATGTAAATACGTGTTATCTGTAGAAGTATGCATGACCAGCAGAAATGCTTGGAAAATGGTTCATTCATTGTTTGTGCTTGTGGTACTAATGTTCTACGAAATATTATTAGCACAAGCCACTTTGACAATGTATTCTAAAAATTAAAAGATTAATTCGGTGATGTATATGCCTGGATGCACGCTACATATTCCAACATACAGCATGATGCGAGGATGTACAGCTCGCACGCTGTTCATGCTGCCGTATCTATGCTACCGACTTTAGATATGCATGTATCGAAGCAACTTGCAAGCTGCGCATCCCCGGATCAAGTTGTGTGTGGAAATGCCAAATGTGATCCCGGTATAACACTGCCGCCGTCATTATTGTACTGTTATTTATTTCGTTGGATCAGGCCTACCAAAACTCATCACTGCATTCGAGAGAGATAGCCTTCTGTGAGCCAGTTTGTGCAACCTTGCTGCAAAGATATTTATTCCAACAGCAATACAATAGGATAGAAAATCCTAGTGCAAAATAGCACGGGCGGGTATGAATAGGAGTAAGGGGCAGGGAGGTATCGTGTGTTTAGCAAAATTCGGAATACAAGCACAATTAAATCAGGCTGCATTGAAATAGTAAGTAGGAAAGGAGAGCAAAGAATAGGAGTAAAACTTTCGAAAAAGAAAAAGTTAGCTAGCAGCGAGCACGGATAATTATATAATTGGTGTCCCGGCAGCCTTATGAAGCTAAAATAACGACAAGACTGCTACACACACGCTAGTGTTTTCAACGTGTTTTTGCAGCTAATCGTTCGAATGTTTAGTTGCGTTCCTATAAACATAACTGCACGTCTACTGACAGATTTCCAAGGTACAATTAAGGAGAAAAGCCAAGTCAGATGGCTTCAGCAGGTGTCTATGGTATATTTTTGGATATCTCTTCACAGTTGCAGGAAAGTAGCACTCAAGACTACACTTTTCTATTGATCAAACGGCGTGGAAACGAGCAGCATAAGTAGCTGAAAAATAAGTTCAAAAGACTGATTTGTGATATAGACTTTAGAATTACAGTTCTACATGATATAAGAGAGGGGGAAAATCTTACAGAAGGCTATTACTCATCTTATGCTGCTTAATTGGTAGGCATTACAGAATTTGAATAATGACACGTTCACGCTCGATGAAGTGACTGAGCAGTGAATTTACCTCGCTACATATTAACAAGTCAATTAACTTACACGGAGAAGAATTTATCAGGTTATGAATTTGTAAGGCGATAAATTTACCAGGCGATAAATTTACCAAATGATGAATATACCTGACGATGAATTTACCAGATGATGAATATACCAGACGATGAATTTACCAAGTCATGAATATACCAGGAAATGACTTCACACCAGTCATTGCACAGGCTCTAGTCAATGAATATATATACAGTGACGATCCTTCATCCGAAAGTTGTACAGGCAGGCAGATAAATATTAATAGGTTTTAAAAGCCTGGAGTGCATGCAGAGAAAGTAATTATCCTTTCCCAGAAGCTACAATGAGAGTTTAATAATATAAAGTCGACATAGCTACTAAAATTTTAACGTTTCGGTATGGATAATCCCATCATCAGAAAAAAACTAAAAGGAACCTATAACCTATGAAAAATAAAAAATTCTTTTATTTCTAAATCAGTGAGGGGAGCATGGATGCTGTCGGGAGGAGGTCTGATATGCTGAAATGAACAGAGCCACATGGAGCGGCTGGATGTCATCACCATGTCAGTGCAGTAAACTCTTTGAAACCGTTCCTCTCTGAAGCCTACCCACATGTACACTTCAAATTTTCCTACAAAAACACATTTACCATGGGGTCCTACTTCAAATTTAAAGACTAAACCCCCACACCACTACAGTCCAGTGTTATTTACCGTTACTAATGCCAGGCCTGCAGTGCCTCTTACATTGGTAGCACTGGACAACACTTCTAAGCCCGCATTGGCCAACATTTAGGTGCATCGAACCGGCTTGCCGCTTGCGAAACCCTCACATTCAGGCCCCCGCCTACATGCGGAGTGAAACATCCATCCCATCAGCAGGAACAACAGCTCATTCATAGACTCTTCCACCCCAATTGAGCTGACAATATTAGAGTCCCTCCACATCCATAGAAGTAGACCTAACCTTAATATTATGACCTTGCCTGTCCCGCTGCGCACTGTCCATACTTAGCCTCACTTCTGCCTACTGTACAGGAGCTGACATCCAGCCGCTCCACGTAGCTCGGTTCATTTGCATTTCAGCCTTCCTCCCGACAGCAACCATGCTCCCCTCACTGATTTTGAAATAGAAGATTTTTTTATTTTTCATATTTTATAGGTTCCTTATAGTTTTTTCTGATGATGGGATTATCTATCTCGAAACGTTAAAATTTTAGTAGCTATGTCGACTTCATATTATTAGATAATTACCCTAGTTTAGTTCCTTTCTACAGTGATAGGTTTGATAGTTTAACACACAAAATACATATTGGTACAGTACAAAAATCATTTTAAAACAAATGTAGGCTGCAATATTCTCCTATGATAAATTGGTATAGCCACAAGAATGCTCAATTTATGGTGATCCATCAACCAGAGAATGGAATGCACAGTCAGTAATGATCTTTTCTCGGGGAACGCTAATGACATTTTGGTAATGTCCGTCAAATTCCAGTAGGAATGCACACTACGTTCATGTTTCCTCAGGAACTGTAATGACCGACCGTCGATCAGCGAATAGAATGCAGGGTAGGCAACAATCCTTCCCCAGGGACCTATGGTGGAGGAGTGCCAATGATCCGTCCCATCCCTCAGAGATTTCACATCAGAAGCTATAAGTGCAGACTGATAATGATCCCTCAGCCAGAGATTGGAATGCAGGGTAGGTAATGATCCTTCATCCTAGAGCTGTAATGGCAGACAGCTTATGGATCCCCAGCCATAGACTGCACCAGTCTGCGGCTAATGAGTCCCGCACAGACTGCGCGCAGAGCACCCAGTAATCTTCCAGCTTTGAGGATGTCGTCAATGGGCAGACTGTTGCCTCGGTGGCGAGGGCAGGATAAGTACGAACTTACAAGACAAAAATTGCGTAATCTTTCGCATGAATTGCACTCTCAAAGTATCTTTTATTCATACTAGTGCCTCGCAAGCAAAAGAACAATTTATTGAAGGATCAAAGAGAATGATAAATTTTTGTTAATGCTATCAATAGTACGTTCAATCCAAGAAGACGTATGACGAGCTCAGTATTATTAATGTTAGTGTATTCCCTGGCATGTTATTTCTTCACAGGGTATGAATAACCCCATCCCCAAGGAAAAACCATTATTTTAGAAGACATGCATAACAGCATTAGGAATAAATAAATCATTGCCCTTCTTGTATTTGCTGATTTGACTCACGATTAATCCTCATGTATATTCTATCACTTCATTCCAGTAACTTCCAGACGCGCTTGTGTAAATAACAATACTGAAATTTAATTGTATTTAGATAAAAGTTCTTTACCTGAATTTCAAGATGTGCATAGTGAAGGGTTTGAGATTAATGTACCGAGTCAATTCATTTTTCGGCTAGAATAATTCTAATAAATAGGTGCTAGTACTACCATGTTGCAACTGCGTCAGTTCATTCAATGAAGAATATTGTAAACCGTGGAAAATGCATAATACTGCAAGCGAACTGCGGGCATATGGCAATCGCAACACGAGAAATTTAGTGCAAAAAATATCCCTGACACCAAGCGCTCCCCGAACCATATTTGAATGCGCCCCACTTAGTCCTCAGCTCCCCTGATGTCCCTGCGCCATCTGCGCTTCTCACGTCCCATTGTGCTGACATTCGCGCCTCAAGGAGAAGAGGTTCAGGGGCAAGATCAAGTGACAGCAAACATCTGCCAAGAGCTCGAGTGAAGCTGCAAAACGGGAACTTCCAGAGCTCTTCTTGAGGTAAGTGTGGATCCTGGTAATTAAAAGACGTCTGTTGCTTGTAATTTCAGGGAAAACTACTGGATGACCTACTTATATTTGAGGATTAGAAGCTGATGAGGAAGAAAGAGTAATTGAAGTGTTTAAACTGTAATTCTTGACACGTTGTTATATTTTATGGTTTAATAAGATAGAGTAACTCTGTCCACCTAAGTTTTAAAAAACTACAACCCAGGCACGTGAGCTCTTTGCTGATCTTAGGGTACTGACTCGTCAGTTGTGGGCGTGCAGGGCGCCGTGGGGGTACTTGCCTTCCTCAGAGAGGAGGGGAGTGGTGGGTCGCGGGTCATTTGCTCCTTCCGTCAAATTAACGCCACAATTTTTGGTGACCCAAGATCGACTGCAGCCGCACTTACACCTCTGGGGCCAGTGAGCCAATATCCGCAGTCCAAACCAGTGCGTTTGGGTTTCCCGGCTGAGGGTGCGGTCAAGTTGACTTTACCTTTACTTTTTACAAAAAGTAGTTACAGTAGTATTGGTATTAACCGGACATCAGATGCCATCGATTTGTTTTTTCTGCCTCGAGTCAAGCCCTTCAGCCTGACTTGTCCCGCTCTTGAGACGAGAGAGTTGGTTTCGCTGCGAGTTACAGGCGTTAACCAAGACTCTATTAACGTAAAATTGCCGAAAAGTCTAGCTTGCCCGCTTAAATGAAGCTTTTGGGAGTCTAAAACATAATCCGGTTGCTATCAACATCTAAAACAAGACCAAGATCGGCGAACCCAACGCTTCCATAATCCCAGGCAATCAGTGGCAGCTCAACTCACCCTCACATGGCAAGTCGGTGGCTTCAATCGTAGCTTTTTATTTGATGTCACCGCTTTAGACGTTGTTATAGTTCCTTGCTTAAGCTCATGTCACGGCACGCGCCGCGAGCCCGAGGATTAAGGATGAAAGAAAACGCATGTTGAACTTAAATATGATAAGTGTCTTCTTAAAAGGTAATCTTCTGGTGCTGCAAAGAAGAAAACAGAAAATTACTAAATGTTTAAATGAATGCACATGAATCGGGTTCTAACTTAACATCTTACATCAAGAAATGATTTCAGACAATACAGTATGATGATACAGAATTACAATTATAGCTCCAGCGATTGCTAGGCAGAACATCATCAGTGTGCTACAATCATTTATCAAGTTAAAGTTGTTATGAACTGATCGACTACAGCTATCGAAGCGTGGTAGTTTATAATAATAAATATGCTGCAGGAATCATGACAAAGATAAGAGGAGTGGGACTCCGATACAGCATATATAAGTTGGTAATGAATTCGATGGATCGAAAGTGGGCGCTGCCACAGGGAGCGGACGTCTGTCCTTTTGACTAAGTTATAATTACATACATGTGAAGGAATAAAGTGGCACGCACCGAATACTATAGAGTCTCAGCTAGTGAACACGCGACACAAATAACAGCATGATAATTTCGCATATCATGAAGAGCACAAATGTAGTGAATGATTATCAAGATACGTGTACAAAGTAAACATTACTGCATAGTAATTATGGCAAGAAACAAATATGGTGCAACGTAAGCATGAGAACCAACTCAGAACGGAAATAATAGCTTTATTGACCACATCTCGACGACTTGACTCTAAATTTCAGTGAAAATTTTACAGAAAGTTAAACTTATCATGCTTATAGTGTCTGTAAATTTTCAAACGACTGCTCACGATGGTTCTAGAAAAATTATGTCTTTTTGTCCATTTTACTAATTCTACTGAACAGCGGTAATAAAACAATAAATATATTCACAGTTTTATATCACTAAAGGAGTAAAAATGAACAACACCAATGAGAAAAATATGTATTAAACAAGAAATCCTTAATCAATAGTTTACAATGACTGAAAAAGCTCTTATTTGCCAATATGACCCCCATGACGTTTAATAACTTGAATAATCCTTGAATCCATGCAACCATTTAGTTTCTTTATTGCAGAAGGTGGAACTGCCCTTGATGGTGCAGCAACAGCATCCCACAAGACAAATTTTGAGTTGTACTGCCTTCCACTTGCGTAAATTTCCATTTTCAGAAGGGACCAGAAGTTTTCAATTGGGTTTAGATCAGATGAGCATGGGGGCCACTCCATGGTACCCCAAAGAGTCCGGAAATGCTGAGGTAGTACAGGCTGAGTGAGGAGCATTATCATGCACGAAAATCAAGTTTTGAAGCAACGAAATGTGAATGTCATCCAGCCATAGGACCAAGGCATCCTTTAACATGTCACAATATGATGCAGATGTAATTTTTACGCCATCAGGTACTCTAACCGGTCCTACAAGTCGATCCCCTATGATACAAGCCCATATAATTATATCACGATCCTGTTACTTACGTTTTACGCATTGTTGTCACTCACTTCCAGGTAGCACCCAACACGCACTACACCCATTTGGTCCATCAAGGGTTGCCCGAGTTTGGTTGGTAGAAAAAACATGATTCATGCTGATCTTCATGCATTTCTCTGCCTATTTCATCCTCAAAATTTTTTGTCTTTGGATCAGAGGAGACAATTTCAAAAAGAATTTGACGGAACCGATGGAGTGAAGAATGTCATTTCTTGTTGTTTTAGGCTCTTCAGGAAGCCTAGCAGCCGTAAAAATTGATCTTGTCCCTGTGTCAATATGGTGTCCTATTTTTCCGGTAATAACATCAGGAGAGCTGCCTATGGCAGTTTCTTCGATAATATTTTCTTTCTCTTCGTTAGTTAGAGCTTTTCCACGTCCCATTTTAGCAGAATATACAAGAAGCTATTATATATTGTCGCTCACCCCAAAAGACAAAAAAAAAATGCAAAGAGTTGTCAATCAGGAAACACAGCAAAATGTAAACAAACTCAACAGTGTTGCCATAAGATGTCACGACTTCCATGCAAATTTCATGAAAATTTGATGGTGCAAATATGAGATATTGTCAATTTTGTGAATGTATAATGAAAGCAATAGGGCACCATTACGTTGAGAGCTTGCGCAGAGACTTGGATAATTGCCTACGTTGACAGAGAAGACGCAGCGAAAGTTATGACATTAAAAAAGTAACTATGCAGAGAAATAAATATGGCGCATCGCAAGCATGAAAAGTATAATGAAGCTCTAGAGCTCCACTGAGTTCAGAGATTGTACTTATGGCAGCATTACACACAAACGTAAGGGCAGGATAATAGGTGTCGGGCGCTAGCGTCTGACCTATGAATATGCTACACCAGTAACAGACTGCCGCATAGACAATAGTAGCGGCAAATGCCTAAGATAACACGTATGTGCTCATTGTGCAGCGGAGAGCTGCTTTACAAAAGGTAAATATTCTGCAGAGTGCAGTAAATAAAGCCCTGAGTATACGAACAATTGGCAAGAGTACAGCTAGCATCGATACATAGAAAGAGGTATGCACGCTATGTTAATTCCCCAATGGATCACCATTTGAGAAACGTCTTAATTCCAAAATGATTACAGTTTCAATTTGCAATTAGTTGCTACAATTCGTGTGCTTTATGTGAGGAGCCAGAAGGTTGTCTCTTAAGTGAGTACAGCAGGTAGCACGAAAGGTACACAGTCAAACTTGATGCTAGCGGCAACATATTCGAACACATCAGGAAACACAAATGCATCACAATAGTACATTGAGGTGAAACTTACATTGGATATGAGCTCCTGGTGAGGCTGCAGAGAGATCAAGACTGATAGCAAATGCAATTGGAAACTGGCTTCTATAGTGAACTTTGCCGCTTTTCGAGACCGTCAACATGCATAGCCTCAGTTTTCGAATTTTAGGTACGGAGGTCTGTAATAAAATCTACCATGGCTAACAGTGGTATTTTCGAAAGCCATGTCATACACTCGTCAGGCTGTAGAGAGCTTTTGACGGAAGCTTAGATTGCAGTCACGCGGTATCAGCAGCATCGGAGGCGAAATTATAAATTGTACATGGCACCATTGAGGCATTGGTTTTCTGTGGCACGCGTGTCTATACGACACTAGGAAGACCAAGGTTGCCTGCTCCGAGCCTTTAATAAAAATTCGAGGCAATGAATGTAATAAACTTGGTCAGAAAATTTTTACAAACGTGCAATCGGAAGATTCGAAGGAATTTCCTTGTGGTATCAATTATTGGGGTGTGACAAAGGCATGCTTTGTGAGAAGACAAAATGCCACAGAAAGCTTTGTCGAACGAGAATATTCTGAATTGAGGTGCGACTAATTCGGCCGTTGGCATATATGCGTTTAAGGCATGGCGTAAGATATACATTAGTTAAAGAAAAAAATATTATGAATTCATGCCAGCGGCGACAGCTAAGTTGTATTCTCCATAAAATCCGCAAATTTGCACCACAGCAGAGAGGTGTCATAGTTTAGTTTTCTAAAGGATTAATCTAGGTTGCTATCGCCACAGCTAAAACGAAAACCACAACTGACAGTTGTATTTTTTATTAATAAATAAACCATCATCTGTCACTTAGATGCATAATAGATGTATAACATTTTCAGGTGGTGTAAAAATCGATCAACTTTCTCGAGTATTTCATTTTACCAATTTTCGGTATAGGATATTCTAAAGTAAATTACCCGCTAACTCAGCAATGAATTATTCAGCTCGAAAACAACAAGGTGCTCCGTATTGCTGAAGAAATTTAGTGCATCCAGTTAATGGAGTTAAGGCAGTGCACAGCATTTTGAAAAGACTGAATAGGGTTTCTGATTTACGCCATGTAGCGCTTGAGCCAGTTTCACACAACAGACTTTTAATATTATTTCTCCTACGCAGTAGAAAAAATCCTAATGTTTAATCGGTTCCTGGTATATATAGAAAAAGTACAGAACTTTCTGAGTTTTAATTCTCTGCAAATTTGAAGAGATATTAAATACATTGCGAATGACACTTGCTGAGCAGCTTGACTGATAGTTAACAGCTTAGCAATCTTAATTTGGTGGCGATACAGTTATGTTTGCCATGAAGCTGCAAAAACGCTCGAACACTTTGCACTGCGTACCAGACCAAAAGCCTACTGCCTGCATCTGACTGTATAATATCCTGTTTCAGGACAAGCAAATGGACAAGCACGTCCAGCACTGAGGTTGCCAGCGAGTAATGAGGTGATGAAGATCTGTAAATCACCATGCAAATACTTGAACGCTTCCTGTAAAACGAATATGCCCCAGATATTTATCAACAGTTGAAAATTTTGTTTCAATAGTTTCCTTCATAGCGACTTATACAATCATTATGATAAAAATAACATTAAATATACAGTATCCCAAAAAGAGTACGCTGTAGGCTTTCAAGTCAGTCATGACTGGCTTCTTGGACTGCGCTGCTATACAACGATTCGGGCGTCTTGGGTTTCTTTACTTTTATTTGGGTTTGTCTATCACTTGACGACCGGACGAGAGCATTTAATTCCGGTGATAATTCTTCAACTTAAGGTAACTCTTATCGAAGTTCGTTTTTCAGATCACCTGGTTCATCGAACTTATTTTTGTGAAGATGATGAACATTTTTATAGTAATTTCCTCTCAAGATATTCGAGTGACAGACACCCCAACATCAATTTATTGTCTAAATTGCTCTAGCTACATGTAGGTGGAATACAAATTGAGGAAAAAATACTTTCCTAGCAGTGCTCGTGTCACCTTTGTCACCTTTTGCCGCTATAGGTATTATTGATTCATCTTTTTTGCAAGAGAAAGGACTCGCTGTACGCATTGTGCTCTTATTTTAGATGATAAAAATCAACACAAATGTTATATAAAATGAAATCAGTTTCGTTTCAAGATCGACTTCTTAAAAAAATAAACTAAGCAAGCAAAAAAAAAAAAAACCACACGCCATTTACTGACGCAGCGATACGAATTTGCCTGATATTAGTTGAATAAAATAAAGTTAGACAACATGCGATTTTTTTACAATGAAATGTACTCTCTCAAGTATGTACCCTTAGATAACATGCACGCAGTGGGAAACAGTTTATTAACTAAAGATACTATAACACAGTCGAAGTCAATGCCAAAAACAACCTTCTGTACCAGACTACATGGTTAGGCTTTCGTCTGCATATGCACTCAGCTCTACCTACTGGGGCTCAAATGCCGGAGTCACTTTATACTCGTGTAATGACCCGCTCAGTTCGATGAGCGGACGCCCAGCAGCGCGCGCGTTGTTCCTGTACTGTATCTATGCTACCGACTTTCACTGCGTATAGGGATGAACGCAGGATATGAGCGTCTGCGCATAAGCCGAGCGTGGCTATTTGTGGTCCCCCGGAGTACCTACATAATTACTTATATCCACGGTAGCTGCGGTCATTGCGCGCTGCACAGTGTTGTGCCGATGTACTCGTGATCGATCACCACACCAGGCGCAGTCTTTCTCAAGGCACTCGGCGCTCTGAATCGGCGCATTTGCTCGTACACATAGCTATCGTGGGGTACTTCTTGCCCTAGGGTGGC
>LQNS02278091.1:5858971-5872897 GCA_001587735.2 Parhyale hawaiensis | reverse complement strand
GTACTTTTCGTTTTGCTATAGAATTTTCTCCCGTAGTATGGATACGTGTTTTTGTATATAGCTCCAGGACATATATGCATCTTTCCCCTGACGACGGCTGAAGCAAATTCACGCCGAATGCTTGGGCTAATAAAATTCTTGTCTTGAAGAAGTCATTATTACAATGGAAGCATGTTCTATTTTGTTTAAAATTTGAAGCCAGTAGGTGTAAAGTTATGGTTATCGGAGCCGCCGCCGAGCAAAGAACACTTCTACAATAATTTTATAATAAACTATCAAAAGCGTAGTGAACGGGAGAAAGTCTTAAAGTAAACCCTCGCATAACTCGCAACATTTTGCCAACGCAGATAGCTTTATTAGCCCGAAATTGTTTATTTGACGCGGTAAGAATTCCAATGGCAATAATTTTCGCTCAAGGAAGTGCAAGATTTCACAGCTCTGACGACGCATAAACTCAAGCCTTACAGTTCGCTTAACTGTTTGTTATTTATGTTTCATTACTTGGTGCCGTTACAAAAGGTTGGTACTTGCTAACTAAAAAGCTATATCAACTAACTGTTTAAATGGACTTTTAAAAAAATTGGCATACGTATCTCTTAGCCTAGAGAGGAAGCACGAAAGAACAGTGATCTGATAAATTGTTCATGACGTAATGACACAGCATCATACTTTTGGAAGCGTTCATGAAAAAAAATGAGGACAACGGTTGAAGGAAGATGGCATTATCATGTATATTTTATATACAAGCAATCAAATGCTGTAAAATATTTAGCTAAATTTACGTTCATGGAAACACGAATGCGAGCTTGTTACGAGTCACGATGAGCTAATGCAATGCCTATAGTCTCTGTATAGGCAATAATTATAATTATTAATTGTAATTACCTCCGACAAAGAGGTTATGTTTTCGTCGTGTTTGACTGTCTGTCTGTCTGTCGGTTTGTCCCTTTGTCTATCTGTCTGTCACCAAGATAACTCAAAAAGTTCTGAACCAATTTAGACGAAGATTACGGGGATATTTAGATGTGTTTGGAGGAATAGATGATTAACTTTTGGTGAAGATATGTCAGTCCGTTTGTTTGTCTGCCTCATTTTTCTCAATCAATGCCATAACTCGAAAAGTTAAAGATGGATTTTTATGAAATTAATATGAGTTCTTAGGTATATAATAAAGAGTAGATGGCCAAAATTTGGTAATGATCCGTTCGTTCATTTGTCACTGTTTTTAATTTCGTGCTTGTTAGCCCAATAACTAAAAAAATAATGGATGGATTTTTTTGAAATTTATAGCGGTTGTTAGTAACGTCGGAAGACATAAATGATAATATTTTGATGCAGAAGAGTTTGTTCGTTTGTATGTTTGACTCATGTTTGTCATAACATTTGTAAGCAGTATAACTCAAAAAGTTAAGAACGGATCTTCAAGAAAATTGCACAAGCTGTTTTTACTATCAAAATACACAAATGTTTAGATTTTGGAGTTTATACAAAGAAAATTATGGTTTCAGAGCCAATTTGAATTTTTTGTTACCGTTGCCTCGCTTGGCGGAGGTATGCGCTCTCAGAGTGCTCTAGTTATAATTATTAATGAGCGTAGTGAGGCTCATTGAAAGATTAAGTTATATTATTTTTAATATGATAGGTGGGAGTAAAGAGTGTGAGTATTAAGTAATGGTGTGAGTAATATGAAAGGTGCTAAATTATAAGATGTGTGAGTCAAGTCAACTCTCACTTGACTTTTTCTTACGCTGTCATATGCCTGAGGCCACAAACACGTGGTAGAAATCCTGTTAATTATTGTGAATTGATTTTTTATGAAACGGCTTAACAGATATTGAACCTCTACGGCATTCATGGTTTATCGCATACAGCTATCACATGGGCCTGCTACCACCGCTTTAAATCTTTAGGAAGTTTTGACTGTGCACAGATTTTTTTTTAAATATCACAATAAACTAGAATGTGTTTCTATATACGTATAAATATATCTTTGAGTATATCTTGTAGCGTTTGCATTCAGTTTCGATACTTTGTGTACAGAATGATAAGACAACGACGTGAAACTGTATGAAGTAATCTATTTATTAAATGATATATTTGCTTAACAAGAAAGTAATCTGTGAGAATCAAGTGTATACGAATTGCACCAAGCGACTGTAGTACGCAGCAAGACTGAACTGCTCTCTCTCTTACTGAACTCGTCTGAAATATATCTTTTTGTTAGATAAATAATATGTGTGAGCTACTTGGAATGCAACGTTAAATTGTTTTCCAAGCACGGAAAATTGGCTTCTGAGCCCTCCACATCATTTCCAGACCAATCTTCCACACAAACTTAAGTAAAATGTGATTTGTAAAAGTGACATTCAGTTTACAAATGAGATGTTCAACGTGACAATGGAAGCAATTCACTTTCTGTCGAACGACAAATTGTACTCTATAAAAAACTGTGAGAAATTGACCTGAACGTGGAAGCGTTACAAATATTTCCTGGTAGTGGAGCCATGAATTATTTACGCGTCAACCTAAGTCAACAAAAATTTCTTGCAGTGTTTTATTAATACGGCTTCTGGAGTGCATTTATTTATCAATTTTTCCTTAACAAAGAATTAGACTTTTCTACCTTCTGCTGATGTTCATAATTTGTTATTATTGCATCAATTTGGTAGCTGCTTCTATAACAACATTCCTAATAAGCGGCAGTTTATTGCTTAGTAGTCATATTGACAACGGTTTCTGTAAAATTAAAGTTCTTTTGCGATAAAAATAGCTAGCTCATAATTAGGGCACTTGTAAAACTGGCGAATGTGAAGTCTGTTGGGAGCGGAGCTATGCAGACAAACAGATAAAACGATCCTCCGATATTGGACACTCCTGCCAATGGTAAAGTACTGCCTGTACACATTCTTGCGGGCACCTAAACCCTCAAAAACAAATATGTTATCATAGCTAATCGTTGTAATTTGACCGTAGCTTCATTACTTTTTAAGGAATCTTTTGACAGCTCAAGCTTGTTTGATTATCCGACCCCTGGTGGGCCGAGCGTTTTATGGCACTGCGTAATTGCGCGCTGCTGGATGCAGGCGAGCCAAGGGCCGACGAGCAGATGTTGCGTCCCAGCGCTTCTTCGCGGGGACGTCTCGAAATGTCTGGACAGAAACATAGTTATCCTCGGACACAAACATCGGTAGGAATGTGTATGATTCTAAACAGGATTAGCATTGCCTGCAATAGAAATGGTCTGCGAGATTTATTAAAACTTCCGCTGAGTTTTTATACTGAGTGGAAACCCGGAAATTCGGTTTTAACCTAAAATTCAGGATACCTTAATTGTTAACAGTCTACAGTGAGGTCGATATTAGTGCAGTGACTCATATGGAACTTCAATCTTGAGATTAATACTGACCAATATTAGCAGTGTGCTATGAAAACCCAAAATTACGGCTTAAGAATCAAATGCGATGAGCAAAAAAATTTTACGCTGAAAGAATTGACTTTCATTTGCCAACGATTTGAGTTTTAACTTCTTGTTTATTAGCCGAGCAGCAGACCCTCTCCAAGAGATGTCATGGATGGTAGATGAAACTTCAGCATTATTTTCAGGTAAGCATGGGGACCTCATACAGGAAGATTATTGTTTGTGAATATGCAAAAATTGAGCTACTCAGTGGGAACTATGAATACGGGAATAGGGGCATATGGTGGATGACGACCATTGAATTTGGAGAATTGATTGACTTTTGGCAAAGCGCAGTATCTTAATTTGCAGTAAGGTATGAGCAGAATTTAAAAATATTTTCAGATAATGAGTATATTTTCAGCTTTTGATTCTTCATGAGAATGCTTTTTAAGATATCATAAAATTGGATGCAATAACAGTAAATGTATCGTAAATGTATCGTATATATCGATGCAAAGATATCGCCAGGTTACAAGTTAGTGGTTTGCTAGCTGTCCAATTCTGAAAGAAATTCCGACTTTTCTGGCTTCATTTATTATGAAATTATTTTATTATATATTATATAGTTTGTTTTCAAATTTTGGAAAGGATTTGATTGTTATGTTTACCACGGTTGCAATATTCGGATAGCATCTTTTTGCGAAGTGACGTAATTTTCTTTCTTGGATTATATAATTATAGCTTTGGGATTTTAAAAATAGTAATTTCAGGTGCATAACTTTACACACTTGAGTTGGACTGCTGCCATATGTTTCATTGAGACTCGAGAGTGTTGCGAAGTACATTCTGAAGTAGAGAAGCACTCCGCGAGCGCATACTTCCACCAACCAATGAAACGTTTTCGGAAATTTCAAATAGGTCCTGAAATCACCAAAATTGGTCGTTTGTGCCTAGCTATGGACATGCTAACAGTTCCTGTAATTTTCTTGTAGAATCATCCATAAGTTCTTGAGTCATATTCTTACAAACACATGAACAATCATGTCTTACACGCAAACGGACCAACGGTTCATTACCAAAATTTGGCAATTTGTGTTTTTCATAATTTCTATAAATTTCTGCATATTTCATGAAGATTTGTTCATAGCTCTTCGAGTTATGTTTCTGGCAAATATAGAAACAAACATAGAGAGAAACAGACAAGTAGACTGACAGTGAATTATTATAAAAATACACCAGAGAGGCGACGTGAGAACAGAGGAAACTCCATAACGTTATCAAACCCCACGCAACCAGTCCAGCAAGAAAAAAAGAGAGAATTAAAGATCACAGAATCACTCTGTTTACAATTGTTTAAAGCTGTCAATGCCCGCACCAAGAATGGCAGAGCCATCAAGATTATTAAACATCTAGATATGATGGAACAAACGAACGAGAATATTGGCTTGTAAGATATCGTACCGGTTCCAAGACATATTCATGAAGAGTACCAGAACGCCAAGTATGACGCACCCGAGCAAATGGCTCCGAAAAAAAACCGTCAGTGGATGACTACGTCAATTATATATTTCATAGAGAAAATAAACCCCACCTACTCTGCGACGATGCGCTACATCACAAGGCACAACACCATCCACTCTATCAAGCAAACTCAGATGACAATCAGCAGCAGAACCCCAGACTAAGGAGCTGTTCTAAAAGAGGGATGATATAGCATTTAAAGTAGCGACGTATCAACTTTACCGAACCAAACGACTTTACAGTACGTCGCACAAGACGGATTTGCTGCGATGATCGTGAGGTAACGGAACGAATGTGGCCTCAAACGTCAACTTAGGATCAAATTTGACTCCAAAGATTACCTTGTCATTAACCACAGGACGTGATACACCATCCAGTATGAGTGCTGAGAAAGCAGGTCTCACTGTACGTGACCTAAACACGAGCATAGTTTTAGTCTTACCTGCATTTAGTCTCATCCCCCAGCTAGAAAACCAGGATTTAATCACCTCCAAATCACCCTGAATGGATTCTGAAACCTCCAACTTATTACTAGGATTCTCGCAAGCAACCAGCAAAGTAACATCATCAGCGTAACCAACAAGTATATCATGAGCAAGATCAAACAATTGCGATGTATAGCTATACGACGAACAGTAAAGGAACCAGAACACTATCCTGCGGGACACAAGGTACCACATCAAAAAATTTACTATTCTTCCCATCAACGCCACATTGACGTCTACCAGTCAAAACTGACGAGCAACCGCGAAAATTGAACCACCAACATCCAGCAATCTGAGCTTATGAAGCAACCCAAGATGATTCACACGATCAAAAGCAGCACTGAAGTCAAGCTGGACTAATCTAGCCTAGGTTGGTCAGTTGCTCTTCGTGACATTCCCAACAATTCCTGCAAATATCAAGCTCCGTTCATAACTATTGTAATTATGTTGATAAAAAAATAGCAGGTAGACAAACAAGCTGTTGAACGAATCTTCGCTAAAAGTTAATCATCTATTGTTTTTAACATAACATTCCCGTAAATTTTCTAAAGATCCTTCTATAACGTTTCGAGTTATTTTGGTGAGTGACAGACAAAAAGACAAACTCCAACAAAAATATAACCTCCTTGGCAGAGGTAACTAGTTTAGATGGAAGGTAGTTTTGTGTGTAGAATGTTCTGAGACGCTGAAGTTCTAAGCTGATATTATATACAGCTGAACGAGTCATGTGAGCTTGGACGATTATGCAGCTAAATAGCTTTGTCTCAGAATAAGAGAGCACACATGATTCATCTATATATCCGAGGCTCGTGAATGTTATTTTCTTGAAAACGATAGTCCTTAAGGAGCCATTGGTTTCATCATTGCTCTATCCTAAGGGGAAGTTAGCTTACCGTTAACATCGGTCTCACTAGTGAATTAGATTGCTGAATGTTCCGAATGCAGATATTCAGAAAGTTTGAAACAAGGGATAGATCTAGGTTTGACAATGGGACGACAGTTTTTTCCCCACTGATGTTCGTGAAAAAAGAAAAACATTCGTGAGTGTCGCACGTTCTTAGGGGATTCCCCAATTGCTACACAATCTATTTGAGAGAACAGTTGACTGGAGAAGACAAAAGATGCATTCTTAGCACCTGATGCACGCAACTTGATTTAATGAGACTTTGAGATTGAAAACATGAACTTTTAGTTGCGGTAGAACTCATCTGACGTGATAACGATTGCTTAATGCATAGTTCTGTGCATGAATTGAAAATTTTTACTGTCTTTTCCCTTAGAATGTTGCTGTTTTTTAGCAGAAGCATCCATAATTACCCATTATTAGTTCTTACCCCTTAAAATCTGTGGCTCTACTGGAAACATCTTTACAAGGGAGATAGGTTTTCCGCAATGTCGTGTTTGTACATACGGTTAGCGACGAAATTATTAGTGCACCTTCTAGCATTCAACATAATCTGCAATAACTTGAATACTGCCGTTTTTATGCGGTAAAAACTACGTAACAGAGAATATCAAACGGAATTTTCAGAGCCATTGGGCATGTCATAATACTTTGAAAAGTAAGTTGTTAAAAATTAAGGTATTCAAAATTATTCATACAGTTAGAAAAATTGCAGTAAATTGAGAGGGATAGACTATAATACCTGCGTTATTTAATGTTTTGAATGTATAGAGCGTTTTAGAATATCCCAAACGTAACACCATTCTAAAAACTTCTGATCAGGATAACATCAAGGATGTTGAAACTACACAAGGTTAACCTACGGGGCGGGGCCAAGCTGCGGTGCACCATGGTTAATTAGGCTTGTGACGTCCCAAAATTCAAGTACGGTAATACGCAGCTATTTTACATTGCTTCTCCATCATTTCATTTGGGCCTCCAGAGTGTCCTACACTCTTTATAGTTGCACAAAAATACGCATTAAAGAATCTACGAACTTTTTTAGCTGTCTTAAGGACGAAATTTTATCATTATTATTTCGGAGAGTGTCTGTAAAATGTCGCCCTAAGCTGTGCCGTCGCGTACGCGTCGTTAACACATCCTCCGTTCCTAATTGTGATAGTTTTGCAAACTACCACATTATAGGAAAAAAAATATCGCTTTATTATTCGCCAGTTTCAACATCATTCCGATAGACAGTTTTCGAGTGGAATATACCGTTAGGTAATTTTTTTCCTAGTTAGTCAACGCGAATCGGACGTGACACTCAATTAAACTGCTGTAACGCACGCAGCGTATACGTAGCTGATGTTTCTTCTCTCTAATTTTACCGTGCAATTGCATGGTCTTTGCGAATTATGTACAGAATTTTGCTTTTATATTACTTTGCCGGAAGGAAAGTAATTTGTTTCTCTGATGCTTTAATGTTTTCCAAACATATCTTGGAAAAATGTTCTTCTATTCCGGCGTTTAATCATACGCATCTGAACCATTTTTTCCTGCAGCGGCTTTAAATTATAGAGTATAGAAGGTCATTGGTAGAAGACAAGAATAAATCGAAAACATGAAGGTTTTCAGTCATATGATTCCATCTCCAGAATACCATATTACTCTCGATGAAACTCACTTGATTGATTGCATTTTAAAGACGATGAACTTGACTCCAAAAGTGCTTCTAACACATGCGGGCATTTGCCGGGTTCAATTCATGTACTCTTTTAACAGCCTCGTAACCAACTTTCTTTCACAATTTTATCCTTTATAAACCTAAAAAAGGTTCGTAGATGCTCTGTTACGTAATTTTGTTCAACTATAAAGATTGTAGGACACGTAGGACACTCTGGAGGCCCAAATCAAATGATGGAGAAACAATGTAAAACAGCTGCGTATTACCGTACTTGGATTTTGTGACGTCACAAGCCTCTTACCCATGGTGCACTGCAGCTTGGCTCCGCCCCGTGGGTTAACCTTATGTGGTCTCATCATCCTTGGGCTAACGTGGTGAAACAAGAGTCAGCATTTGTCATTCACACGCTAGCGCCACGATGTGGAAGACAATGGAGCTCAGTCTAGATTTGAGGTAAAATATTATTGTATTCCACAAAGCAGGAAATAGTTATTGCGACATCTCTAAACGCCTGGATATCCCAAGCTCTACAGTGAAGTTTGAGGAATTTGGTACTGTAGAAATATTGCCTGGACGTTGTCGGAAATAAAAACTATCGTTAAAAACTGGGCGAAAACTGTGCCGTGCGGTCGATATTAATCCACGATTGGTGTTAGATAACATTGCCGAGAGATGGGATATGAGGGAAGTAGCGTGAGTTTGCACGCAATCCAGCGCTATCTGAACAGGGGATCGCCTGCACAGTTACCGGCCTCGACGTACTCAACTTCACAAACCAAGTCATGTTTCTGCTCCCTTGAACTTTGCCAAAGCCCACTTTGATGAAGAGAAGGGCTTTTGGGACCGAGTAAGAAGGAGTGACGAAACAAAAATTAAGCTTTTTGGACACAATGATGTGAAGATTTGACTTAAGAAAGGTGAGGCTTTCCTGCCGAAAAACGCTGTCGTAGCAGTTAAACATGGAGGTAAGTCAGTGATGTTTTTTGGTACATGGTTGTCGCTCTTCAAACGGTAGTGGAAAATTTGCTGCAATTGAAGAGACAATGAAATCTGATGACTATATAACTATTTTGGACGAAACCTCAAGACATTGGCACAGAGTTTGGGGGTTGGAAGACGGCGGGTCTTCAACACGACAATGACCCGAAGCACAAGTCCAAGTCTACTACCTCCTGGCTTCAGATAACACAGCTGCAACGGCCGTCGATGAGTCCTGACCTGAACCCCATCGAAAATCTATGGTGAGAATTGAAATCAAAATTAATAATGAAGCTCCAAAGAACCTCCCGGAATTGGAACGGGTTGCCATTGACGAATAGAACAATATCCAAACTAAAACGACGTAAAATCTCGTCAAAAACTACAGGAAAAGTCTGGTGGACGCTATCAAAATGAGAGGTTATGCCAACCATTATTACTTAATATTTTATTATGTTATCATTTTCAGCTGTACGACTAATTTTGTCGGAACATTTTTTTAAGTTTCGTTTGTTACGATTCTTCAAAATAACATTTTGTTCTGATAATTGCATTTTATTTTCACTATCACATGCTTTTTACTCTGTGAAAACATTAGGCCTGTAGAAACAATAGCTTTAAGTTTTTGAAGGAAATATTGAAACGTATAGTGAGTGTACAAATAATTTTGTCAGTAACTGTATCTAAATGGCATAAGCATTAAACTTTGCCATTTCGCTGTGTACTTTTCTGCAGAGTCTAGCAGAAACTTTGTACTTCGGTACTTCGATGCTATTTATAATATATTATAAAAACTCTTTCTTCCACTGACCATAGGTACTCTGGAGCGTTGAGACATACTTCTCAAAGTCAGTTTTGCAAGCATACCTATAAAAACCAGTAGCGTTTAATGAATCATATTGTCATCTCAGTGCACTTTTCAGCAGATAAATTCTGCAATATCACATGAGACATCGTACAGTTCTTTGTCTTAATCCATCTTCCTACCCCCAAGAAAAACACTGGAATATTCCAGCTGCAGTCCACTGCAGCTTCGGTCAATCGAGGGTCTGACCGCACTTGACTTGGACAAACACTCCTGCAGTGCCATCGCAATTGTATTCTCAAGAGTCCACCATAGCTTCTGCATGTCATCTCTGTTAACAGAGACAAATGAGGTACCGGTTGTCCTGCTCAACCACAGGTAGCTGCTGCTGCTGCTGTAGTGTCACAATTCCCTATCTTTATCGCCTACGTCATCCGTAACGCTTCTGTACTGACCGCTGCT
This sequence comes from Parhyale hawaiensis, assembly GCA_001587735.2. Taxonomy (NCBI): domain Eukaryota; kingdom Metazoa; phylum Arthropoda; class Malacostraca; order Amphipoda; family Hyalidae; genus Parhyale; species Parhyale hawaiensis. The sequence goes on along the minus strand of LQNS02278091.1, from coordinate 5,862,676 downwards.
GGAGTAGTTTCTTGGAATGTGAGTCTTGGGGACCTTCCCAAGCTAGGTTGGTTAGTATTGCTGGTAGTGACTGAATCTTAGCATCATTCCTGCATCAGCTAAGGAAGGTTGCATATTTTTACAAATCAAGTAAGGTGACAGTAATTTGTTATATTTTTACTGGAATGCTCATATCATCTGTCCATGTAATGATTTTGCTTACTCCCTGTTCCACTGAAATAAGACATGTCTGCATCTTTGCATCAAACGTGTTCAACTGCTTTCGGGTACTCATGCATTTATGAAGCTTCTTACAATGTTTTCTATACGTGGCTATCTGGGACTTACTCTATAGTACTTTACTGACTGAGATCCTTCCTTTATTTTTAAACATGCGAACCTTTTCCTTCTCATCGTGGCTTTGTTCTCAATAATAATTATCGTATTAATATTTTTATTGATGATCGCCCAAAAAATACATAGATTTCGATAAAAAAAAAATTCAAAAGACTGCTACGACACTTTGCGTGCATCGAGAAGTGATTTTGAGTTTGGTGTAAATGTATTACAAAGTCCGGTACAAAGCCGATTCTTTTGGTGCCATGCTTTATCTGGCGTCACCTTTTTTGGCGCCGAATAATTTTGCGCTGACTGAAATTGAAACAGGATGAATGGACTAGATGAAATTTTTATAAAACCTTTTATTTTAGATTAATATCTAAAAACTAACATTAAAATAGTCGCGCAATATGTAAAATGCGCTCGTCACCTTTCGCATACTAAAGAAGATAACATCAACACTATCTTGACTAAAGTTACTTATTTTATGCATCTCGTGATTGTGGGCTAAACCACGCAAATATTCTAACGGCTCTTTTTCTAACCTAATGAAACCATACCTAACCTAACCATTGGTACCTAACCTTACCTAAACTAACTTAACCTAAATATTGGGCGCCAATACATGGGCGCGCTAAAAAAATGGGCGCCAAAAAATTCGGTAGCATAAAGTCCCATTCCGAGTACATACAGGGCCAATTGCACGGGCATGCGAGGCAGTACTCTACAGAGACCGCTAAATGGATAGTAGAATTTTCGATACATATGCGCATTTTAATTTCGGATTGCGTGGAAAAGCCAGTCCTGCTAAGCTTAGTACGAATGCGCCCGTTGAAACCAATAACAGTCTGTACTCGCGCTAGTCGACAGAACGAGTCTCCTTAAGTAATCGTCTGAATGTATTGCTGAGCCCTCGTAAATGCTGGCATGTGTTTACAAAAAAGGTGTAAAAAAGTATAGCCGTCAGTTCAGTTTGCTCATCAACTGCCCTTATAAGTCAAGTTTCGGACACATCTTCCAAGTTAGAGGGTATTATAACTGAAAATTCTTTACAAGTGCGCGCTTCATTAAATGGAAACATCAGCGTTTTCGGCCACGGGAGACAATGAAACACGTTCTTGAAACTAGCGCGTGTACCAGCGCCTGCAGCCCAAATAATTTATGCCGGTAGCAAAATTAGAGGCGGGCCCTCGTCCCATGCAGCTCAACCATTATAATGATAGACAAGTCAGTTTTGCAGCCTCTTCTGTTTCTGTGACCAAGCTGCAGACGGTCACACGTTACCTGGACAAAATACTGACATCTCGAAACACAGTTGAGGGTGTGCTGTGCATCAATCAGATCTGGAAAGTAGAGCTCATCATACAATTACATATACACAGCGTGTATATAAAACCAACTTTAAAAATCATTTTACAAACTCCGTAAAAAAACTCGCTTGCTCCTGGAATCAATTAACTGTACTTTGAAGAAGGAAAGAAATGATGAAAACTAGTTCTGAGTGACTCAATGCATGATGAGAGCTATAACGAACATGACCTGCTTGCAATATTTCAAGGCAGCAAAAAGCCTCATAAGATTATTGCAAATTGGAGCTATGAACTCGACTGAGGAGAATGCCAGATTTTATTGCAATTCATGCTAAAATGATAACTTACATAGTTATTACTCATTAAGAGACCTTATAGCTTTATACAGGTATAGCTAAATTCAAGTCTATGCATCGGAGATCATAGCTGTATAATAATGAGTTCTGAAACATAAGAACATCTCCGCATTGTTACTCTTCATTATGGCACAAAATTAATAACGAAGTACACTACAATTCTTGTTCTGTAATCAGGATCACGTCCTCATTATCGAGTAATTTCTATTAATGAGCAAATTTCAGTGATAAATACCTTAAAGATAAAGGTATTTTACTTGCTGTTATGATCAAGACGACCTCACATAAAACTACTCGTTCTTGTTGACAGTCGCACGCGCCTGTTGTAATTTTTAATTTCCAGGACTTTTAAGCGAAGTTTTTCTTTTCCCATTGAAGCAGTTCATTAGAGGACTAAATGCAAGGTTAACATCACTGAGGAGAAGACCCTAAGCAACGTAATAGTATCGAGAAATATTTATATAAAGTGACCGAGGTTACAATGTGAAAATTGCGGTCATCTTCCATTTAGTCTTCATCTTGAAGGGCTCGCAGTGTCATTAATTTCGAAAATTAATGAAAGCGTAGAAATATGGTTAACTAATGCATAACCTAAGTATTGTGGTGAATGTGTTAAACTTTAAGGTAATGTTTTAAAAATTACGTACCCAAAGTTACTAGCTGTCGCTTTCGAATAGATGACATGCATTATTCGCCAAAACTTTGCACAGTTCTATAGTTGTCAAGGTATTTAAAAAAAGGTACTGTTAATGTAATAACATAATTTCTCCTGCTAGCAAGAAAATGGCTCACAATAATAACAATGCCCTTGTGAACACTGATGCTTGTTTGTTTAATAGATATACACATCTACTATAGTTATTGATGTCAAGTCACCTAGACAATATCAAGCGATGGATAACCCAGCAGTGTAATGAACTTTTTAAGATATCCATGGCCTATCCTGTACGGTAATAATAATAATTCTCCAGGATGCCGGGTCTCTACCTCTCAGTATCTAAATTATCATGAGTCGCACATATTCGATACCAAAAAAGGCAAAATTAACTCATATCCTGAAGTGTTAACCTTCGTTTCAACTGTATAGAGTCTTTTGATATGAAAATTAGTTACTCAGAGACACATATTTACTGTGGTCAGAGACAGTGCAACTGAATACAGGGGAAAAACGATTTTTATGATTCCACTTGTAATTTTTAACGACGCTGTCCCTGTGCCATAACCAAATTTTCGATGCAAGTCTGTGAAAGAGTTGTCTTTCTTTCAAATTGCCCTTGCAAATGCAGTGCTGGCGTCTGTACCTGACTCACCAACGTCCAAAATGAACCTCGATATCTCAAAGAAATCATACGGCTAGTAAAAGCAAAAAATTTTGCTAGTGTTAATACCATCCGGTTAATACCATACCATTGTACAAAACGGGAAATAAAGATTTACCCTCAAATTATAGGCCAATATCAACACTCTCTTTATTCAATAAAGTTTTTGAAAAAATAATTCATTCCCGCATTGCTTACTTTTTGACTATTCATAATGTTCTCTCTAATGCTCAATTTGGTTTTAGAAAAGGCAAAAATACGACTCAGGCCATTTTTACTATGATCAGTGACATCTTACCAGCTTTTAGAGACAAAACATTTACAGTCTGTTTATTTTTAGATTTAAGAAAGGCTTTTGACACCGTTAATCACAAGATTCTCCTTAGAAAGCTGTCGCATTAT
>LQNS02278091.1:5837628-5854088 GCA_001587735.2 Parhyale hawaiensis | reverse complement strand
CAATTTGTGAATAAATTATTCATAATGTCTGTACAGCCTTTGTCCTGGCTCGCTGTGAATTATTGCAGCACGGTTAAATTGAAAGTGTTAAGTCCTTTCCATTCTGTGACACTATTTTTAAACCTTGTTTATAGGAAGTCATTTCTTCTCTGTCTCTATCCCTGCAATTAATTCTTAGCTCAAATTTCCTTGCCGCAATTTTATGGTTTGGAAAAATGTCCAAAGATAAGATTTCTATCTGCAGAAAGAAAAATACCGTGATGACCGGGAATAATAGGGCCCATTTTATGATGGTCGTAATGGGTGATCTGGAGAGATAGGAGCTGGTGGCCAGCAAGGGACCCCAGGGAAGAAGTTGCAGTTAAGGGAAATTTGCGCTGTTTTCTTTACCACTTCTGGTGTGCACACTTGCGGAATCCCAGTGAAGATGTTGTAGGTTGTTTGCGATGTTTTCTTTACCACTTCTGGTGTGCACTCTTGCGGAATCCCAGTGAAAATGTTGTAGGTTGTTTGCGATGTTTTCTTTACCACTTCTGGTGTGCACACTTGCGGAATCCCAGTGAAGATGTTGCACTGTGGTATTATTTACGGTGTTTTTCTGCCACAATTGATAAAAAAAACTCCCGAAGAGGCCGTGTAAAGATGATGCACTTCGAAAACATTCACGCTGTATACTATCGTTTATGATAATTACTTCTGAGTTACCCCAGTGGAATCTTTGGGATCCGTAGGTATTCAGGCTATTCGCTACTGCCACCTTTGATAATGATTTCGCAGGGGCTCCAGTGAAGATATCGCACATCAGAAGTATTCAAGCTCTCTCTACAACCACTTTTCATTGTTATTTCTGAGATGCCCCACTCTATTTAGTTGTTGCACTTTGGAATCATTTACGCTGTTCTTACTAGCCGGTTACCGTAATTATGATCACCATTCCTGCCGTGTCTGAGTAAAGCTGTCTTTCAGTGACTTGCATTTTATTCACTGTCACGCCGAATCTCTTAAAGACGTGTAATTGAGTTTGCGTGATTCGTTCGCAGGGTTTTTGCATGTGCCTTAAATCTTGAATCGCGTCTAAGTTCTAGAATTATAATATACCAGAAAAGTGCAGCCCTAATACAATTGATGTAACTCTATACATATCACAACACCTCAAGTTCATCATGATGTTGCCTGAGCTACCACGTCTACAAGACCTAGGGTTCGTTCGATGAGGCACTAAAGCTAACCTTCGAAGTTTGGCTTGTTCGAGGCTTCACGCACGTACGCTGGCTTCGACGAGTTGAATACAGCAGAGTTTCAGTATTTTCAGGTATTGATCCTTAATATATTATGCTTGAGACTTCCAGAAAGTCAATCTTGTTCGGTAAAATGGAGTTTTCAGTCAGCTCTACGTAATTGTGTTTCGTCTGACACTTGCAACACAGTTCATAGTAACCAAGTAAAAGATTCAGTCTCAAGTTCTGAAGGCCTTATTTCAGGGACCCATCGAACCTACAATAAATTAGAACGCCTCGGTGGCGCAAGACCATCACCCGCGGTAGGGGCAAATTCAACGAAGTCATTTTTCGATGAACAAGGCTAGGGCACCGCCGCATTCTTTCCATGGATTAGCTCTTCAATAATAACATATAGTCCAGGCTCATGGGGGGTGTCTGTGTACATTTCTCTTTCACGGCTCTACCATGTCTTTTCCTATTCTATATGATGTGGACATTAGAAAACAGTTAGGTAGAACTTTCGCAACTGGTACATTTATGAGGATGAGGGGGCACGGGGGCCAAAAATTATTAATTGCGGACTGATTATTCTGAAACTTGCCCAGCTTATGTATTTTTGAAAAATGAAAACATTTGGTTCCCATAAATTTTTCATTCAGGCTTCTGTTTTTGAGATAATGGGGTTTATATATAAATATATTTGTATATTTTGCGAACTTCAAAGGAATAGAACTCAATGAGTTTTCATACTAGAATAAAAACAATGACAGTTTTGGAATCCTTGAAACATTCTTAAGAAAACTAATAACTGGATTTTTCATTTTTGCTCTCATAATATTTTCTACCACAGTTCAAAACCGAATCCTTTAATTGTTTTTTCCCTATCACAACGAACTAGAAAATAGAGAATCCATGCAGCTGTGATAAAAAATATTATAGGGGCAAAACTTGATAATCTAACTCTATAGTTTTGTTAATAATATTTCAAGGATTCCAAAACTGCTATTTTTTATTCTAGAATGAAAACTCATTTAGTTCTACTCGTTTGAAATTTCCGAAATATATATGTATATTTAATTTTATTTAAACCCTATTATCTCAAAAAGTAAGGCCTAAATCAAAAAGTTGGGGGGGAACAAAATATGTTTTTTTTTAAATACATAGTTTGAGCAAGTTTCAGAACAATTGATCCGCAATTAATAATTTTGGGACCCCCCATGCTCCCCTCATAAATGTATCAGTTGCCAAAATTATACCCAACTTTTTTCAATGTCCTCATCATATGGAATAGGAAAATACATGGTTGAGCCGGGAAAGAGAAATGTACACAGACACCCCGAGAGCCAGGACTAATAGGAAAGAAATAGAACGCCCCATTCTGTAGACTATCTGCCGAGCTAGAGACAAATTCGCCCCAGTGGAGGATAATTCAACTCCGCCATTTTTTATGGTCAGCTAGGTCTGGTTTCTTGGCATGGGTCACATCTAGGTCAGCCCACAAAACTCTCTACAAAAAATTATGAAGATTGCTCAACTCCTTCGATCACTTACTGGTGGACAGACAAATATAAAAATATCTATAAATATCTATACTTAAATCTTCAACGAAAACATTATCCCCTCTCTTACTTTGTTCGGGGGTGATAACAAGAAAAAATTAGTTGATTCAAGATGGTTGTAATCGTTGATCCCTGGAAGCTAACACTGCAACGAAAAAAATTTGCACCAAGTATATTAAGCTCCACTTTAACAGCATTAATGATTGCGTACGTCATTATCATGTAGAAAAATTCGACCTCTCTTCCTTGCAGTAAATTCCTCCTCTTTTTACTTCTTTCGAGCTATTTTTCCTCTCTCTCTCTCGGCATTCCTCGTTATTTATGCCCATTCTAAGTAGAGTTAATTATTATACACAGGTATCAACGATATAAAGTATATCAATAAGAAAGATATGGACACGCCAGCAAGTCCCAGCAAACTACAGAACTCTGACCATGATAGAACAGGGCATCGTCTTAACGGCAGGCCAGTCCGAAGGAGAATTTGACCATCAAGAGTTGCTTGCAAGGAAGACAGGTTCTTCCGGGCCAGGGAAGTCGCTCCATTGCCAGGTGTTTTTTATCTGAAAGCGGTAGACGAGACTCTAGGTCAGTGGTTCCCAAAGTGGGCGATATCGCCCCCCTGGGGGCGTTGGCGAGTTCTAAGTTTCTCTTTTTTCATGACTTACACTTCGGTTTAACCTTCATTCCGATTCGATTCATTCCAAAAAGGGTGTGTTCGATTGTTTATTGCAATTGGCGCAACGGGCGGGGGGCGTTAGGATTGTACCTGGCCGCCAAGGGGGCGCTAGCCCAAAAAAGTTTGGGAACCACTGCTCTAGGTCATAGAAGGTCTATGTCATGAACATGCCTTGCCATACCTTGTGAGCCGAATCCTTTCCTCTCCATATCGGTGGGTAGTTGGAAACAGTAGAAGATTTTTACCCATCTAGTCTAGAATCTGTTACTGTGTTTCAGGTGTTACGGCTACGAATAATCTCAAAGCTTCCCTCAACTTTCTTACCGATATGTTCTGACAAAGGACTCAACTTACTCTGTTCGCATGCGTTCTAGAACAGCTTAAACCTTCAGTAACATGATAGTCAATTATGAGCCCTTCCTCATTGAAGATATTGAATTATTGGAAAAGGTAGAATAATCACAAACCAAGAAATGCTGGTCATATATTTTGATATACTCTACGATAATGATATAAATACCAGAACTGAGTCGTTCATAACTAGCATTTATGAACTATGCTGCCAGATTTTTGCCCTAAAAACAGTATTTATCTCATTAAAACTGTTTCAAAAACCGCGGCTTACACCTTGTTTGCTAAAATCCATTAAAACAAAGTACTTGTACTTTGAGCTAAATAAAATCGGCATAATTAGCAACTATGTAATCAAGCAGTACAAAAATCATTTCCCTTCTTTACTGAAAAAGGCAAAAACAAATAATTACAAAGGCCTTTCTGCAGAGCATGTTTCCGATATAACAAGAACTTGGCATCTAATAAATAAACTTTTATCTAAGAACCGGAAAATGAGCACAGTAAAATCAATTATTGTTAATGCCGCTAAAATTACAGATGACAGTCAAATTGCTAACCACTTCAGCGTTTTCTTTGCAAATGTTTCTCTCTATCTAGAAAAAGGAATACCTGCCTGTAATATATCACCCCTATATACTCTGAACGTCCCGTTGAAAATCCTTTTTATTTTGCGAGGCCGGTTTGTAATGATGAATGTGTTGACCTTATATCCCGCGTGAAGAATATAAAATATGATAATAATGTCATACCAGTTAACATAATGAAAGCTGCAAAATATGTGCTCGCACGACCAGTGGCATAGTTGATTATTGACTCCTTCCAGCAGGGTATATTTCCAAAGTGTTTGAAAATAGCTTGTGTCACACCGGTGTTTAAGGGGGGAGATTCATCAAAGGTATCATACTACGGACCAATATCAATGCTTGCTTTATTTAGTAAAATTTATGAGCGTTGTATGTCTGACCGCATAATTGCTTTTCAGTCGAAATTTTCAATCATTTCTTTAAGTGAATTTGGTTTTCAAAGGACAAAATGCACCTCTGATGCTCTAGAATCATTAACAGAATTTATGTATGATAGTTTTAATAATAAAAAGCACGTTTTAAGTGTATTTATAGACCTAAATAAGGCTTTCCATACAGTCAACCATGCAATACTTCTAACTAAACTTAAAACTTATGGATTCAGAGGAGTGCATTGGGACTGGATCGACAGCTACCTGTCAAACAGAAAGCAATGTGTCAAGATAAATGGTCATCTGTCAACTTGCTCAGCTTTAAACATTGGTGTACCCCAGGGCTCTATATTGGGACCAGTCTTGTTTGTAGTATATATTAACGATTTGCCAAATGTATCTAGTGTTTTGATGCTAATATTATTTACGGATGATACCACACTATCACTAGCCTCAACTAATTACAATGAACTAATCACAGCCTTAAATTCAGAATTAATGAAAGGTTAAAGACTGGATGATAACAAATCGGCTTTCTCTTAATGTTAATAAAACATTCATAATAGTATTTATTAACAATATACAGTCAATTAACGAAAAACTAAATGCTTACTTTGACGGTCAGGGGATTAACCATTATTAGAGTGGTAAATTCTTGGGTGTCATGGTTGATAAACGTCTTTCATTTCATAGTCATATTGATAATATTTGTGCTAAGATTTAAATAATGTAGGCATTTTTATAGACTACAGCCATATACTCCTGAGAATAGATTGGTTAATTTGTGCTATGGCCTTATATACCCATATTATTTGTATTTTAATGTTGTTTGGAGTGGTGCTTGTGACGTATACATAAGCAGGTTATAACTGCGACAGAAAAAAATTGTTAGAATCATAACTGATGCAGGTTATCGAGATCATTGTAATCCTCTTTTCTATCGAACTTTACTAAAAATCCACGATGTACGTACCTACCTTAACTCTAGAGAAGCTTTCAAATTACATAAAAGTTCTGGTTTTGTTTATGTGCAGCATGGATACACTACTAGATGCAGTAATAACCCTGTACCTGCTTACCAATGCTTGACAGTTACACAATGTTCCCTCAAATATATTGTTTCTGTCTGGACTACATTACCTGTAAGAATAAGAAGCCTTCCTTCGTTTAAGTAGTTTCGAGGTCGGACTGAAGCCTATCTTCTTAATCGTTACCAGTAATTTACTATATATCTTACAATATACTTAATATTCAAAGCCTCAATATCATAGTGTCTCAGATCGTAATGAACAACTTGCTTGCTATTGAGTAACTACATAATTCTCGCGCTGATTCCTAATATAATCTAAGGTGTATTTTGTAGTTTTTTTTAGTTTTTTTGCCAGAAAAGCACTTAGTACTGCTCAGATATAGGCCTGAGAATGATGTTATATGACATGTAACACTTATTTTCAATACAGATTGAATTGAAAACTTTTTCATAGATACGTGCCTAAATAGTAGTTGTAACTCATCATGAATGCAGTGGATTCTAGGCAAAAAACTGGACATGATAGCAAGCAGTGGCAGTTTAATTAAGTGTGAAGACGCAATGCAAAGTTTGAGATCTATTTAGTTTGTTATAAGCTGCCACGAACGGGGCCCACCATCTATTTTAGTATGTCTGCTCAGAAATTATCCGGAACGCTTCGCTATAGCCACGTTCTTTCTTTACAGAAACTGACTACAGATGAATGGAAAATTGTAGTCTATGGTAATTTAATCTATCACCATCTGCAGTAGACAAGGTTTTGTGTATGTGTAAAAATCGCGTTGTTTAACTAAAGGGTAACTAGGGGTTCCTTTTTGGGTTGTGAACTAGAGGGCTAACTTTATGTACGTGAACCCGTATACTATGCTACCATATAGTAGACTCATTCATCAAGACTACTACGACATTCGTAGGAATTGATTTACCCAAAATCCAAAGACAGCATAGACAACGTGGTCGCAGATCAGACTTCCTTTTGGACAAGATTCAGTTAGCGGTATTTCCACCTCTTCTGAGTTCAATGTACAAACAATAAATACTACTTTGCAACACTCTACCACCTTCACCAAAATTATTTTAATTTGAAACCACACACATACAAAAGGCTCAACACGAATGATTCCAGCAGATGGATAAAGCAGATAGATAGGATCATCATAGCCCCTAATTAGGACCTCCAGCTCTCACTGCTCATAGGCGGCATCTTGGGATCAGCAGGCAGCGGTTTCGAAGAAAGGATCGACACACGCTGTCAAAACATGTATCATTTTACGAGATAAAATTTTGAGGAATGACGAGGCTCTCTTTGCGTTAGAAAATCTTCTTGGAAGAGAAGAATACATCGAAGGATGGAGAGACTGCCAATGGTGTGTTGGCCTAGAGAAGATGCAGAGAATTATGCAGTAACCCAAGGCGGCTATGGCTAGGGGAAATATGGAATCACAATGTTGTGCTAACGACAAGACCCTGACAATAATATCTCATACCATGCAATGGGAAAAATCGTATAACCCTATTCGGATAGTGTTGTGCTGCATTCTGCTAGAAAAGAACATGACAACAATCTTTCACTCACTTGGAACTTCGCATTGGGTATTGTGTTGCGTTTGGCTATACCATAACATGTAGATAATTTTTTAAACACATTTAGAAAATCGTATAGCCTTGTTTGGATATTGCTGTTGTACAGTATTCCGTTACGCCATTACAGGTCAACGATCTTTTAGAACTATAAAAAGTCGTATATCTTTATTTTATTTGGCCAATTGTCGCCTTTTCTTGACAGTCCACAAAATGATTTACGTACATGAGATGCCAAATTTTGGGACTGCACTTGAGAGTCAATTACCTCTTTCTGACATTGAGCTCTTGGGAAAGAACTGTTACCAGACTCGTAGAAAATGGATCTTGTTTTACAGCAATGCCTGCCAGAAGTTTGGTACGGGGCCCTACGCCCAAATCCATCACTCATTGCTGAGTATATCAACAAGGAATACTTTGCCATGGCTTGCTCTCATAGGACGCAAAGTGCAGTTTTTGTGCTACACAACCCACCGAGGCAGGTACTTCCCTAAGAGCATGGAAATGCGTAGTTGTTTTAGAACACGTTTTTTTTTATTCTATGTAATAGATAGAAAAAATCATGAGGATGACTCTCCATACCATTGACACTGACAGCATACTTTACAGTAGTGAGAGTACAAATCGACAGAGATGTAATTAGCTATACCTACTAACCATTGGATGACTCTCTCAGTGTTCTTTACAACGTACGTTTAATCACATTTAGAAAGATGTGTAGTACAAATCCCCGAGTGATATTTCGAGAACCACCACCATAGCTTTCTGGACAGAAGCATTGTACCTATTATCTATAGAGAAAAGGTCGGGCAAGGCTCCCGCCCGGAGCAGTGGTACTCTACTATCATAGCTTCATATAGACAAATGTATGAAATGAGTGAGTACCCAAATAAAATATACGTTAACGATCATTGACCAAAGCAATGATATAGCTAGCAGCATTAATCTAGTCATGGCGTTCTTCAATAATTACAGCTTTTAGGAGATATAGTGCGAGGACGTATAGAAAATAAAATGTATATCAACAATCACTGCCCAAAACAAACGTAATTGCAAAATTGAAAAAGTCGACACGAACTAATAATTAAAACTTGACGTTTCGGGATACTTCTCCCATTTTCAAAAGCCTATTAAAATCTTTAATGGATACCTAACAAAAATTTTTTTTTATTTAAGGAGACCTAAGTTATGGTGTTANGTTATGGTGTTAGCAGGGTGGGAGCTAGAGGGCTAATGACACAGTGCGCTATGGGGTCCTCATATAGGCGTCGAGCGGCACGGGAAGCGGAGAAAAAACGGGCGAGTACAGTCGGGGGGAAAACATTACCGACAACATGCAACAGCAATCACTTTACAAGGATCCATAGAGCCAACAGGTCGCCCTATGTGTTTTCTATAATATGTATTTTCGTATAAAGAATTACTATAAAGAATCTTGTATTTAATCAACAGATAGTTTTACAGATCTCATATTCACCAAATGGATTATTTAGAAATTACATATGCACATGCAATCATATCAAGTAATACATTGAAATTTTCATTTTCGTATTAAATGCTACATTAAAAATGTAATATTCGTGTTACGGGTTGCTGCATCACTCCAAAGCACCATATAAAAGACCACTGGGAAGCTTCTGCACCCGCATGGACGCTGCAGTAAGACCCGTACTTTCCTTAAGGCTTACATGAAAGCCTTAATTGGCTTACGATAAGGACTGCTTTAAAGTCCCTCCATTATAGTGCACTAAACTGCGTGCACATGGCAAGACTGTGACCTCACGCGCGTGACCTCATAAAGAATTGGTCAGGTGGGGACTGCAGGAAAAATTTGCAAGGTTGCTCACGTTCAAAAGGATGCGCGACCTCGTGCATCCAATTCGCTTTTCATTTCTCGTTTCATTTCTCCCAGAATTACATAGGAAGTGCTGGCCGCTACGACAGGACGGACCTCCATAAGGTGATTGTTTCCTTTCAGCGAACGGACGTGATTACTGAGGAGGGTGTCAGCGGATGGATGAGCATCGTCTTCGAAGAAATTCTACCGCAAGTTCAAAGAGCTTGCGCTGACAATATGGTACTAAAATGTAGGTATGTTTCCATAATGATACCATTGCAATTTCATGGAGGTCGAATTTAAGTTAAAATTTAGATGGGATTCCACTAACATGACGTCGCAAGGTTATAGAGAGTGAATTAGCAATAATATAAAAAATTGGATACGTTTCGATAGAATTACTGGTGAAAGTTTCGGCAAAAATTGTAGAAATCATATTAGAAGATCAAGGAGAGAGAACAAACATTTTAGGGGTAAAAATTTATATGGTCTTTATAGAAATCCAATCACTACTACAAGGACCTTGAACTAACATTCGAGAATCGTTCCAAAAGTAGATCCTCCTATATTTTTTATTCCATACGAAAAAATAGGAGGGGAGTACAAATTTCATTATTATGATGAATGAACTTAGGCACTAATGGCCTGAAAGCTTCATCTCTATGTTGCAAATATTGACGATGTGACATTAAGAAAGCAATCCCTGTCATGGACGTGCGTCAAAGGTAGAGATGCGCCATTGAATTCCTCCATGCAGAAAAAAAATTGAAGAAATCAGTATTCATAGGCGCCTAATGAACGTTTACGAAGCCGCTGCAGTTGCCGTCAATACAATTAGGAGATGGGTTCGTCGCTTCCAGAATGGCGATTGAAATGTGAGTGACAAAGTGCGCTCTGGACGCCCATGTACATCCAAGAAATCAGTATTCATAGGCGCCTAATGAAACGTTTACGAAGCCTCTGCAGTTGCTGTCAATACAATTAGGAGATGGATTCGTCGCTTCCAGAATGGCGATTGAAATGTGAGTGACAAAGTGCGCTCTGGACGCCCATGTACAGCCACCACCCCGAAAAACAAAGTACGCCTCGATCGGCGGATAACTGTGAATTAAATGAGTCTAGAGTTGGATGTGGGTGTCAGCTCTGACCGTTACGTTGAAACGTTGACCAAGCTGTAGGTCTGGATTGCCCGTCTAAGGCCAGATAAAAAATGAAACATTCTGTTTGTAACACGACAACGTCAGGCCACACTCAAGTTTGAAGACCACGGAATGTGTGACAACGTTCGGCTGAATGGTGCTGTCTCACCAAGGTATAGTCTTGACCTAGCACCTAGTCCCGGCAATTAGGCTACGCCGGACTCGCAGCCGTGAAAAAAATGGACCGCCTCTGCAGGCGGTGATTTTGACTGCTGAGGCATCATGGCGTTTGTTCGTCGCTGGAAAAAGTGCATTGGGAATGGTGGTGACTACATAGAAAAATAAATTCGGGAGTACAAAAGATTACTAATTTTAATGGTGCCACTTCCGTTGTATAGCTCTTCAACTTTTTTTGAGCTAGAAAGCGAAAGACATTACTATTGGAACGATCCTCGTAAATGAGGCAAATATGCAGATGCGCCTTTGTAAAAGTCCCTTCACTACTTCATGGACTAAAAACTAATATTTAAGTTGTTAACACGTAGACGAGCCATTGTAAAAATCTCATTACGAGTTCAAAGAGTGTGAAGTAACACGAAAGATGTCAAAACTGAAATGTGGCTTCTTAGAAACACCATTGTTGTTTCGTTGTGGTTGACTCTCCCATAACAATAAAGCTTTAAATTTCATATTCTCTCCGCATTCGGCACGAGTTGTTCCATCTGGAATAACACATTAAAATAAAACAAAACTGGAAGAAGTGGAAAAGGGAACTCCATTTAAATGCAATTGTCACATTAAGTAGATGATAATGAGGAGAATTGACATTGCAGTATTTGCGTAGTCAGTTGTACATACTAGTGGGGGTAACGGAAAGGACAGCAAATGGCATTTTACGCAAATGGGAACAGCATTCATGTGTCTGTTGTGACACAACAAAAAACTAAAGCTGCACTTGAAGAGAGCAGATCCGCGCCTTTCAACGCAATGCTGAAAGACAGAATGGTACACAGACGTGCCTACAGGCAGATCGTCAACAAAATTTAATCATCTGTTCCCTTAAATTTCCGAAACTTATCTTGCTAAGAGAGAGACACAGATAAGAAGCATCTCGGCAAAAGCAGTACCTCCTTGATCGGGGGAGGGGGAAGGGTGTGGGGCTTGCGTACTTGCGTAAATTGCACCATGGTTATCCATGGTAATTTTGACTTCAGCTGCTGCCATGGCATGCGTCTACTGGAACGACTTGCTAGCTGAGTCTGCTGTCCTGTCCTAAAAGTGATTAAGTGAATCTGTCTCATAGGCGGACTGGGGCCTGCCTCTATATGTTTCATTAAGTTTACAACAGGGATAGATGTTAGTTGTGCTAGAGGGCCCAGCCATCAAAAATAATGGTAGTCTTTTGCGATTAGTTTAATAATTAGTTTAGTTAGTTAATAATTTAGTTGTCCCCCGTCTTCACTGCTCCCCCGTCACTTCCACCAATGAGATCCATAAACGCGTCTTACAGTAGAAAGCCTCGTGTTCTTTACCCATCTTTTTACCGTTGAAGAATATCTTGCCAATTTCTTCGATGTTTATGTAATCAACAACAGCAGCAGCCTAACTGAGGAAGCTGAAGCTTGGGAAAAGAAAGCTTCGAAGAGATTACGAATCACGATGCAAGAGAGTGCTTAGAGAAGCTGAGTGTATGTGGACTGATTGGACTTCAACGTTGGAAAAGAAAGACCTGCAGTCATATCTACGTCTGCCATCATCTGCATCCTGGCCTATTTTCTACCTGTCAGTTTTCAATGAAGCAAACAAGTATATGTTTCGTTGTAAGGAAAAAGCAATAATAAAAATCAGATTTTATACAGCGCTAAGAGAAGCTGAAAATAGCTTCATTATTCCGATTGCAAGAATTGTTTCAAATAAGAAATGCATTAAGTTAATAAATGAATAAGGTTTTCACTTTCGCCATCTTTTAAATACAATCTGGCCATCGATTTTGATGAAAACGCAACCTAATAACAAAATCTGCAACCTGGCTTATTTTTCGATTATCGATTTCTTTCAGAGGGGGACACGAAATATACACATTTATAAGCGTACAAGTGGACCCGTGCGTGAAACAATTCACGCAGTAATCGATATGTTTGCTCTCTTCTTTGATTTGACGTTTCCACATTTTCCCGCTCACGTTTATTAGCAACTCGTATTTCCTTCGGTAACCCTTCTGCTTCAAGTATTTCTTGTCGCTGTGCCCCATAGGAACTTCATCTATCCATTGATATCACGTCTTCGTTCTTGAGACTGTAGTATTCTCGTTTTTTTTACGTTCCCTGTCCCCTTTCTTAATTAAATATGTGTCTTCCAAAGTAAAATCTTGAGTAAAACACTGTGATGAACTTCAATGCCTCTCCAGTCGCTCCAGTCAGCTTATATGCAATGTTAGTGCACCATATCCATAATACTGACGTCCATACAGTCATACTTAACTCTGCTTCACTGAAGTGCTCAAATTTCGGCCTCTGAAGCGAAATATGCACACGCAGAGAAAGACAGTAAGCTAAAAGCAATGGTTCTCTACTGCCCAGTGCCCGTGAAATACTTCAAGAGAAAGCTACATAGTCAAATTTAATAAGGAAGACAATACGCTAGAAGAAATGATTGTCTACTGCCCGAGAAAATCATCACCTCCTGAGTGCCCTGTTGATTATTTGCCGAATTTATACATTGTAACCTGAGAGAAAAAAAAAAACTTATAAAATCGCTCTCCAGCAGCTGCCTACATACTGTTCCGATTTCAAGAAGTGTTTAAAGCAAGAAGTGCATTCAGATGAGGAGCAAAAGATCCAATTTTCACCATCTTCTGCAAACTGATCATCGATCCTACGAAAGCGTAACTGAATTACAAAATCTGCACCCTGGCTTATTTTTCGCCTATCTATTTCATTCAAAGCGCACACGAAATAAATAAATACACCAAGCGTTTTGCTATATTAGGATAAATGTAAAAACCAATTAACGCATGACGGTGTATATTATATAGTTTGATGGCTGTAGATTCTCCTGTCTCTGCCCTCATATGCACCTACTACGGCTGATGCCCACCTCCTGACACTGCAGACAATGTATGCCAAAAAATGCGCCAGCTCTGCTGGTGTTTTCTATATATACCCTTGGCCGTTTTGGCCTGGAATTCGTTACCGGGTTTTGCGTACGGCTGCGTGGATCAGCTAGCGATTAAGTAGGCGGTAAACGGGTTTTTGATGGATCTCTTTCATCAGCTTTTCGGGTATCTTTGTATTTCAAAAAACTTCATTTAATTGGGTCGCTTTACCTATCCGTGGAGGCCCGGGAGTGTAGCCAGCCAGCTTTCTACCAGTATTGCTTCAAAAAATAGAAATTTCAGTAGTTTCAAGCGTAACAGAACTGCTTTTAAACACCTACAACACGTTTGGAGGCCCGGGAGTGTAGCCAGCCAGCTTTCTACCAGCATTGCTCCGAAAAATAGGAATTTTAGTAGTTTCAAGCGTAACAGAACTGCTTCTAACACCTGGAACACGTAGTGATAAATCCTGTGCTCCTCTCTGACGTTCGTAACGAATTCAAGCCTTTTGGGCTTAGCAAACTTCGAACTCGACGTTCTAACCGACTGCGCTTTCAGAGTGTGACTCAAGATCCCACAGCCTGTAATATATGCACAGGGTGATTTTACACAGAACAGTGTTAAGATTTTGAATGACAAAAGAGCCCTGGAGTAAGTAAGGAATGAAACAAGTATCATCAGAAAAAAATTTTATAAATTAGTGCGTCTAGTGAGACAAATATATACTTTTGTATTATTTGTTTATTTGTCCATCTATTTATCTGAACATTTTCTGTGAAACTCGAAGGAAACAATCGTGCCGTCGGTGAAGGTTGGAGACCGTGGTTATCCGATCACGCTCGATTTAGTACTGCGTGGTAATAATTAGACCAAGTTGCAGATGTATGGTGGCAAAGGTCAGAAAATTACGAAATTGCATGCACTTTCTTCCTTTGCAGACTTGGAAAGCCAAGCAATGAAGATATTTCCAGTTTTTCTCAGACCTCTTATGGACTTTGATGTTTTCCTTCTTTCTCAAACGTTACTTGTTCTACTCTCGCGAAGAGTAAATTGTGTAGCCCACAACTAAGGAAGACACAGATTGGGAGTTCTTCAGTATTTTTGTAAGATATTTTTGGCTGAATGATGACGTCACAGTCGTCATTGTACTGTTTTCATCAAAAGTTGGTGTACAAGATCCAAGTTTCTTCTAAATAGCTCCAGCCGCTCGAAATTTCGTCTATAATTAATGGCTACAAAAACTCTGAGCCCAGAAGGCTTCTCAAAACGAAATGGTCAGACAGTTCTTCAGTATTTTTTGCTAGAAAATTGTGTATGAATAATGACGTCTTGGTCACCACCTGCTTATTTTCAACATAAGTTGGTATACAGGATACAAGTTCCATCTAAATAGCTCCAGCCGCTCGAAATTTCGTCGATGGTTAATGGCTATAAAACTCAGAACCCAGGAGGCTTTTCAAAATGAAATCATCCTGGGAGTCTTCTACTTTCTAAGATGGTAAGAATACGCAGTGCAGCTCATTGATTAAATTGATAACTTGTCAGTTTTATTAAGACTATATATTTTTCTCGTCATATGTAATTGTTCATGGCACATCGCTGACGTCTGAATGATGACGTCACAAGAAGCTCGAGGCAGAGCTGAAGCTGTCTATCTGTGTTTTCATTAGTCTGTGGTGTAGCCGATAGGAACAACGAAGTAAAGAATGAAATTTTCTTCAGAGTGCAGTAAGAGTACGAAGACCAGCAGACACGCGGGGGTTTCGTTGCGGCATTTTTTCCTAGTAGATATCTTCCTCTACCTCAAAAGCTTTTTACCATTCCTAGTAAACGCGTTTGGCGTGCCACATGGTTACGTACTTGGCCCCATACCTTTCTCCGTATTTGCTCTGACTTACCAACTTTTCAAGATGGCGTTAGTTTCTCGATGCGCGCTAGTGATGTTCAAGTTGCAATACCCAGTTCACTAGACAGCCAAGCTCTTGCACAACATAGAGCTGAGAGCATTCCGTAGGAGCTCAAAGACTGGTATGACAAAAATGAACTCAAACTCAATGCTGATGAAACAAAGTGAATAATTTTAGGCACGCCCGACCAATGTGCAAGACTTGAGTCATTTTGTTTAAATTTTGACACTACTATCATACGACCTGTTGAAGTATGTAGTAAAGAACCTCGGAGTATGGTTTGACGAAAATGTCACTTATGACACATCGGAAAATTATGAAGAACAATCAATAGTACCCTTATCTTCCTAAATAAATAAAAGCACATACTGGACGACAAGGCTCACCTCCTATTGATACAGTCGCTGATTCTCTCCCACTACAAATACTGTAGTCTAATTTAGGAAAAAGCTTCTCAAAAGAATGTCACAGATCTAAAGAAATCGCTAAATTTTGCCGCAAAAATAGTACTGCCGGGCAACTTTGGGAAACGTGATCATTCAAGTCCTCTTCTCAAAAAACTGGAATGGCCTCGAATAGAAGCAAAACTGTATCTTGATGACGCTATGAATGTATTTCATTTTTTGTATAGCAGGCGCAGTTCTGCTGATACGGTTCAATTTCCTCGGCATGATGAAACCCACGACAGGCAAAGCTCTCGAAATATTAATCTGCCGGCTACTTATCGGCCTCTAGAACTAGGAAAAAAGGCGCTTTCTGTATCCGGAATCTTCTCGTGGAAAGATCTACCAAGAGAGCTAAAAGCCTCTCTACAAGTCTCGCCTAAAATAGGCCTCTTCAAAGCAAGTTATTTACAAGATAATGAAAACCGGCTAAATTGATGTGCCCGATAGTAAAGCGCTTACTCAAGAGTGTAACTAACTATAATATCTACTAGTGTCCCGAGCCGTCATTGTAAATGACGGCATATTGGGTTATTAATGACTGGTGCACGTGTGCGATAAATGACGGCAGTAAGTTAGCCCTTCAGGTAAACCCCCGCTGGCTTCCTCATTTTTCCCCTATCTAATACTGAAGAAAAAGATTCCAAGGTACTCAACTTTTT
>LQNS02278091.1:5784397-5804589 GCA_001587735.2 Parhyale hawaiensis | reverse complement strand
CTGTACAGCCTTTGTCCTGGCTCGCTGTGAATTATTGCAGCACGGTTAAATTGAAAGTGTTAAGTCCTTTCCATTCTGTGACACTATTTTTAAACCTTGTTTATAGGAAGTCATTTCTTCCCTGTCTCGATCCCTGCAATTAATTCTCAGCTCAAATTTCCTTGCCGCAATTTTATGGTTTGGAAAAATGTCCAAAGATAAGATTTCTATCTGCAGAAAGAAAAATACCGTGATGAACGGGAATATTAGGGCCCATTTTATGATGGTCGAAATGGTTGATCTGGAGAGATAGGAGCTGGTGGCCAGCAAGGGACCCCAGTGAAGATGTTGCAGTTAAGGGAAATTTGCGTTGTTTTCTTTACCACTTCTGGTGTGCACACTTGCGGAATCCGAGTGAAAATGTTGTAGGTTGTTTGCGATGTTTTCATTACCGCTTCTGGTGTGCACTCTTGCGGAATCCCAGTGAAGATGTTGCACTGTGGTATTATTTACGGTGTTTTTCTGCCACAATTGATAAAAAAAAACTCCCGAAGAGGCCGTGTAAAGATGATGCACTTCGAAAACATTCACGCTGTATACTATCGTTTATGATAATTACTTCTGAGTTACCCCAGTGGAATCGTTGGGATCCGTAGGTATTCAGGCTATTCGCTACTGCCACCTTTGATAATGATTTCTCAGGGGCTCCAGTGAAGATATCGCACATCAGAAGTATTCAAGCTCTCTCTACAACCACCTTTCATTGTTATTTCTGAGATGCCCCACTCTATTTAGTTGTTGCACTTTGGAATCGTTTACGCTGTTCTTACTAACCGGTTACCGTAATTATGATCACCATTCCTGCCGTGTCTGTGTAAAGCTGTCTTTCAGTGACTTGCATTTTATTCACTGTCAGCCCGAATCTCTTAAAGACATGTAATTGAGTTTGCGTGATTCGTTCGCAGGGTTTTTGCATGGGCCTTAAATCTTGAATCGCGTCTTAGTTCTAGAACTATGTATACCAGCAAAGTGTAACCAAAATACAATTGATGTAACACTATACATATCACAACACCTCTAGTTCATCATGATGTTGCCTTAGCTACCACGTCTACATGACCTAGGGTTCGTTCGATTAGCCACAAAAACTAACCTTCGAAGTTTAATTGGCTAGTTCGAGGCTTCACGCACGTACGCTGGCCTTTAATTGCGTGTTGAATACAGTAGAGTTTCAGGATTTTCAGGTATCGATCCTTAATAGATTATGCTTACGACTTCCAGAAAGTCAATCTTGCTCGGTAAAATGAAGTTTTCAGCCGGCTCAACGTAATTGCGTTTCGTCTGACAATTGCAACACGTTTAAAGTAACCAAGTGAAAGATGCAGTCTCAAGTTCTGAAGACTTAATTTCAAGGACCCATTGAACCTACAATAAGCCAGAACGCCTCGGTGGCGTAAGACCATCACCCGCAGTAGGGGCAAATTCAACGAAGTCATTTTTCGATGAACGAGGCCTGGGCACAGCCGCATTCTTTCCCTGGATTAGCTCTTATCTGATCAATAATAAACATATAGTCCAAGCTCAAGGGGGGGGGGGGTCTGTGTACATTCCTCTTTCACGGCTCTACCATGTATTTTCCTAGTCCATATGATGTGGACATTAAAAAAAGGTTGGTAGAACTTTCGTAACTGGTACATTTATGAGGGGTAGGGGGGCGGCGAACTTCAAAGGAATAGAACTCAATGAGTTTTCATGCTAGAATAAAAACAATGACAGTTTTGGAATCCTTGAAACTGTCTTAAAAAAAACTAAGAACTGGATTTTTCATTTATACCTTCATAATATTTTTTACCACAGTTCAAAACCGAATGCCTTAATTGTTTTTTCCCTATATTTTCGTTAGCGATCACAACGAACTAGAAAATGGAGAATCCATGCAGCTGTGTATAAAAAATATCATAGGGGCAAAAATGGATAATCTAACTCGATAGTTTTGTTAATAATGTTTCAAGGATTCCAAAACTGCTATATTTTTTCATTCTAGCATGAAAACTCATTGAGTCTTACTCGTTTGAAATTTCAAAAATATACATGTATATTTATATTTAAACCCTATTATCTCAAAAAGTAAGACCTAAATCAAAAAAGTTGTTGGAACAAAATATGTTTTTTATTTCAAAAATTCATAGTTTAAGCAAGTTTCAGAACAATCAGTCCGCAATTAATAATTTTGGGACCCCATGCCCCTCCTCATAAATGTAACAGTTGCCAAAGTTCTACCCAACTTTTTTCAATGACCTCATCCTATTGAATAGGAAAATACATGGTAGAACCGTGAAAGAGGAATGTACACAGACACCCCCAGAGCCAGGACTAATAGGACAAAAATAGAACGCCCCATTCTCCAGAATATCTGCCGCGCTAAAGACAAATTCGCTCCAGTGGAGGATAATTCAAAGCCGCCATTTTTTATGGTCAGCTAGGTCTGGTTTCTTGGCTTACGTCACATCTAGGTCAACCCACCAAACTCTCTACAAAAAGTTATGAAGATTGCTCTACTCCTTCGATCACTTATTGGTGGACAGACAAATATAAAATATATATACTTAAATCTTCAACGAAAACATTATCTTACTTTGTTCGGGGGTGATAACAAGAACAAGAAAAAAATTAGTTGTTTCAAAATGATTGTAATCGTTGATCCCTGTAAGCAAACACTGAAACGAAAAAAATCTGCACCAAGTATATTAAGTTCCACTTTAACAGCATTAATGATTGCGTACGTCATTATCATGCAGAAAAATTCGACCTCTCTTCCTTGCAGTAAATTCCTCCTCTTCTTACTTTTTTCGTTCTGTTTTTTCCTCTCTCTCTCTCTCTCTGCATTTCTCGTTATTTATGTCCATTGGAAGTAGAGTTAATTATCATACACAGGTACCAACGATACAAAGTATATCAATAAGAAATATATGGACACGCCAGCAAGTCCCAGCAACCTACAGAACCCTGACCATGATAGAACACGACATCGTCTTAACGGCAGGCCAGTCCGAAGGAGAATTTGACCATCAAGAGATGCTTGTGATGAAGACAGGTTCTTCCGGGCCAGGGGAGTCGCTCCGTTGCCAGGTGTGTTTATCTGAAAGCGGTAGACGAGGCTCTAGGTCATAGAAGGTCTATGTCATGAACATACCTCGCCATACCTTGCCAGCCGAGTCCTTCCCTCTCCATATCGGTGGGTGGTTTGAAACAGCAGAAGATTTTTACCCATCTTAAACAAGCATGTCTAGTTCTGTTACTGTGTATAAGGTATTACGGCTACGAATAGTCTCAAAGCTCCCCTAAATTTTCTTACCGATGTATTCTGACAAAAGGGCTCAACTTACTCTGTTCGCATGCGTTCTTGAACAGCTTAAACCGTCAGTAACATGATAGTCAATTATGAGCCCTTCCTCGTTGAAGATATTGAATTATTGGAAAAGGTAGAATAATTACTAACCAAGAAATGCTATTCTTATATTTTGATATACTGTACGATATTGATATAAATACCAGAACTGAGTCGTTCATAACTAACATTTATGAACTATGCTGCCAGATTTTTGCGCTAAAAACCAAATTTATCTCATTAAAACTGTTTCAAAAACTGTGGCTTACACCTTGTTTGCTAAAATCCATTAAAACAAAGTACTTGTACTTTAAACTAAATAAAATCGGTATAATTAGCAACTATGTAATCAAGCAGTACAAAAATCATTTCACTTCTTTACTGAAAAAGGCAAAAGCAAATTATTACAAAGGTCTTTCTTCAGAGCATGTTTCCGATATAAAAAGAACTTGGCATCTAATAAATAAACTCTTATCTAAGAACCGGAAAATGAATACAGTGAAATCAATTATTGTTAATGCCACTAAAATTACAGATGACAGTCAAATTGCTAACCACTTCAGCGTTTTCCTTGCAAATGTTTCTGTCATTCTAGAAAAAGGAATACCTGTCTGTAATATATCACCCCTATATACTCCGGACGTCCCGTTGAAAATCCTTTTTATTTTGCGAGGCCGGTTTGTAATGATGAATGTGTTGACGTTATATCCCGCATGAAGAATGTAAAATATGATAATAATATCATACCAGTTAACATAGTGAAAGCTGCAAAATATGTGCTCGCACGACCAGTGGCATAGTTGATTATTGACTCCTTCCAGCAGGGTATATTTCCAGAGTGTTTGAAAATAGCTTGTGTCACACCCGTGTTTAATTAAGGGGGGAGAGTCATCAAATCTATTAAACTACGGACCAATATCGGTGCTTCCTTTATTTAGTAAAATCTATGAGCGTTGTATGTCTGACCGCATAATTGCTTTTCAGTCGAAATTTTCAATCATTTCTCTAAGTGAATTTGGTTTTCAAAGGATAAAATACACCTTTGATGCTCTAGAATCATTAACAGAATTTATGTATGATAGTTTTAATAATAAAAAGCACGTTTTAAGTGTATTTATAGACCTAAAAAAGGCTTTCCACACAGTCAACCATGCAATACTTCTAACTAAACTTAAAACTTATGGATTCAGAGGAGTGCATTGGGACTGGATCGAAAGCTACCTGTCAAACACAAAGCAATGGGTCAAGATAAATGGCCATCTGTCAACTTGCTGAGCTTTAAACATTGGTGTACCCCAGGGCGCTATAGACTGGGACCAGTCTTGTTTTTAGTATATATTAACGATTTACCAAATGTATCTAGTGTCTTGATGCCACTATTATTTGCGGATGATTCCGCATTATCACTAGCCTCAACTAATTACAATGAACTCATCACCGCCCTAAATTCAGAATTAATTAAAGGATAAAGACTGGATGATAACAACTCGGCTTTCTCTTATAATGTTAATAAAACATTCATAATAGTATTTATTAACAGAATACAGTCAATTGACGAACAACTAAATGTTTACCTTTACGGTCAGAGGATTAACCTTTATTAGAGTGGTAAATTCTTGGGCGTCATGGTTGACAAACGTCTTTCATTTAATAGTCATATTGATAATATTTTTGTGACAAAATTTAAATAATGTAGGCATTTTTATAAACTATAGCCATATACTCCTGAGAATAGATTGGTTAATTTGTACTATGGCCTTATATAACCATATCATTTGTATTTTAATGTTGTTTGGAGTCGTGCTTGTGACGTATACATTAACAGGTTATTACTGCGGAGGAAAAAAATTCTTAGAATCATAACTGGTGCAGGTTATCGAGATCACTGTAGTCCTCTTTTCTATAGAACTTTACTAAAAATCCACGATGTACGTACATACCTCAACTCTAGAGAAGCTTTTAAATTACATAAAAGTTCTGGTTTTGTTCATGTGCAACATGGATACACTCCTAGATACAGTAATAACCCTGTACCTGCCTACCAACGCTTGACAGTTACACAACGTTCCCTCAAATATATTGTTTCTGTCTGGACTACATTACCTGTAACAATAAGAAGCCTTCCTTCGTTAAGTAAATTCAAGGTCGGACTGAAGCCTATCTTCTTAATCGTTACCAGTAATTTAGAATATATCTTGCTATATACTTCATATTGAAAGCCTCAACATCATAGTGTCTTAGATCGTAATGAACAACTTGCTTGCTATTGAGTAACTACATAATTGTCACGCTGATTCCTCAACGTAATCTAAGTTGTATTTTGTAGTTTTTTAGTTCTTTTGCCGGAAAAGCACTTAGTAGTGCTTATAGATATAGACCTGAGAATGATGTTATATGACATGTAACACTTAATTTCAATACAGATTAAATTGAAAACTTGTTCATAGATACGTGCCTAAATAGTAGTTGTAACTCATCATGAATGCAGTGGATTCTAGGCAAAAAAACTGGACATGATAGCAAGCAGTGGCAGTTTAGGTGTAAAGACGCAGTGCGATGTTTGAGATCTACTTAGTTTGTTATAAGTTGCCACAAACGGGGCCCACCATCTATTTTAGTATGTCTGCTCAGAGATTATCCGGAACGGTTCGCTACAGCCACTTTCGTTCTTAACAGAGAATGGCTACAGACGAATGAAAAATTGTAGTCAATGGTAATTTAATCCTTCACCATCTTCAGTAGACAACTTTTTTGTGTAAGTAAAAATAGCGTTGTTTAACAAGTTAGCTAGTGGGCTAACTTTATGTACATGAACCGGTATACTATACTATCATATAGTAGACTCATTCATCAAGACTACTACGACATTCGTAGGAATTGATTTACCCAAAATCTAAAGACAGCATGGACCACGTGCTCGCAGGTCAGACTTCCTTTTGAACAACGTTCAGTAAGCGGTATTTCCACGACTTCCGAGTTCAATGTACATACAGTAAATACAACTTTAGAACACTCCACCACCTTCACCAAAACTGTTTTAATTTGAAACCACACACATACAAAAAGCTCAATACGAATGATTCCAGCAGATGGATAAAGCAGATAGATAGGATCATCATAGCCCCTAATTAGGACCTCCAGCTCTCACTGCACATACGCGGCATCTTGGGATCAGCAGGCAGCGGCTTCGAAGAAAGGATCGACACACGCTGTCAAAACATGTATCATTTTACGAGATAAAATTTTGAGGAATGACGAGGCTCTCTTTGCGTAAGAAAATCTTCTTGGAAGAGAAGAATACATCGAAGGATGGAGAGACTGCCAATGGTGTGTTGGCCGAGAGAAGATGCAGAGAAATTATGCAGTGGAATCACAATGTTGTGCTAACAAGACCAGGCCTGACAATAATATCTCATACCAATGGGAAAAATCGTATAACCCTATTCAGATAGTGTTGTGCTGCATTCTGCTAGAGAAGAACATGACAACAATCTTTCATTCACTTGGAACTTCGCATTGGGCATTGTGTTGCGCTTGGCTATACTATAACCTGTAGATAATTTCTTAAACACATTGAGAAAATCGTATAACCTTGTTTGGATATTGTTGTACAGTATTCTGTTACGTCATTACAGGTCAACGATCTTTTAGAATTGTAAAAAAGTCGTATATTTTTATTTTATTCGACCAAATGTCGCCTTTTCTTGACAGTTCACAGAATGTTTTACGTATATGAGAAGCCAAATTTTGGGACTGCACTTGAGAGTCAATTACCAAAGGCTAAATTTTCGCTTGCTAACGTTGAGCTCTTGTGAAAATACAATACTTTAAGCAGACTCTTAGATAGCTGATCTTGTTTAACAGCAATACTGCCAAATGTGTGGTACTAGTGCCAAATTCAGCACTCACTGCTGAGCATCAACAAGGAATGCTTACCATATGTAGCTTGCTCTTTTAGACTGAACAGTGCAATTTTTGAGCTGTACAACACACCAAGGCAGGTATTTCCCTATAAGAGCAAGTAAATTCGTAGTTGCCTTAGAACAAATTGTTTTAGTCTATGTACTAGGAAAATTCAGGAGGTTTACTATAAATACAAGTTTCACTGACAGCCTACTTTCCAGTCACAGCTAGACGGTGTACCAGTAGAGTAGTACGAGTACAGATCGACAGAGATACAATCAGCATTGCTTAACAACCATTGAATGACATTATCAGTATTCTTTACAACGTTGAATCACAGCTAGACAGATGTAGCGGTAGTACAGATCATTATGTCATATTTCGTGAGTTACAACTACAAGTTTCTGGACAGAATCAATGTACCTAGCATCTATACAGTAAAAGTATGACAAGGCTCACCGAATACAGCATTGGTACAGCACTACCATAGCTTCATAGAGACAAATGTATGGTATGAGTACCAAGAGAAAAGATTTCTTAACGATCATTAGAGAAAACAATGTTATGGCAGCAATGTAATCATGGCACTCAACAATTAAAGCTTTTGGGAAATAGAGTGCGAGAACCTATAGAAAATTAAATGTAAATCAGCAATCACTGCCCAAAGCAATCGTAATTGCTGCCGATGTTACTGACAACATGCAACAGCTATCATTGCACAAGGATCCATAGTGCCCACACGTAGTCCTCAGTGTTTTTTTTTTTTTAATATATCATATTCGTATAAAGAATTACTCTGAAAAATCGTATATTCATTCAACAGATAGGCTTAGAAATCTCATATTCATCAAAGGGAATATTTAGAAATTTCATATACATAAATAATCATATTAAGTAATAAATTGAAAATTTCATTTCCGTGTTCAGTATAATACATTAAATATACATATATTATTCGATTAACGGCTTGCATCACCACTCCAAAGCACCGCATAGAAGACTACTACTTGGAAGCCTCTGCACACACACGGTAGATGCACTAAGACCCGTACTTTCCTTAAGGCTTGGATGAAAGCCTTTATTGGCTTACGATAAGGACTGCTTTAAAGTCCCTCCATTATAGTACACTAAACTGCGTGCACATGGCAAGACTGTTGTGACCTCACGCGCGTGACCTCATAAAGAATTGGTCAGGTGGGGACTGCAGGAAAAATTTGCAAGGTTGCTCACGTTCAAAAGGATGCGCGGCCTCGTGCATCCAATTCGCTTTTCACTTCTCGTTTCATTTCTCCCAGAATTACATAGGAAGTGCTGGCCGCTACGACAGGACGGACCGCCATAAGGTGATTGTTTCCTTTCAGCGTACGGACGTGATTACTGAGGAGCGTGTCATCGGATGGATGAGCATCGTCTTCGAAGAAATTCTACCGCAAGTTCAAAGAGTTTGCGCTGACAATATGGTACTAAAATGTAGGTATGTTTCCATAATGATACCATTGCAATTTGATGGGGGTCGAATTTGAGTTAAAATTTAGATGGGATTCCACTAACATGACGTCGCAAGGTTATAGAGAGTAAATTAGCAATAATATCAAAAAATTGGATACGTTTCGATAGAAATACTGTTGAAAGTTTCGGCAAAAATTGTAGAAATCATATTAGAAGATCAAGGAGAGAGAACAAACATTTTAGGGGTAAAAATTTATATGCGTCTTTATAGAAATCCAACCAATCACTGCTACAAGGACCTTGAACTAACATTCGAGGATCGTTCCAAAAGTAGATCCTTCTATATTTTTTATTCCATCCGAAAAGATAGGAGGGGTGTACAAATTTCATTATTATGATGAATGAACTTAGGCACTAATGGCCTGAACCCTTCATCGCTATGTTGCAAATATTGACGATGTGACATTAAGAAAGCAATCCCTGTCATGGACGTGCGTCAAAGGTAGAGATGTGCCATTGAATTCCTCCATGCAGAAAAAAATTGAAGAAATCAGTATTATAGGCGCCTAATGAACGTTTACGAAGCCGCTGCAGTAGCTGTCAATACAATTAGGAGATGGGTTCGTCGCTTTCAGAATGGCGATAGAAATGTGAGTGACAAAGGGCGCTCTGGATGCCCATGTACAGCCACCACCCCGAAAAACAAAGTACGCCTCGATCGGCGGATAACTGCGAATTAAATGAGTCTAGAGTTGGATATGGGTGTCATCTCTGAGCGTTACGTTGAAACGTTGACCAAGCTGTAGGCCTTGATTGCCCGTCTAAAGCCAGATAAAAAGGAAAACATTCAGTTTGTAACACGACAACGTCAGGTCACGCTCGAGTTTAAAGACCACGGAATGGGTGACAACGTTCGACTGAATGGTGTTGTCTCACCACGGTATAGTCCCGACCTATCACCTAGTACCGGGAATTACGCCGGAATCGCAGCCGTGAAAAATTGGACCGCCTCTGCAAGCGGTGATTTGGACGACCGAAGCATCATGGCGTTTGTTCACCGCTGGCAAAAGTGCATTGGGAATGGTGGTGACTACATAGAAAAGTAAATTCTGGAGTACAAAAGATTGCTAATTTTAATGGTGCCACTTCCGTTGTATAGCTCTTCAACTTTTTTGAGTTAGAAAGTGAGAGACATTGCTATTGGAACGATCCTCGTAAAAGGGGTAAATATGTAGATGCGCCTTTGTCAAAGTCCCTTCACTACTTCGTGGACTGAAAACTAACATTTAAGTTGTTAACATGCAGACGCGCCATTGCAAAAATCTCATTACGAGTTCAAAGAGTGTGAAGTAAAATGAAAGGTGTCAAAACTGGAATGTGGTTTCTTAGAAATACCAGTGTTGTTTCGTTGAGGCTGACTCTCCCATAACAATAAAGCTTTAAAATTTCATAGGCTATACGTATCCGACACGAGTTGTTCCATCTGGAGTAACACAATAAAATGCAGTTGAAGGAAGTGGAAAAGGGAACTCCATTTAAATGCAATTGTGACATTAAGTAGATGATAAACAGGAGAACTGACATTGCAGTATTTGCGTAAACAGTCATACTAGTGGAGGTAACGGGGAGGACAACGAACGGCATTTTACGTAAATGGGAACAGCATTCTTGCCTGTTGTCACACAACAACAAACTAGGGCTGCAGTTTGAGGGCAATGCTGAAAGGCAGAATGGCACACAGACAAACGTACAAGCGGATCGTCAATAAAATTTAATCATCTGTTCCGTTAAATTTCAGAAACTTATTTTGCTAAGAGAGAGACGCAGATAAAAAACACCTCGGCAAAANGGGGGGGGGGGGGGGGGTTAGGCTTGCGTGCTTGCGTAAACTACACCCTGGTAATCCATGGTAATTTTGGTATCAGCTGCTGCCATTCCCATGGCAAGCATCTACATACTAGACCGACTTGCTGAGTCTGCTGTCCAAAAAGCGATTTAAGTGAATCTGCCCCATAGGCGGACTACGTGGCCTGCCTCTGTATGTTTCATTAAGTATACAACAGTGATAGATGTTGGTTGTACTAAAGGGCCCAGCCATAAAAAATAACGGTAGTCTTTTGTGATTTGATTTTTTCTTGTTTCGATTCCCAGTATAGGTTTTGCTGTAAAATAGGTCTCATTCCTGCAGGCCTGATCTTCCATTAATGAAACGCAAGTTGTACAGCCATAAGCTTTACGAGAGCAAAATATCTCCCCCTGCAAGGTAGAGCATGAATATCAGTTAGGAATTGATTAAATGTTGAGTGGCACCAAGAAAATATAGTTCAGTCAAAAGAACTCACCGGAAATGGTCAGGGTTACCGTATCGTGGATACTTACAGATGGTTGAACCTCAAACGTCGAAATTTGGCTGCAATGTAAATTCAATGTATTATGGCGTCTGCTCAGGTAAAGCTTCAACTGCTACGAAAACATTCAGCTCAAGAAAGTAATAGCGAAAGTGGTTATGCTCAAAAGACACGAAAACTCCAACCAAGACTCATCTTCTCGAACTGCTAAGAAGGAAGTCAGCTAAACAATATGCGACAGAGCTCATGCCCGAATGATCAAAAACCCTATCAAAGATACCGCTTTTCATCTACCACGCTCAGATGAAGAATCATCATCGTCCTGTCAAAAAGAACCAAGCTAGTTTCGAGAGCGAAAAGAGATTCAAAAAATGCAGTATTCCCACTTTTGACCATAATATTTCAGAAGCTATATTGTTCACCGTTATTCCAAAGGCTGAATTTTTATGGTATTTCTTGTATTTCAGTAGATGAAATTTTCTCCTATCTAAATCTTTAACAGCGTAACGGACGGATGGACCAACATTGGAACAAGCAAGAAAGTGGACGTGGAGCAGGCGACCAACAGCTGTGTACTATTATACTACTAGTGGACCCGCGCGTGAAACAATTCAAGCAATAATCGATGTGTTTACTCTCATCTTTGACTTGCCGTTTCCATATTTTCCCGCTGACGCTTATTAGCAACTCTTATTTCTTTCTGTAACTCTTCTGCTTCAAGTCTTTCTTGTCACTGTGCCCCCATAGGCGCTTCATCTCTCTATTGATAGCACGTCTTCGTTCTTGAGACTGTATAGTAGTCTCGTTCTTCTTTTACGTTCCCTGTCCTCTTTCTTAATTACACGTGCATCTTCCAAAGTAAAATCTTAAGTAAAACATCGCAATAAACTTGAATGCCCCTCCAGTCAGCTTCTATGCAATGTTAGTGCGTCATATCCATAATATTGACTTCCATACTTAACTCTCTGCTTCACTGAAGTGCTCAAATTTCGGCCTCTGAAGTGAAATATGCACTCTCACAGAAAGACAGTAAGCTAAAAGAAATAGTTCTCTACTGCCCAGTGCCCGTGAAATACTTAAAGAGAAAGCTACATATTTTAATAAGAAAGACAGTAAGCTACAAGAAATAATTGTCTACTACCCGAGAAAATCATCACCTCTTGAGTGCCCCGTTGATTATTTGCCGAATTTATGCGTCGTGACCTGAGAGAAAAAACTGATAAAATTGGACTTCAGAAGCTGCATACATACTGTTCCAATTTCAAGAAGTGTTTCAAGCAAGAAGTACATTCAGATGAAGAGCTATAGAGGATCCAATTTTCACTACCTTCAGCAAGTTGATCATAGATCTCTACGGAAACGTAACTGAATTACAAATCTGTTACCTGGCTTATTTTTCGCCTATTTCCTTCAAAGCGGACAAGAAATAAATAAATACACCACGCGTTTTATTATATCAGGATAAATATATAAATAATGAACACATGACGGTGTATATTATATAGTTTGATGATACTGGATTCATCTGTCTCTGCCATCCTATGCACCTGCTATAGCTGATGCCCACCTCCTGACACTGCACACAATTGTATGCCGAACACTTCAGCTCTGCTGGTGTTTTCTACCCTTGTCCGTTTTGGCCTGGAATTCGTTACCGGGTTTTGCGTACGGCTGCGTGGATCAATAAGCTGTTAAGTAAGCGGTAAACGGGTTTTTGTTGGAAGGTTTTATCAGTGTTACTGGTATCTTCGTATTTCAAAGAGTTTCATTTGGGTTGCATAACCTATCCGCGGGGGGCCCGGGAGTGTAGCCAGCCAGCTTTCTACCAGCACTGCTCCGAAAAATAGAATTTTCAGCAGTTTCAAGCGTAACAGAACAGCTTTTAACACCTGTAACAGGATCTAAAGTGATAAATCCCACGCTCTCTCTGAAGTTCGGAACCCATTCAAGCCTTTTGGGCTTAGCAAACTTCGACCTCGACGTTCTAAGCGACTGTGCTTTCAGAGTGTGGCTCAAGATCCCACAACCTGTAATATACGTACAGGTGATATTACACAGAACAATGTTGCGATATTCAATGGCAATAGAGCCTTGGAGTAAGTAAAAGAATGAAACAAATAACATCAGAACCAAATGTTCCAAATTAGTGAGTCCACTGAGACAAATATATACTTATCTTTTATTTGTTTATTTGTCCATCTATTTATCTGCCCATTTCCTGTGAAGCTCGAAGGAAACAATCGTGCTGCCGTCGGTGAAGGTTGGAGACCGTGGTTATCCGATCACACTCGATTTAGTCTTGCGAGGTAATAATTAAACCAAGTTGCAGATGTATGGTGGCAAAGGTCAGACAATCACGAAATTGCTTGCACTTTCTTCCTTTGCAATCTTGAAAAAGCCGAGCAGTGAAGACATTTCCAGTTTTTCTTAGACCTCTTATGGATTTTGAAATTTTCCTTCTTCCTCAAACGTAATTTGTTCTGCTTGTGTAGCCCACAAACTAAGGAAGAAACAGACTGGCAGTTCTTCAGTAATTTTGTAAGAAATTTTTGGCTGAATGATGACGTCACAGTCGTCATTGTATTGTTTTCATCAATAGTTGGTGTACAGGATACAAGTTTCTTCTAAATAGCTCCAGCCGCTTGGAATTTCGTCGATGGTTAATGGCTATAAAACTCTGAACCCAGGAGGCTTTTTAAAATGAAATCATCCTGGGAGTCTTCTATTTTCTAAGATGGTAAGAATACGCAGTGCAGCTCATTGATTAAATTGATGACTTGTTAGTTTTACTCAGCTTGTATATTTTTCTCGTCATATGAAATTGTTCACGGCACATCGCTGATGTCTGAATGATGACGTCACAGGAAGCTCGAGGCAGAGCTGAGCTTCGCTTGGAAGCTGTCTATCTGTGTTTTCATTCGTCTTTGGTGTAGCCGATAGGAACAACGAAGTAAAGAATGAAATATTCTTCAGAGTGCAGTAAAAGTACGCAGACCAGCAGACACAAGGGGGTTTCGTTGCTGTATTTTTTCCTAGTGGATATCTTCCTTTACCGCAATAGCTTTTTACCGTTCCTATAGTAAACTCGTTTGGCGTGCCACATGGTTCCGTACTTGGCCCCATACTTTTCTCCGTATTTGACTTAC
This sequence comes from Parhyale hawaiensis, assembly GCA_001587735.2. Classification (NCBI taxonomy): domain Eukaryota; kingdom Metazoa; phylum Arthropoda; class Malacostraca; order Amphipoda; family Hyalidae; genus Parhyale; species Parhyale hawaiensis. The sequence continues at coordinate 5,790,376 of LQNS02278091.1, read as the reverse complement.
GAACTTTTCTAGAAGACGTTAGTCTCTCGATATACGCTGATGATGTTCAAATTGCGATACCCTGTTCACTAAACAGCCAAGCTCTTTCACAACATAGAGCTGAGAGCATTCTGGAGGAGCTCAAAGACTGGTATGACGAAAATGGACTCAAACTCAATGTTGATAAAACACAGTGTATAATTTTAGGCACGCCCGACCAATGTGCAAGACTTAAGTCACTTTGTATAACTTTTGACCCTACTATCATACGACCTGTTGAAGTAGTAAAGAATCTCGGAGTATGGTTTGACGAAAATCTCTCTTTTGACACTCATATCGAAAAATTATTTGGAACGATCAATGGTACCCTTATCTTCCTAAACAAAATAAAGCCCCTACTGGATGAAAAGGCTCGTCTCTTATTAATACAGTCGCTGATTCACTCCCGCTACAACTTCTGTAGTCTAATTTTAGGGATAACTTCTCAAAAGAATATCACAGATCTACAGAAAACGATAAATTTTGCCGGAAAAATAGTACAGCCGGGCAACTTTTGGAAACGTGATCACTCAAGTCCTCTTCTCAAAAAACTGGATAAGCCTTTAATATAAGTAAATCTGTATCTTGATGAGGCTATGTATATATTTCATTCTTTGTATAGCAGGCGCGGGTCAGTTTCCTCGGTATGATGATATCCACGACAGGCAAAGTTCTCGAAATAATGATCTGCCGACTACATATCGGGGTCTAAAACTAGGAAAAAAGGCGCTTTCTGTATCCGGCGCCTGCTTGTGAAATGATCTCCCAAGAGAGCTAAAAGCCTCTCTACAAGTCTCCCCTAAAATAGGCCTCTTCAAAGCAAGTTGCTTGCAACACAATAAAAACCGGCTAAATTGACGTGCCCGATAGTAACAAGCGCTTACCCAAGAGTGTAACTGTAACTATATTATCTATTATTCTGCTGCTTAAGTGTCTGAAAGCACTCAGTGTAGTAGTATCTATACATGTCTATATTCCACCATGTGAACGCTCATTCAGCCCTTAGGATGCTCATATAGTAAATAGACAAAAAAAAAAAAATGCAGATGCCAGCTTATTATATCCGACAAGACAATAATTACTTTATAATTTACTCCGTTAGTGGTTATCTCGTGCTGTATACACACGCGTATAAATACTTTTCCCTTCTCGATCTCAATGGCATTTTATTTACCATGTACTCTAGAATAAAACAGCAGCCTGTACTATTAACGATTAGTTGATTTGGTAGATCGTCTCGGTTTCTCATATTTTATAATTACGCTACTTTCTAATGGCCCTTTAACCATGAGAATAGACGCGTAAGAATATCTCATTAAATTTAACGATCTTCGTTTAAAAATATTGTCTTTATTTTGCAGCCTGGGCCTTCACGGTTAGAATTTTGTGCTCCGTGTATCTGGAGGTTGTATTTAAGCTTTGAGACGGATGCCTTATGAATCTGCACAGGTTTGTTAAGGATTCCCTATCGCTCCAAAATTCGAGGGGCACTGTGTACATGAGCGAGTCTTAGGAATGTTTCCTGGTGTGATCGATGGGAGTCACTATCTCGACTCCCATCTATGCTGTAGTGTAGGGTACACTGGAACTCCTAAAACAGAGACTTTGAAAACAGGGAAAATCAAAGAAAGCAAAGCACCTAACGCTGGAAAATGTGCTAAAGGGGAAACCACTTAGTGCCATCTGAAGTGAAGTGTAGTTATGGTGGGCGCCTAAATACATTAAAAAATCAAATAAAACAATAATAAAGACAATAACAATTACAAAACTGTCGTCAAAATTTCTTAGTAGTATATTTTAACTGTGTGATTTTACAAACTCATATGACGTTACGAAGGTTATTGTTTTAACACCGTCGATGAAACAAACATGCTAGAACTCTGGTAATCTCCAAAGTGAGTCCTCCAGGAACAAGCTACAAAGATCAACTATCCTGCCTCCTGTTTCGGGAGTTCCTCCGTACCTCCGTATGTAACAATTGGTAGAACCCAAGCTTGGTACTTATGGTATCTACGTTAATTCTCTTATCTTTTAACAAATGACACCTCTGTACATACACGCGAGTGAATGTCTTCGTAAATCGCATTGTGGTTTGATCCGATGGGAAATGTATACCATGAAAACGTGTAGGTCCTCTCAAGTGGCTAACTTGTTGGTTTCGTGTACAATAGAATTGTACGGCTATTTTCCTTTGGTTATGTGGAGTTGCACTTCATGGCAACCATACATTATAGTCTAAAATTGCGTGAGCTCAACTTTCAGTTATACGCTTATTATTATCACGCGTTGAATTGGGCCTGGTTTTCTAATCCCATACTGTGGTAGTTTTTGATTGATGAACTCAAGAACCCAAGGGCTGTCCAGAGTACCTTCTCCGCTGGGGATGTCGCAGCTAGCCGCAGTTCCTGCTGAGAAGGTTAGTTTTATAAATTTAGGTAGGTTCTCTATCTATCATGCCCCCTTTCTGTTCCTTGAGGTGGACTGTTGATCGAGATAGCTGACCTTGTAGACGAAACACCTCTAGTCTCTCTCGTGTGGAAGGCCATGAACGGACCCGTCCACTCGAGTGTCTTTTCCTATTCTTTGCGCATTTTTCCAGTCAGTAGTAGTGCACTGAGCCAACTTAAACTATATGGCAAAGGAAAGCCAATGTCAAGATAGGATATTTCTAATTGCGCCTCCTGGCCGATGAGCATCACTGTGCGGATCGCCTTTTGGCGGAAACGGTGGTTAAACAAATCCAATGATTAATTATCAAATGATAATTCACTTGATGGAAGGCGTCCTATTATGAGATACAAATACATGATTTAGAATTTACATGTTTGTACTGTAGGTCGTGTTGTATGGTGCTATCATACCTATTGGATAATATTGTATGTAATAGTATTTAGTCAATCAGGTGAAATAGAGTTAAGCCTTGGAGATATCTCACCGGGAAGAAATGACTGCATATTCCCTTTTTTTATGTAGTAAGCTGTGTATATTAGCAGAAAACATGATTGTTATTTTGCTCCTCCTGTGAGGATAATCGCTAGCTGGTAATATTGGGGTGCCAGTTCAGTTAATTAGAGGCGTCTGTTTGTGACCGCATTACGGATTATTCTGCCTGATTGCGCATGATCCGCGCGTTTTTGTGACCCCTTTTCGACGTGATTCTGATAGCAATCAACCGTGATCAGTGGTGAAAATTCATCGCAGCGTGATTTCCTCCGCAGGCTAGTCATGCCTGATCAAAGAGTGATTCCAGCCGTTGGACAAGTAAAAATTCAAAATTTGAAATGGAAGTTCGTGATATTTTCTTATATTAGTGATAAATTGGGTAATGTTATAGTGATTGTTTGTAATATTGACTTCCAGTATTGTAGTTTTATTAGTTTTATGCCAGTGTAGGTTGAAAATATTTTAAATACTGCTAGTATTGTCTTCAAAATAAATGAAATTTCCTACATATCCATTTCCCACCATTTTCCGTAAAAATACGATAAAAATCTATTTTCAGAAAATAGACTTGGCGTCTCTGGTTTGTTTACAAATCATTGACCGTTCTTGTGCTTTTCAGTGACCACGATGATCGTGATCACGGTGATTCTGATCACGAGCATGGCCACAAAAAGACGCCTTAGTTTGGTCTGTGATGGCACTGAGCCTTGTTGATTAGGTTATAAATTCATAGCTGTAATTGTGAATGTACAAGAAATTTTTAATGTAAGCTGTAATATAATAATCCAAGAACACCTCCCGCCTCTGGAGAATTATATAATAAATAAATAAATACCGGGGGAAAGAACTAAACTGAATTAAGTAATAGAATTGATTATCCATGATTTACGAATATAATGTGTGATTTTTGATTAGGCTAAAAGAAAATCAATTTTTAGGCATGATGCCTAAGATACCGTGAAGCTCAGCAGAGTTGAAGCCGAAAGAACTCATCTCTGCTGTTCTTGCAGTATATCCCTCATAAAGCAATTTATAACGCAAGTATGACTGATGATGAAGTATTGTAGCAAATTCTTAGTGCCATTTAGGACGGCCGGTGCACTCTTCATAAATATTTCTTTGCACTCACACCAGACATCACTTTAATAATAAGTTTGCACACTGATTTTTCATCTCCAAGTGATCGGGGTAGGTACTTTTTCTGAGCTTTGATGCCTGGCATATTTCACGGTATTTCTGTCACTGCTTTGACGCTTTCCAGGAAAAACCAATAGTATGAAAGCCCCTACGCAATCCCTCTTTTGTGACTCAATCCTTTGTGACGGTCGGAGCCTCCCTTGTTATGAGGTCTTAGTCTAACTCCTCCTCTTTATTATGACTCTGCATTTTTCCATTATAAGAACTACTTTGCTTCATACATTAGAAAGCTAACCTCCTTGAAATTACCATTACATAGATACAAACAAAAAATCTGAGGAACTACTGCAAAAAAGATTTGATCTTCTGAAAATGCGTATTTGATATTTATAAGTTTTAATCTTTAGTTGAAGTGTTCTACAAGAAGCTAAGCAAATGGAGCAAAACAAACCTGCAGTCTCACTTTATTTCTCAAGTTGAGCTGATGTGTTCCAACTTAGAATCAGTATATACAGGGAGTTTAAAGCAAAACATGGGAGCAGTTCTCATTTAATTGTTGGTCAGAGCAAAAGTCTACAAAAGCTCAAATTAGCACAATGAGGGGGCTTGTAGAAAAATTTGATGACACTCTCATTTATTTTTCAGGCAGAATAACATATAGCTACCAAAAACTAATACAGTGAGGGAGCTGGAAGTAAAATACATATTAAGACTTACACCCCACTGTACAGACATGCCTGCCGAGTCCTCCAAAACTGGGCCCTGTGGCTAATTGGTAAAGCTTTTTTATAAAAATGACACGAATTAACTGTTCCTGGTAACATAAGAAATGCATCTATTTACGAGAAGCACACATACACAATCACTTGTCGATATTAAATCGCACAGTTATTTTTCGTAAATTTCAAGATAATTTGCTGTTCTGAAATTCCATCGCACGCCGGTGACTTCTGGCTTCAGATTTGTGTTCCTTGCTGATGAACATTTCGCACATCACCGCGAAAAGTTTATTTATTTATTTTTGCTAGAGATTCCCCCGCAAACAGAAAACATTTTATCGAAGCTTCATCGAGCAGCTACTGCATGGAACCCCACTTGGATTTTGAGTGAGCAGTGCTGTGTGAACGGCTCAAAACATGGAATATAGTTAAGGGATGCTAGCTTTCAATTAACGAAGGAATAACAGATAATGTGATTTGAGATGTGATTTGTCTTCACCGACGACAGCTTGTATAGTCGCCAGTTTCTTCGTAATACCGTTGATTGAAGCATATCAAGTTTACCGCTTTCGTCAGTTTGAGGTTAATCGGTCTCCAGAGTTACGTAGGTCATCGAATACATGTTTACAGACATGCGTTGTAATTTTCAAAGGCTCCTTTCTGTCTTGTATTATGAATAAACGTAGCGCGCGCCCGTAAGATACAGGAGAAGACATAGCAGTTCTTAAAACGGCAATAGATTTTTGTACACTGCTTGTTGAAGTAGATTGATTTTTTTAATTATTAATTGGAAATGCAGGCTCTTGTCATACGATTCATACTGAACCTTTTATTTTATTTTACTACAAATGTTTTTTGTTTTTTGTATGACTATGAGGAAAAGCCTTTGTGGCAAGATAACACAGCGTGGGTAAGATATGAGTAACAAAGCTACAAATCAAGTAAATCTGACCGCACATCCAACCGGAAAACACACACGCAATGGATTGAGTCGCACATATATGTGCTAACTGGCCCCATGAGCCGTGGACGGTTGCAGTCAGGAAGCAAAGAATGCAACGGGAGGACTCAATAGGACTGAAATAAAACATAGCTGTGACCGCACGTAGCAAATTTACATCACATCGGCGAGTCGAAGTGTTTTAGGTGTGGGACCTCAGAC
>LQNS02278091.1:5747224-5766924 GCA_001587735.2 Parhyale hawaiensis | reverse complement strand
CTTGATATTATATTTTCTATAGACATTAATTACTGTCCTATGTTTAACGTAGTGGTGCAAATTCTATATTTATATATGTACATATTTTTTTTTCTTTGTGAATCCATGTTTTCGTAACACTTATCTTGGTGACAGACAGACAGAGAGACTGACGGACAGAAATACAGATAAATAGACAGACAGAAAAACCCGACGAAAACATAACCTCTCTGGCAGAGGTAACTATCATCACGGCAATCGAACGTGGTACACGTAAAGTGAGCCGTAATTAATAAAAATGGACCCACAATCTTTTCATGAAGATTTTCCAAGCTACACATACCTGCGTTTCGTGTCTGCTTACGTCAGGATTTTAACCTAAAATCTGTCTCGCCTTAAGACGATCCATATCATCATGACTTTGGCCTCAGTTGCAGCTTTTGGCAGCAGAGCAGCCCCATGCATTCTTGTTTGCAGATTTGATACTTATCGCAATGATAGAGAAGCACTTGGCTTAGCTGCTGTGAGGAGAGCATCAGTACCGAGATAATTTGCACTCTCACGACTGCGGGAAGTGCTTGAGTGCATTTGCTTTTAGAATGCAAGATAAAAACCCAGCACATATATTACACGTTTCTTCATTTTTGCTTGTTAGGTTGTTAAGTTGTCTGATACCAGCCGAATAATGTTAACTACGGTAGTGAACATCTGCAGCCACTGCTGCAAAATAAAAAATAAAAACACAAAATAGAATAAAAAAATCAAACCGGAGGTCGGTTGAAGAGGTCCACGTTATGTCATTTGCAAGAAGAAACGAAGAAAGCCATAGATTAATTTATTAGTCCAGGTACATGCATGTGGTCTAACTTAAATAAGTAGGCATACATATTAACAAGTGACTGTCTTACATACCCGTACTGTACCTGCACTACCTTGTCTTTTTCTTCAGGTTCTGCTGCCTCTCTACTTGGCCTTTCTCTCTTACAGGAATGCAGTCACCGGGATTTATTACAACTATAACCGAAGATCACACAATATGTAGCGACAAAAAACAATTGTTCATGGTACTAAATAATTATGTTTTTCCATAGATAGATGTCAATAATGAAAATCACTGGATACACACTCGTACTCACCGAATATCACTGTAAGCTAAAGATGTTCTAGACATTTTTAAAGTCATTTTATGAGCATATTGGAACAGCACTGAAATTAAGGAGGTGATTCGAAGTGCCTTCTCTCAGCCCACTTTGAAATAGACATTTTAAATTCGAATGGGATTATTTATGTTAACTGCCATGCGGGAACTTCAGTCTGGAATGGTTCAGTCTGGAATGGTTGATTCATCAATTTGGATCTATATTTAACTTTCTGGTGTAAATCGCGATGAATGCCTCCGACCCATCTAAACTGGTGAGTCACCAGCGCAAGCTATATATAGAGTCCAGAGAAAGTGAAACAAATTGGGGTAGATGTATATACCATAGGGCTACAAACTATCCTCTTTTATTTTCTTCTTGGCACAAATTTATGAACTGCTCCTAAGTCACTATATAGAGTGGACGCTGATTTTAGACTTTCAACTGAAATTTCGCTAACACATATTTTTTAAACATTCGAATTAAGGTAACATCCTGGCAGAAATAGCATTGTATGACGACTCTGAAAATGTTCTGTTGATCGCTTCGCAGGAATTACACTGATAAAGGACAAGAAACAGCTAGTTATTTAATTTCTTGAAAATGGGATGTGATACAAAAACCGGCCTTCAGATTTCGAGTGATGAAGTGCATGAAATTCGAATTTAAAAGAATTCCAGGAAACAAACTGCTTGTTCCCCAGTGTGTAATCTGGTCCAAGGCGATCCAAGCCTCAGGTTTTCACAGGTATCTTGGATGTGGACTTTCCCTTGGCAATTTGGATGATGTGCGAGCGGAACGTCCGTTCACAAATTGAATGTGCGATTGTATGGTGTAACAACGGCATTATGTGCATGTGCATCATACGTTTGATAGGTTTAATTGATAGGTTTATTACACACAGACACATTTAATGCATTACTAATATTTAGTACAACAGTACTATACACTGTACAATAATGTATCTGCGTAGCCACTGAACGTTAAACAACCTTTTTGGGCAACCCAAAGCAAAAGCTAATACAATCGAATGGCGTATTCTTTAAAGCGTTTTTTAAGCATTTCGGAAATGGGATAATACTCAGGAAGTTTATTGAGAAGCTTTGCAATTTGAAATGCTGTCGAGCGTTTCTCAACGTCAACACGCACAATTGGGAGATTAAGAACAGAACGTTTCATCTCGTAATTTGATTGGAGAAAAAAGGGACCGAAATACTTTAGAAATACTTCAGGATGATTATGAAACACAAATCGAAAATATCTAAGTAAGGAATATTTAGTTGCAAACATCCTGAAATTGCAACATTTGTAAAAAGGAGTACATTTTACCGCAACTCATTACAGGCACAATGTTTTTGTTACGTCTAACACGGAGTATTCGCCTAAGTATATCAACACAATATAATAAATACCGTCGCGTGTTTGTTTGTTTATAGATTTATATATATTTGTATGTTTCGGTTCACGCTCTGAAAGGAATACATAGGCGAAAAATAGGCCAGGTTGCAGATTTTGTAATTCGATTGCCTTTTATTATTTCTTTATTTATCTCAATGTACTTCTCGTTTGAAGCAGTTCTTGGCATCAAAATAATGAATCTATTTTGAGCTTCTCTTATCGCGATTATGGAACCTGATTTTTATCACTTTTTCATACGACGAATTATATCTTTGTACGTTCGCGTCGCTGAAAACTGATAGGTAGAAAATAGGCCGGGTTGCAGTTGGCTAACATATATTTCAGTTCAGTGCAGTTCTTTCTTCTTCAACGTTGAAGTTCACTCAATGCAGATACATACAGCTTCTCTAAGCATTCTGCTGCATCGTCGTTGGTACTCTCTTCTGGGTTACCTTCATCCTAAGATCGGCAGCCCTAAGTTAAGTTTACGCTGATGCTCTTATTGGCTGCATGATCTTCGGAGCAAGTGACAAGATATTCTTCAGCGGTCAGAAGGCGAGAAAAGACCATGAGGATTTCTTGGCACCAAATATTTTCTCCACTTTGGGATCTTCTTTCAGCGGAACAACAATTCACTTGAGGAAAACTTCCGAGCTATAAGACAGCGTCAGCATCCAGGATACAGAGCTCAGTGTTTATTAGGTGACAACATAATATAGACTGTGGGCAAAAAAAGGATATCGCTTTTTTTAGCATATAGCAAATTGGAAGGAATGCTTGGCGCTGCTCAGCCCTAGCATTAATAGGAAAATTATGATCAATGAAAGCGGATCAACACAAATTTTTGCTGTCATATTTGACAACGCGGGCACTCTAGTTATTCAATATATGCTAACTCAAGTTTGTGCGCCTAAACACAGACTCCCTTCAATTTACTTTCTTGCTCCATGAAACTTGACACTGTTGTAAAAGATAACGCGTAACGTTGGGTCCTCCCTGGGGATAACGAAAATATTTTAGCCCGATTAGTTTCCAACTTTCATATTAAATGCTCACAAATGAGGTTTAGACTCTGCATGCTACAGGGTGTATCGAAAGTCTGTTACCTTCTAAAAATCTCTTATTATCATGAATTTATAAAATGTCAAGTGATGGCAGCTATACCATTTAAAAGCAAATAACATCAAGCTTTAGTGTGTTGGCTTAATTTCAGTTTCAACGTTCAATTAAAATTCTATTTTGGATTCTATGTCGATGTTTGCAGAGGTTTAAATTGAATAGGCAAATGAGAACTCAATGAATTAAAAATGTCACTTTTGACTGCTCTTAAAGGCATCGATTGCACCGTCCTACCATCTGAGATTCATAGTAATAAGCCTTAGAATGTTACATGAACTTTTGAAGCACCTGGTACATATATATTTTTGTAAATGAGTTATTTGGGACATAAATGAGTCGTGATTTGAAACCTGAGCATTCTAACGTTATAATTAAAAAATGACAGCATATCCAGCTACTTTGCATCATTAGTGGGAACGCTGGTCATGTCTGTGTCTTTAACTATAGAACTGACTACGTAAGCTAGCCAAATAATCAATGGTAAGCTAAGATACGCATTAAAGAAACTTATGTCTATGGTGATCACGACTATGCCTGCAATTACAGTATCGAAAGCAAGATGAAGAATTCAGCAAGAACACCAACCATATGTCCTACTGCAATCACAAAATACAAAGTATGTCAAGTCCAATTTCATCACGACTGTACTTACAATTACCGCTCTCCGTGCTACTTGAAACCTTCAGAAGGAATACCAGCAGTGTCTCCTATGGTAAAATTACAGATTAAATTAGAAGCATAATCATCATTATGCAGATCTCGATAATAAAGCATGGCATTTCAATTGTAGATTTTCGTGCACGCCTCTTGAAGAATACTTACATGTAATATATATATAATATGCTTGAAAAACTAAACATTTACGAACACAAGTACTGTATATTATAGTTACTAACAGGGTGTACACCATTACCGTTCTCCATGCTTGACAATTGAAGAACACTGGCAACTTATGCTAATCTTCAATGATATACTTGAGCATTTGGTGCTGATTATATCACCATTACGAGCAGGGTGCACATCATTAGTGAACAAAGTGGGGCTAAGCTACACTGGGGGTAAGTAGTTAACATCGACCTCCCCACAATACCCGATCCTCCTCAGAGCTACGTGCCTCATCATGCCTGTTGACCTTCAGAAGCCCTGACACGCTCATCTGCCTTCTGTTTAATTCCTCTCCCTTTTATTAATTTTAATCTTTTGCTAGCGCGAGATAATTTTAGTTTCCTTAATGCAAGAGCTTGTCGTCTTCTTAGGATGGGACGCCAAGGCTGAGCTGCAGTCCCCCCCGTTTCAGATGGAGCGAACCAACGCCTGGGGCTCATGCCGCGGTCATATTATGGGGAGTAGACACGTCTCAGAAGAGCAGTGTGTTGTTTGTACTCATGTCTGGATAATACACACTTTTATAAAACATGAACAAGTTACTAGTAACTGATAACTTGTTCATATTTCTAACTCATATTAAATAAAGGCTGAACTAGAGCACTCTGAGAGCGCATACCTCCGCCAAGCGAGGCAACGGTAACAAAAAAAAATTTAAATTGGCTCTGAAACCATATTTTTCTTTGTATAAACTCCAAAATCTAATCATATGTGCCTTTTGATAGTAATAACAGCTTGTGCAATTTTCTTGAAGATCCGTTCTAAACTTTTTGAGTTATATTGCTAACAAACATTAAGAAAAACATGATTCAAATATACAAACGAACAAACCGATCTGCACCAAAATTTAATCATCTATGCCATTTAACATTACCAAAAACCCCTATAAATTTCACAAAAATCCATTCATTATTTTTTGAGTTATTGTGCTAACAAGCATAAAATTATAAACAGTGACAAGCGAACGAACAAACGGATCATCACCAAAATTTGGTCATTTCCTCTTTGTTACACATCTAACAACTCATGCTAATTTTACAAAAATCCATCCATAACTTTTTGAGTTATGGCATTGAGAAAAATGAGGCAGACAAACAAACAAACAAACGGATGGCAATATCTTCACCAAAAGTTAATCATCTGTTGCTCCTAACATACCAAACAAACCCTGTGAATTTCGTCCAAATCGGTTCCTAACTTTTTGACTTATCTTGGTGACAGACAGACACGACGAAAACATAACCTCCTTGGCGGAGGTAATAAGTGCCCTTGTCACCATTCACTGCGTTAATATCGGCCGGCAGAGGACTGGAGAAAGAGTGACCCTAACATCAGGCAAACGTAATGCTGCATGATACTGAGACCAGAACCTGAATTTCTCAGTGAAAGAGAGTGCAGTGCAGTGCCATCATCACCATTGAAAGACTGGCGGGGGGCGTAGTGCCATGAATGTGTGTGGGAGTCTATTCCATCTTGAATATACTCATACGTTTAAGTAAAAACACCACCAAGTATAGCCTAAGAGGTTAAGCAATGTTCTAGGAGGCTTTAGTAGGAGTGACCTAACTGCTGTACAATGAGCCTAACGACGTCTATGGTGCAGGGTTTAAGCTTTTCTTTAGCATTTTTGTTGGATTACAACATTGAAACGCTTCCTTTCTTAATGTTTTCCATGTATTTTAACAGCATCAGCCAAAGTCAAGAGACTTTTAAGCCATCCACCGCTACAACAGTGAGGACGGTAGCGCTGGGGCTCCTAAACGGTCCCTTGCATGAGCTAAGGCTCTGTCGTTGCGAATAATAACGAGTTAGACGTCGAGGGGTGAACAATTTCAATTATCGATTAAAATTTATTAACGTCGTAATCTCGTCTCCACCTAACGAAAAAGTCTTCAAGTTCCCTTCCTTCCTACGACCGGGTCCCTGGAAGCATTTTCTGACGCACTTTATTACAACACCAACCCTACCTCAGCATCGCGTGCCTATGTGTCAAGGCTTCAACACTCACAGGGTTCACACTTTGTAATATTATATTTATACGTATATTAAATTATTGCTGTATTATTAACATTTGATAATGTTATTTACGATTTCTGTTATATACATTTACGATATAGGTTTTCGTATGGCTTGATTTGAGACTATACTCAGAATACAGTGCTTGTTGGTTTATGCTAAATACCATACCATACTTTAACAAAAGCAGTTTTTCAAGTGGTGATGCATATGCGGCGTGTCGTAAGTTTGTCTGGCAACAGTAATACAAAAAAAATCCCTAATTAATAAGTTGCAACACTACACAGAACATAATGTAGTTAACACACGTCTGTAAACTGGGAGCGTTGTGATGACAATAATAATAAAAAATTACTTATTGATAAGTTGCAAAAATGCAGTGCAAGTAATAAGGTTAGTTCTTGATTTACTTGACTTCCTGGCAGTCAGATTATTCACTCAATTGGTATGCAGAGGAAAAATCCCTGCCCTAGACTCACGCCTTCTTGATGGCCCGCACATTTAAATGCAAGGATGTGTTTTGAAGCTGCTACATGCACTGCTGCTTATCTCTAGCTAAACTTTCCTTGAACTGATCCAACAGGTCTGCAGGCTGGCGAGAGTTGCTGTCAAGTTCACTATGCTGCACAAAGGACAAGATTAGCCCCAGTTGTACATGGCGCTTACAGTTCATTGGCCAATGCATTAAATTCGTCTTGATCAAGATTAGTGGTATAAGCATTAATTGAAAACACGCTTGAATTGACAAAGTTTGTACCCTTCGCTGCACGTGTCTCATTTTTTTCTACCTTATTTGTGATTCTGTCGGGTTCTGTCAACCTCTAGAGAAGAATAGTGAAATCGATGCAAGGTTAGATTAGCCCTGAATATTCTAGCACAACAAATAGAATAGATAGCTGGCGGTAAAGGAACTAACAGGTCTTTTCCCAGAGAACAACCGAGACGTACGCTCCGGCCCTCTATGAGCTATCGTCATTAGTTCAGAATCATTAAGACTTCTAGGAGCGAAAAGGAGAAGAAAATATTGAACCTCTTACGATGTGTTCTATACCACATCTCTCCTTGGTGTAGTACCGACCTATAGTGATATTAAATCAATATTTTTGTGAACCTGGAAACGGCCAGGAAAACGAGGCACTGCTGTAGGACCAACTCTTCCGTCTAACGTGTTCCAACCAGAGGAGGACTTGCATCGCAAAGAACTGGAGATGTTTTCTCTGCTTCCCGTCCAAGTATTTTGTTGTGCCGTCATAGGAGCAAGCGCAGGCCTACCGAAAGACTTACACACAGAAAAATGGTTGTTTGCCATTAAGCAAAATTAGTTAACTGTAAACTACCTTGTCGTTTGAATTTGCGTCAAGGCATATTGTCGTTTGTGATGAACAACAGATAAACAAGAGCGTTGTGATGAACAGCAGTGTCGCTTACGATTAATTATTATTGCTTTGTAGCTAAAATATTACATCGTTAGCGATAAGAAACCAGGTGTTTTTTATCGTAAAGAACATACTTTTCTGCTTGTAGTTCTATTGCTAACCATCAAATCAGCAAAAGTCACAAGTAAAAATACTCATATTGTTTCCAATTGGTGAGAAACTAAAGCACTCTCAGAGCACATACCTCCGACAACCAGAGCAACGGTATCGAACAATTCCAATTGCTTCTGGAACTATGATTTCCACTTTATTAGCCCCAAATCTGTCATTTGTGCCTTTTGACAGTAATAGCAGCTTCTGTATTTTTTCTTGAAAATCCGTCTGTAGCTTAATGAGTTATCTTGCTGACAAACATTCTGACAAGCATTTGTCAAACACACAAACAGACCCACCGATCTTCACCAAAATTTAATCGTTTATGTCTTTTACATTTCTAACAATTTCTGTAAATTTCATAAAGATCCGATCATTACTTTTTGAATTAGTTTGCTTACAAACATAATCAAGTAGAAAAACATACAAACAAATGGAAAAACGGATCATCAGAGAAAAATTGGTCATTTATTTCTCTTAATATACCAAATAACTCATATAGATTTCATAAAAATCTGTTCTTAACTTTTCAATCAATGGTACTAAACAAAAAGAGGCAGACGAACAAACAAAACGTTCAATAGATATTCACCAAAAGTAAATCGTGACTCTCAACATGCCTAACAATCCCTGTAAAGTTCGTAAAGATCCATCCATAACTTTTTGAGTTATCTTGGCGACAGACAAACAGCAAAGACACAAACTGCCAGCCAGACAGACAAATTCGACGAAAACGCAATTTCCTCGAGGAAGTAATAATTACCTCTAAGAAAGCTGTATACATTTTTTTCTACCATATAAAGGGTATTAATTATTCATCTTGGCGTTGAGATAAAAGAATAAGTTCATTGTAGTCCTGGGAACTGGCCTAAAGGTTGGGTTAAACATTAGCTTTTTGACTTGTTCTTTCAACTTCTGGTTCGACTGCGTTGCTGTATCGCTTAAATGGCGGAAAGTGCATAACTTCCTGAGTACTAACTCACTACAGTTCTGAAGCACTGTCAGAACCATTACTAGTGACGCTAAGTTAACTGAATTGGACTTGTGGACTTAGCAGCTCATGCTCTATGATATCTTTTGAGGACCGTACAGGCGTGTTTACAGCATGCAGACAGCAAAACATTCGGACTATTGGCTGAGAAAGTAAGCTCTTAAGACTATCGTGTAAACAAGCCTTAATTAAGAAAATTTAGAAGGAGTCACGTACAGCTCGTTTCTAGTAACGGTTGACAAAGGTTAAGTCACTATAATTACACACCCAACTGGCAAACTCACATGCACTGGCTCGTGCTGCGGAGAAATGGCCCCAAGACCCCAGAGCAATGAACGGCTGCAATTGATTGATTGTCGGAGCTATAGCAAAAGACCGAAGGTTTATGTCCCCATTTCTAGTGCAGGCCAGAACCCATCCAATAGAGTGAGAGCTCCAGAAACACTGAAGCTGGAAGCCGGGAATAGTAGAAATTTCCTTGGCTGGCGGAGAAGCGAACGCGTGAACTTCAGCATGCAAGCACAGCATTCTAGTATTCTGTCACTGCACTAAGTGTATAAACTACAGTACTACTGTGAAACCGAAGATCTCATAACACCTCTGACGTTATAAGGATCTCCAGTTAATGCGATGCGAGTGTTCGGTTCATTAGCTTAGACGAGGCGCGTTAATTTATGCAAAGTGCATTAGACGAGCAATGCTAGGCACAGCTTCCTATAAATCCCTTAAATAGATTGGTGCCGTGAAGTAACAGGTTTTTCATTCATCTACCAGAGGTTTGAGGGATCAAGCAAGTCAAAAGCACTCCACGGTCTAATTTTGGCAATCGTAGACATTTCCTCAGTGGGGTGAATGGGCTGGTCATTAAGTTCACTAGCGGATGAAATTATGATTCAAGCGACGTCATTTTAGTTTCTTCATTAAAATGATACTTCGTCGTCAAAAAAATTCCATGCTCAGCGAAAGAGAGAATGTAATGCACCACACATAGCCCCGTGCATAAATTGAAGTATTCTTTTTACGACATTACAGCGTGTGATACAGACAGTTGTCTCATTTCATGTTTGTGTTCTGACTGTAACGCTGCAATGACTATGATGGTGAAGTGGGTCACGCTCGACGCTAGCACTCTCGGTCTCACTCCACCGTGCAGCATATCGGTACCGGCAGTGACTGATGGTACCGGTGATGCTGCTATACTGGCGGCAGTAGCTGAACTGCGGTGGAGAGCAGTCAATGGTAGGGAAGTTTGGACCCACGCAGGTGCTGAGGATGAGCGAGTAAGAAGTGGAGAACATACACCGAAGCTGACGAGGAGTAGGTGGTGCACTGAGAGCAATTTTGATGCACTTAGATGCATCAAAATTACATGCATTTTTGTCCCAAAACCGAAACACACAAGTGCATCATAAAAATAAAGTGTTTTATGATGATGCATATTGGGTCTTATAATGCACTTGGCACGAATTGATGCACTTATGTGTTTCGGTTTCGTGACAAAACCGATGATGCACCAAGGTGTACAAAAAACAGGTCAAATTGATGCACCTGGATTAAGAGACGAAACTTTGAAAAGCAATAGCGATCTGAGTGTTAGTAAGTAACCGCTTCTCGCTTCGTACGTGCATCAAAGCTACAAAGCTTTTGTTCACTTTGTTTTTTGCGGAAATATGCTTGTCTCGCTGAAATATGTTTGTCTGTCTGCTGCGATGACACACCAAACTACGCCATGAAACACCTACCTGCATCGAAAGTTTTCTCAGTGCAGAGAGAGGAGAGCAGACACTGGAGCTGAGGATGAGCAGATACGAAGAGGAGAGCAGACACTGGAGCTGAGGATGAGCAGATACGAAGAGGAGAGCAGACACTGGAGCTGAGGATAAGCAGATACGAAGAGGAGAGCAGACACTGGAGCTGAAGATGAGCAGGTAGGGAAAGGACAGCAGACAATGGAGCTGAGGATGAGCAGGTAGGGAGAGGACAGCAGACACTGGAGCTGAGGATGAGCAGGTAGGGAGAGGACAGCAGACACTGAAGCTGAGGATGAGCAGGTAGGGAGAGGACAGCAGACACTGAAGCTGAGGATGAGCAGGTAGGGAGAGGACAGCAGACACTGGAACTGAGGATAAGCAGTTAGGGAAAGGACAGCAGACACTGGAACTGAGGATGAGCAGGTAGGGAGAGGAGAGCAAACACTGGAGCTGAGGATGAGCAGGTAGGGAGAGGACAGCAAACACTGGAACTGAGGATGAGCAGGTAGGGAGAGGAGAGCAAACACTGGAGCTGAGGATGAGCAGGTAAGGGGAGGAGAGCAGACACTAGAGCTGAGGATGAGCAGGTAGGGAGAGGAGCACAGACCTCACAGCTGAGGATGAGCAGGTATGGAGAGGAGCCCCGACACCATAGCTGAGGATGAGCAGAAGACCTCACAGCTGAGGATGAGCAGGTAGGGAGAGGGTCACACACACACAGGGGTGGGTTGCATAAAATCAGAGGAAGGGGGGCGGGGGCTGTCCAGGTCTCAACCCCAAGGTCGGCGGCGCGCCTGCATACCTGCCACACTCCCACACCTGACCTGGGTCTTCCTATTCTGCCTCCATCCATCTATATACACTGAAAATAATTAAGGGTCTTATTCAGCAAGCGTAGGCCCTAATGACGCCCCCAATATTTCATATTATGTTATAAAAGTACAGAACTGTCAATTATCAAAGTCTTATACTTGTTGTACCACATAGTCATGTCTGGCGTCACCTAAACAACTTCTTACTCATCTTGTCTCGTCATATTTATTATTTCTCAGCTTGAAGTTTTGTTAGAGTATGCTGCTTCTTTATTTACTGATTGTCAATTGGTCTCAAAAATACTGGCTGGACATGTATCATACACCCGCTTCTGAATCGCCGCGCTACGTATGGGGTGGTACAATACTGAATCTATGTTATATCATACATACCGGCACTATTTTTAAGTATTTACAATGCACAAGTAATTGTCACCAAAGTTGCTTCCAATTGCGTCTCTTAAAAGCGTTATGATGCGCTGCCAGCACAGCAACAGCTACCGAAACAGCTATTATTTTTTTTTATTATATACCACACGCTCTGCACTTGATATACATTTGAGATACACACTTACATTTCATTAGCAGTTAGCTTTAGAAAACAGCAAACGTATATGTAAAATCCTGAAAGGTTCTGTACCTGTAAATATTTGAAGCACTTCAATTTGCTGAACGGTAATTAGAAAGAAATAAAGCCAAATATTATGGTTGGTAGGAAGTAGAAACAAGAAAAATCTACTTCTCATCCAATTCAAATATTTGCACACTACCAGGTAAAAAAACAGGCATTTCTGACTGTCATCAAATATAACGGTTAAGATATAGAACTATACATCTATTTTCCTGCCGATGCAGGCAGTTGTACGTTATTAGAACTTACTCGTTGTTGCTTGCTCCATGTTATTTAATTCTCCTCATGTTTTCAGTGCAGAACATGCAAGAGTTTCAAGTCTGCACCCGTGTAGAAACTTTAGTTTTACTAGTGCAGGTATGCTTTTCGCCATGGGCAGCATAATGCTCCCTTCCTGTAGTGTGGACTGTGCAAAGCATGCAATGCTCCTCTTGCCATCATTATAGATTTATATTGTATCGTGAGACGTATCGAATGGCTGTAAGAATTTGAGGTGTACAAATCTTAGGTCTTTGACCAGCTAATTAAATCACAATTAACTTGTTCCTGGCATAGACAAATAAATATTACGGTCGTCTTTGGACCCGTCTGTAGAAATCCACTTGGGATCGCCGGTAAGAAATACATACCAATGCTTACCAGTCAATACATGACATAATTTGGCCGTTCTTATGCGAATGATCATTCTTATAACTTATATGTTTGTGTTGTACTTTCGCGCAGTATATGTTTGTACACAAAACGCGCCATGGATCGAAGATTAAATTTTAATATGCTCAGCAGCTGAAAATCTTGAAATAAAATTTTTAATTTTCCGGATGAAATGGAAGGCCGCTTCGACTAGTCCGATGACCTCGTGAACTTCACAGAAAAATTTGAGTCATACGCGTGGGGGTCCTGCTCTTGTGCCATCAGATAGGTGGCAGACTTCGAAATACTTCAACACACTTGTGCTAGAGTTAATTAAACGCGGCTATGGTTTCGTTATCACGTTAAGGCGGAGTCACACTATCAATAGAAGTGTTCTCCTAGCTCAGCGTTCGAATGTTTAATTGCGGCTTTCTAAGCAAAACTGCGGTGCGTCAATCAAATTATTTTGCAAAAATGTTAGCTATTCAGCTAGTTGGGCTGGCAAGTGACTGTGGTAAAACTTTTGATTTTATTTCAAAGTTTCAGCGAACTGATCCTCAGAAAGCTGAGCATTTCTTACTGCGGAAAGGAACAAGGAACAGCGCCGAAACGCGTAGCTAAGAGGATAGGTTAATTTGACTATATTGTAAACCTGCCTTGCGATGGTATCGCGGCAGAAGTGCGCCCTGCAGCCAGCTCTGGATCATTCCTGTCGCTTCCCCATTCCAGTTTCTTGCTCGGCAGTTCCAAAGTTCAAGTCCAGCAGCTTTGCATAAATCCTGTGGGGCATGTAACAGTATTAATTTATATTTTGTCTTTCCTGCATAAATCTAACAGCTTACGATATGCCTACCTAGAGCAGTCCTGCAGTAACTTGCGAGTATCATATATAGCCTATGAAGCCCGTTGCACACGAGAGTCTAGATGGTGTTACGAACCACGATTTTCAAACAAAATTTTCAGTGATCGTAACTACAATTAAAATATTTGTACACCACATAAAAATATAAGTTCACTTCATACCTTTACATATATGTAACACTCCGGTACATAGGAATTATACCCACGAGCTAAGAATATTAATTCACGAAAGGAAGGGAGGACTTTCACAGAAACAAGCGGTAAGTCCCGAAACAGAATTTCTGGCCTTCTTAGATGCTGTTTTAGGCTTTTATCGTATGGGGTGGCCAATATTCCTGCCAGGGTCAGACTGCTATGGCTTAAGGGCATTTGAAGCGAAGGTGCAAGCAACAATGCATTGATAGGACGGCAAATGTTTCATATTTTTTAGTGCAATGACAAATTTGGATTCATTCATAATACTGTTTTCCAATATTTCGGATTAAGTGGAAGGTCACTTTGACCAGTCCGATGACCTCGTGAACTTCACTGAAGATTTTTGAGTCACACGCGTGGGAGTTCCTGCACTTAACTAACGAGATGCTTTGAATTTCTGGCCCCAGAATATGTAACGTTTCAGCGCCTTTTCAACACGCGACCACTTTCCTATCTACTCTGTAGAATGCTCGTGTAGACTCACTTTGTAACCTCGGGAAAAGTCACATAGCGACTACATCAATTGTGAAGCTGAAGGTAGGCGCTTACGAGGGGTTATTATATCTTCTCATATCATATTATATACGCCTTATCGGTCATAATAACTTATTTCTGTCTGCGAATTTCAAAAATATACCATTATTGCTTAAAATTTTCAATTGGCTGCTAGAAATGATGCCACAGTTACAGAAGTATACATCGAGTGCTTCATGCGATTTAGGTTTCGCATTGACAACGGTAGGCGATGTGGTATTGGTAGAAACTTGCAACAGATATTTCACCTCTGCTTGTGCAGAATACCCTGCTCTTCCAGTTGGGGTAGTTTAACGACGAACTTTTTCTGGCTCCGAACAGCAAGGTTGGCAGTTTCATTGAGATCTCTTATTCTACTCTGTTTAGTACGCAAAGTCCTTTGAATATAAAATAACTTGGCAGCGTGTCTTTAATTAATTTTCTGCATGTATCTAGCAACTAGGTCGACACCATCAAACTGTGACACAGCGTATGCCTGGGGATGTATAAAACGGACAAAGAATAAATTGCTTCGCAACGATAATGATCTGCGATTGATCTTAACGGCTTTTCCAAGCTTCTGTAACAAAATTTAAAATGATATCCTAGCTGAAACTTTTGAAAAAGTGTCTTTTTAATGGAAATTTCTGTACCTACGGTATTATAGTATATGGTAGTTGATGCGCACGCAAGAAGTTATGCAAATAAATGTATAAATTTAAAGCCCAAGTAGCGGTCGGAAACAAAACTAATATTCCATGGCCGCCATCACGTACAATTTATATTTCCTCAAGCATTTCACGGTTTTCCCTAAAATTCTGGTCACATGTTAGACTTTTGCCCTACCCGTTTTCTTCGCGTGGTTCGAGTGCTTTGCTGCATCTGTTTAAGTGGCCGAAAAGTACTTAACTTCCTGAAATCTAAAATAAGATTGAAGGCACCTCCAAACTTTCCTATAGAGCCAATTTCCTATTTGGCAAACTGACTTGACAGCGGACTCTTTCAGTATACACACAACAGTGCTTGCAATTAAGGACCCTGCGATACATTCGGGCGTTTTGAAAAGTGTACATATAGTGCGACAAAACAGTGTCGTGTGAACTGGCCTTGAGCCATAACAATCATAAGCGATGGGACAATGTTGCGTCAGGCTGTTTAACTTTGACCTCGGAAAGGATTTCGACGGCTTCCTATCTTCCTATCTTCCAGAGTAGTCACAAGATCTAATTGCTAAATAATTCAAGCCAGACTGGTGTTCCAAACTTCAGAATATTTAGAACACATTGGTGTGACCATAGAGCGCAGAGAATGAGTAGGGTTCCTGTATATGTTGATGAGGGTTATTATGCGATGCAGCGTGAGTTATTTCATAAGCTGCTTTATTTCATTTAAGCTCCTAAGTCGGTATGTCGAATATGCTAAAGTTTTGCACGATGAGCTGAAAGACGCATATCGGTGATCATTTTGACTTCGTACTGGTGACGTTGTTTTGGAAGTTTGAGCGTCTCCTGTTTGAAGATCCTAAAGAGCACGAGCAACTGAATCAGAAAATACCTCCAACTGCTCATTCCAAAAAGTAATCTGCAGTTCGTTTCATCTATTAATGCATCACAAAATCATCACTCTAAAATGTACGTACTGAACTCCAGACCGTATAGTGAATTCTATATCGATTATGATATTTTCTTTCCAGAAGGTAAGATTTTTAGCGTTTGCAACAAACCCAGTTCGCTTCATATTATTTGCTTCAAGTTTTCCATCTTATCTTATATTACTTTCACTCACTTCCACTGCACCTCCAAAACCTGATACGAGTATCAACACAAGTTTGTCCCGTTACGTGAACAACTGAATCGTTAAGGTTTTTACGCTTCATGCCTGCCAGTAAACTTCATTGCTCTTGCTCATCAATACGAGTTCCATGCCGAGAGATAGCATCCATATCGAATTAATTCCTTTTGGTGCTTGTACTCTTGAGTTTTATATAATCAATAGTTTTACTTGTGACAAGAGCCCGAAGGAAGGCACGAAGAACTCCTGCTGGTCGCTGTCTCCGGCAGAATTTGGTACCGCACATATCTTACACCAGTTAAGAACACAGACTTCCAGTAGGGAGGTAATGGTTTGTTCAAGCGTCGTACTGGCTCGGTGAATAAACATGAAAGGTATTAATAAAGAAGAAGTAAATAACAACGTGCTTGTTAGTTCATAGAGGTCTTTGGGTTTCCGCGTCCAGGTGGTGAGATAGTCTATCTAAATTAATCCCAAGCCTTCGAAGATATGCCGTGATTTAGGCGATGTTGAAAGGTCTAAACTCAGCCAAAGCAAGCAGTCAATTGTCGAGGACATACGACAAGTTCCGATAAGAGTTAGTGAGGAATTTTGTCTTGCCCAGAGTTCTGGTGGGGCGACAGAGGTGGCAGCGAGCTCCCTGCTGGTGCCCACTGGCTTTGTTCTCTAGGCGCTTGTATAATTAACAAGTGCAGTGAGTCTCTAGGCAGCTTAGCTATCTAAACTACTATTATTACAGCTACTAAATTTTGTCCAACAAATCTCTACGACGCGTTCTTATGTTGTGAACAAAACACAAATAATTTATATATTTATTAAATTTGAAGAACTGAAGGTGGTAATTCCACGACAGAAGAGCTAATTAGTTGAGAAATGCCAGTTCTAAGGAAAAAGAAAATTTCAGATGGCATTATACCCAACGCTGCGATAACTCTGTGTTTGCTGGTGTAGGTATGTATATTCTTGATACAGAATATAAATTTTGGCCATAATAAAGCATTTCTGTATCAATTTTACAAAGTAGACAGAACTCCTCGATGAAACCTACAGTCTCGGCACAGCACGTCAATTTACAACACTATGACATCCCATGAACCCTAAGTAACCAACGAACATTGTCCTCGAACGGTAGAATGCCGACATACACACCGCACTGTCGCCTACACAGCACTGCTTTCGCTTCGAACCAGCTGTAGCTGCCACAGAAACTGTCAAATTTAAAAACTGAAGCGTTCGAAAGTGTTGCCAAAAATTTTAGAGACAAAAACCATCATCGCCCTGGCTCATACACCATACACACTTTTGCTTTAGAAATGTGAAAGCGAGGATGGTTTGGCATCAGTGTGAAGCTCTATACGTGTGTCAGTGCAGCCTAGAGCCATGATTTCTTTAGGCTTAGTGCATCTGAGACTTCAGTCAGAGGAGGATGTGCTAGCCGAGGGCGTTGTCTTTTCTGCGATGAATTTGGGAGATGTTTGATTGGGATGTAAATATCGATCTAAGCCAAGCGCACTTGACTTAACTTGTCCTAAACTTCAGAGAGGTTCCCTGGCTTCGATCTGTCTATTGACTATCAGGTATTCACTCAAAATGGTCATCTGTGAGACTTGAAGGAACTTACTTTTACTACGTAAAATTAAATTTCAGATCGGTTGAACATAATCTTGCTGCTTCTAAAACACAAAATGCGATTCAAAGTTACAAAGCCAAAGTTCCTGTCTGCAGGTCCGAACAAGTTAAGTCAAGTGGACTTGGCATAGATCGACCTTAACAACCCAATCGAACATGCCCTTAGTCTAGTCCGTTGCCAGCACTGCCAGGGTCCGAGACTAGAACAAGGCTTCCCAGCGCGCGATGGAGAGACGCAGTTACTTCGCCACCAAGAGAGACTAAAGAAGGAGTACTGCACAGATCGACCAACACCTGCATATTATAAACGAAGAGATGGATGCTGCCATTATTATAGCGCAGTGTAAGTGGCCTTCCTGACCGGAGAATTTGTGATAGGAAAGGTGTTTCGTTCACATATCCAGTTGTGGTACTGAGCAGTACCTGTCTCATTAGTGGTCACTCACCTCCACTGGAATTACTTCACTCGTGCAATTTAACGAACCAGTTGTGTATAACACTGCATACATTTGTAGGAAGAAACAAATTAGAAAGAAAGAAAGAAGCAACCTAGCTAATTATGATAGGCTGTAGTACTTCGCAAGGCTTCAACAGGATAATCAAAGAAAAATAATAAAATAAAATAAATAAAAAAAATAAAAAGATATGTTTGAAATGACCTAGTTAAACAGGTCATTTAAGTCATTGGTTTTTGCCTTGAGTCTTATCTAGAAATAACCTATGTAATATACAATGTATGTATTCGCATGTATTTGTGTTAAAAATGCTACCTCCCATCTTTATAGGCAGCACGCGTCACCACTATATTTAATGCTGCAAATTTAGACGCTTCCGCTGTCCCGGGTGGTGTCTGCGAAGCTCGCTGTGGTTCTAAAATTACTATTTTAATTAAAATAGCAACAACAATGCCTTCATATATTCAATCAAACAATCTTTCAGACCCCGCCGGACATACTGCAGTGTATCCTCCAATGGCTTGATATCCGAAGTAGTAAAGTTGTTCGGCTGGATGACGCAAGATCCGTTCAGCTTACGAGTTTCCGGTAGCTGCGATTCAAACTGTCTACGACTTCCCTGAAACTGATAATTACAACATTTGTTGAATAAAAGTTACGACAGCGTCGCCAGCCATGCTGTTCTTTCCAGGAACTGCACTGAGCAGGGATCCCAACCTTTTTATCGTCGGGGACCCTTCAGCGTTTAACAATTTTCCTCGACCGGGGAGGCCTGAGAGATAGTTTTTATATTATAACCTGGAAAATAATAAATCGCTAGACCCTGTTAGTAAATAAAACGGAAATAAACAAATGTTTCTGGCGCGGCCCGTTTCCAATTAACTGATCCACGGATCTGTGCCGGTCCACGACCAGGATGTTGGGGACTACTGCCTCTGAAGGATGGTGGGCGATTAACTTCAATAATGCTATTAAAACAAGAAAATAATAATGTTGAAAAAATCATTATTAGCTCATTCACTACGTGGGACTGATCTTCTCAGTCACAGGCGCAAGTATTAACGCAGGTAATAATAGGTTTATGCCCCGTGTACCTGCAAGCAACGATAGGGCTGGGAACTGATGCGCTCAAAAATAGGCGCACCTGTGGACAAAGTATCGATGGCTTCGTTATTCTAGCGGCGGGACTCCAAAAGCCGTGATGTGAGGATATCAGGTGTCATCAATTAGCGCTGTGGGGCACGCTCACGCAGTAGCGTTGGCACGCTCACGCAGTAGCGTTGGCACGCTCACGCAGTAGCGTTGGCACGCTCACGCAGTAGCGTTGGCACGCTCACGCAGTAGCGTTGGCACGCTCACGCAGTAGCGTTGGCACG
>LQNS02278091.1:5731559-5746261 GCA_001587735.2 Parhyale hawaiensis | reverse complement strand
TGAATAAAGTAGCAGTGAAATTTGACATGTTCGATGCTTCTCGCAGCTTGTCGAAAGGAGTATCGTGTGGGATGTTGCGTTCCTCTAGTATGTTGGGGGTTGAGAAAGCACCAGTCTACGTGGAAACCAACAACTCATGCAAGTTTCATGAAAAGCCGCCCATAACTATTTGAGTTACGGCAACAAGAAAAATGAGACGGACAAACAAACATACGGATGGACGGAGCTTCACCAAAAGTTAGTCATCTGTTCATCCTAAATACCTGACAATTCCTGCACATTTCGTTGAGATCCGTCCATTACTTTTTGAGTTATTTTGGCCATGACCAAAACACAGCCTCCTTGGCGGAGGTAAGAAATTAAAGTACCAAGCCAAGATTTGCCCTAAAAGAAAAAAAAAACATACCTAGCTAACGATATAGAGTTTTAGTAACAAAACTGAACGGCAGAAAACGACGTGACATAGGTTTGTCAGTCAGATGAACCGCCCTATGCAATGTGTTGAGAGTTTTATAGGTTGAAACAACGACTGCGTTTGCTGCAGTATAGCAATGATGTTGTTTCAGAAAGAAACTGTGCTACAAAAAGAGGACGGGGATAAAAAAAGAAACAAATGGGCGTACATTGCGACATGAAGCGCCGCCCCCCCCCCCATCCCCGGCAAAATGTGACATAAAAAATAGAGCGAAGTGAATTTGCAATAATATTAGCCTGGAGCTATTAAACATCGGCACGGTTTTAACGCCAAGCACTAGGTTCCAGTAGGCCGATTTAGGGTAGGATTTATGGTCGTTTTCTGTTCGATGTGTCCCTATGGAACTGCTCAGGGACTGTTGCGGAACAAGACACCAGAGCAAGTCATTACTGTACCACCAGCTGCGTACGTATTTCTTTTCCTGTCCACTTGGTACTGCCTTTTGGGCACCTAATCGGCTTTTTATGGCTGTCTGTTGGGTGTATGGTTATTTACTGCCGGTGCGCACTTGAAAACTGCAATGATTTTTTTTAGCAAGGTGAAGGAAATGAAGAAACTACTGCAAGGTTTACAGCACTTGGTGGGAACACCCGAGGCTTTTGAAGTTGATGAGTCTGCAAGCCCGACGTACGTGTTTAATACTTGTTACAACATGTGCGGTGACGTCACCCACGCTAGACAATTATGCGTCTGCAGTGCTATTAATTATCACTATCTAACAGCTGCTGATGTATTTTGATTATTGAGCAAAAATGATGACTAGTGAATTGAAAATACTTACTTTTATTTATTGAAACATCCAATAAGCTAGTCTGAGCACTTAGCACTTGACGGCAGTGTCCAAAAAGTATAGTTTAATAGATTGAAACTTAGATATTGAAATGAAGAAATAACCTAGTTTATTAGATTTTAACAACCATTTTGAGCTTGAAGCCAATGGCTGCTGTGTTCAAGATCTGGTACATAACGATGTTGATATTTTAGCAATGGGTGGCAATTAGCTTCCCATAGTTTCAAAGCCTCACTGCGTCTCAAGCAGTTGACGTAGCGACATTGCTTTGGTGAAAAGCTTGAAAACGAACAGGTTTCGCAATATATGCAAAATAGGAATCAGTTTTATTGCCTAACACAATGATAAAAAATATACGTAAATCACTTACTTAGTCACCGCCTCTCAGTTGCCAAAGTTGTTCCCATTGTCGGCCTCTGATTGGTTACCAGAAAACTTCACGTCAGTGTGAAGAAATGACGCACTCTCTATCCCAGAGTTCTCTGACCTACTCATGGAGGACTATGCTGGCACAAGTACAGAAGCTTTCATAAAACTCAACGTAAAAGCGGTAATTTTCAGGACTTGAAAATTTTATGAAAGTTTGAAAGTTCGGTGCTTATATGGATAGAGACAATTTTATCGCCCATATTTTACAATGAAATTTTCAAGCTTAAAAATACAATACTTGGGTTAAGTACATGAATAAACGGACTCCAACACATTTCCAATCATGGACACAATGCGTACTTCGGTTACTGTGCTTACGAAATCAACCAAGAGCAATAATTCTTCTTCATTGGTCTTGTTACATCTCCTTAAAACGTTACATAAATTATTATTGTTATGAGTAAATCACCACACTTTCGATCTCAATTTGGTGCTGACGTAGACATACGCAATGAATAGCTCTATAAGTCCAGCCCAAAAATGTAGATTAGTTTTTTAACGATCTGTTGAAAAACTGTCTGGCATACCATTAATGTTTCATTGCACGGTTGGTCTTTTCTGCACAATCATAAAATTTAACATATCCTTGCCCTTATCTATCATTTTTGAATGAACAAATAGATCACTGCTCTTTTATTATACCCGCCCAGCTGCAAATAATAATAAATGTAGGATTTGATTCACCGGACTGAAAACTTAATAGAAATGTCCAAATTTCTGGGACACTTGGTAACAATTTCAGTGTTCATTGTTGCATGCTCAGCTATAGTTACTTCCCGAAGTGGTTATCAAAGAAGTTTTTTTTTCTGCACGTAACAATGATATCCGCGCACGCTGTCGTGCTGCAAAGTACATGAGAGTACCAGACAATATAGAATGGGAGACTAACATAGCCACGAAATTCACTGTGTCACTTGGTGCAGGATATCTAAATTACGTCCTCCTTCTCACTCATGAGTGCACTGCTCTAGGTAAAACATGAGATCTATATCTTCTCTGTCTCGGGTCTTTTGCCAATTATAAGGCGATTGTACTTACAAGAGGGTTCTGCAGACACTGAATAGCAGACCAGAACCCCACACCGATGATCAACAAGCAAGCTGTTGACTGAAAATGATTAGTAGTTATGACTGAATTAAAATATAATTCTAATGAGACTGGCAGTTAATTGATAGATACACAGATACGATGACTTGTACATAAGCCTCATGAACTACGAAATAATTTTAAAAATGGAGCTATTAGCAAAGATACTTGAACCTAAGTCAGGGAAAATTAGAACAGATCTCTGAATAACTTTTTCTGCCGCTCCGTGCTAGCATGCAATGATGCTATAGTATGTCCAGTGGCATATTACGGGTCAAACTCGAGCTATGCACCCTTTAATTTAAGCATAAAAGCTTAAGCTCCAGGTATTTGTGAATCCATAGCGCAGTGACCAGGAGCCAATAGAACTAGAAATTTGGAATATAAGAAAAAGAGCAGCATCAATCGAGCATGACCCATAACCAGATCTTCCTGTTTATAAAAGAATGTTCTGTAAGGAGGAACGTATTATTGGAAGGAAACCAATGAAGGGGTGAAGTAGAGGATGAGATTGGAGATGGGACAATGCAGGGGGTGGAAGAGGACTGTTGTATGGGGCAGGAGGGGAGGTTGGCATTGACGGAGATCACCCCTTATCCCCCCCCCTAGGTCCGTACAATGTCGTCCAGGTCACGACTATGTCCTGCGACCTGAGACGCTCACATCTACTACCGCTGCCTGGCTGCCGGGTCTTCTCAAGTGCGTCTTATCAAAACTTCTCTAGTTTTTTACCCCAAAAACTGAATGTACTTTGAGTCGAGCTGAAGTTAATCAAATTGACAGAGTGTTTAGAAACCATATACGTACATCGAACTTCATCCAGTAGAGCTGGATCTGGGCTTCTAATAATATAAATCGAATATTAAAATATTTGTGCCTAGAAGCTGCATCTTTGTTACTTAATTAAGTAATTATTATGAAGAGTTAACACTTGTCCATTTGTAACTTTCATCGTTTCATTTCATTAGTACGTTGAGTTTTTAGACGCCGTATCTCTTAAAGAACTGAAAACACAAACTGTCTGCAATAAAAGAGAGGCGGTAATACGATACATTACTTAGGAAAAAATG
The DNA here is from genome assembly GCA_001587735.2 of Parhyale hawaiensis. NCBI lineage: Eukaryota > Metazoa > Arthropoda > Malacostraca > Amphipoda > Hyalidae > Parhyale > Parhyale hawaiensis. Next base: position 5,742,411 of record LQNS02278091.1, on the reverse strand, counting down.
AAGCTGTGAGATTTGTCAAGTTAGCTCATTAATTGTATATTGGGTTAAAACGCCTGAGAAACGCCAATTTTTAATTTTCCTAACCCCATATAACCTACATAGTAACCCCGGATTTGGGCCCTCATTATCACAATTACCTTGTGCATATTGCAAAACAACTTAATGTTTCGTAATACTTAGTTAGAAATAGCGATAAAATACTTATAAGAAAATAAGTTAGCCCGAAAATGACCTACAATGAAAACCCATACTTGTTTCTACATAACACTATATGTGCATATCTCTAAACAAATAGATTGAACAATACATCGTATGAGAAACATCGTTTACACATAAAACATATTCTTTACTTGTGTTAAAGTTCAATCAACACAAAGCTATTTCTTTATATACTCCCGCTTTGCCATCATCTATAGTGCATAATATTATTTTAGACAGATCCCGATCATTTCATTATTTACTCCCGCTTTGACATCATCTATAGTGCATACTAGTGTTTTAGACTGATCTCGACCACTTCCCTTTCAACGAAGGGCATTCTCAGTTTGCTTGCGTGCCCAATGCAATAACAGTGGAAATCGCCTTTGACATCTTGATACACAAAGCACAGCAAGGTTGTTGAACTTTATACCCTGTTTGTGCCATGTCGAAATGTGTCATCTAATTTAGAATTGTCCAACTTCTACGACATGGTGAGCTTCTTCACCGAGCAGTTACGTACATGGGGAGTAAGCTGTACTAATATTCGTATATTTTTTCAAAGAAGTAATTTCTGTGTAGGAATAAGTAAAAAAAAAACTTTAATTTAGCCATATGTAATACACGGGTTGTAGGCAGGGCCTGAGAAGGAAAAATAAAAACCTGTAGCAAAATAAACATATAATGAAGTGGTAGGCACTTATGAGTCGAAGACGTATAAAGTTTAATAAATAAATGTAGGAACAAATAATGGATGTTGTGTTAGGTCTTTTAGACTATTATTATAGATGATATCTATATTATATCGGTGTTTCTCTCATGTTTGATGGCAGGAGTGGTAAACTACGGTTTGCTAGAGGTTTCAAAAGGTACCCCATAATAATATTATTGTGTCTCGCGCGATGTTGCTACACACTTGAAAACACTTTTAATTGTTGATTGTATCTCTTTGTTTAATCTTCAGTAGGATCTTTTTATTATGGTTTTTCAGGAACAAGTTACTTTACCCCAAAGTTTTGCTATTCTGCATGTAGCCGCCACACTGAAGAGTTTGTCCTAGTATGGTCCACGATAGATTGAATCCTCAAATTAAGATCAAGCAGCTACGTTGACACCACTAGGTATGTTTGAGTCGCTCCCTTCGAGGAAGATGGTCTAACCCAGCCAACTTAACACTGGAAAAATCTTCATTGTATGCTCACGATTCCCCACTTTAGATCGAGCATAAGACTTTAACCGTCAATCGCTAGAGCATAAGATGTACGAAAACTATATTCAAACTCCTGAGGCTTCGGCCCTTTCAGGCGCAATCAATTTGTCATTCGAGGGCTAGCACTCGGTCGAAAGTTGTGAGTCGGACATTCACAATCAAGTTTCGGACACATTACCCCTAATTACTTGGACTGAACCGGGAGTGTCCAAGGGGGGGGGGGGTCCTGTCGTGTGGGTACGGCCCACTGCACTTCACTCAAACCCTCCCCTTTTTTGGTATCTTCAGGACTATGGTCCGATTGTGGCGAGGCCCAACTTAGGTGGTAACGTGGACCAGGGCCTGCAATATTTGCCTACACGATCGAACGTCATCAGTATTTCCCCCATGCGGTAAGAGAGGGTGGTGTTCAAACTCCACCCTCTTGGAGGCACCTCAACAACATCTGGACCATTTAACACTAAGTGAGCAAACAATATTTAATTAGTACTTCTGAGCTATTTATAATTATAATATTTATATGTAAAATGATTAAACGGTAAAGATGTTGAGTACAGATCATAGATGCGTCGTGAGTGCATGCGGTAAAACTGGAATGTAAATATCCCTTAAATAGGGTATTTTGGAAATTGGACAATTAGAAATTTGATATTTGGAAATTGGAACACTTAGAAATGGGCAATTGGACTTATCGTATAATGAAAATTTTGAAAATTCAACCTATAAAAATTAGACATTTTGGATATTAGACATTGTGTAATTAAGCACTGTGGGAATTAGACGTTTTGAAATCACATATTTTCGAAATTGGTCAATTTGAAAACTGAACATCTGGGTCATTTAACACTGTGGCATTAAAATACTTTAGGAATTAGATATTTACCTCCACCGAGGAGGTTATGTTTTCGTTGGGTCTGTGTTTGTCTCTATGTCTGTCACCAATATAACTCAAAAATTAGGAACGGATTTTGACAAAACTTACAAGCATTGTTAGGCATGTTACGAGGAACAGATGATTAAGTTTTGCTGAAGATCCGCCCATCCGCTTTTTTGTTTGGCTGCCTCTTTTTCCCAATGCCATAATTCAATAAGTAATGAACTTATTTTGATGAAATTTACCAGAGTTGTTAGGCATATTACAAAGGGTAATTGACTAAACTCTTGTGATGATCTATTTGTTCGTATGTTTGTTACTGTGTTTCATTTTATGATTGTCAGCGCAATAACTCAAAAAATTTTCAGTGAATCTTTATGAAACATACAGGAATAGCTGGTAATATTAAAAGACATGAATGATTAAATTTTGGTGCATATCGGTTGATTCGTTTCTATGTTTGAGCTGTGTTTGTCATATTGTTTGTTATGAAATAACTCAAAAAGTTTTGAATGGATCTATATAAAATTTACAGGAGTTGTTAATGAAGTTATTAGGCCAAAATTGTTCAATTTTTAGGGCAGATCGGTTGGTTCGTTTGTATGTTTGACTTATGTTTGTCATAATGTTTGTTAACAGCATAGCTCAAACAGATATGATAGGATCTTCAAAAAACTGCAGAAACTGTTAATATTATTAAAAGGCACAAATGATTAGATATTGGAGTTGATACAAAAGAAATCATAGTTTCAGAGCCAATTTGAATTTTTCTTTACCCTTGCCTTACTTGGCGGAGGTATGCGCTCTCAGAGTGCTCTAGTTGGACAATATGACATATGGAAACTAGAAATTTCCCATTACAAATACGTACTGCACAAAACTCGTGAAATATATTATCTGCTCAGTAGTCATTCATTTATGAGCTTCACATTTAAGACAACAAACGTTAAGCAATAAAGATGATAATTGGCGGGTCAGCTATTCCACTAACAGGAAATTTTAGCTGCAGCACATAGCGTCCGTAAACTAACTGCGAGATTATAGAGAAAACGTGATAATCTTTTGCTATGATGATAGCATCGTGCTAAATCAGATATGTGAATTTTCATACCAAAGCCTAACGAAATGACTAGGTTATTTATTTTGGGAGGTAAACACTGCAGGCCTTCATGCCAACGCTGACAGCAAAATTGCAGCGCACTTATAACATACAAGGAGGTGGAACGGATTGGAAAGAAAAGTCGAAAATGTTCGTTTATTATTTTTAGGAAACGCCGTATTACATGCAGGGATGTTTACGTTCTACTTAGTGCGTCTTGTGAATTTCAGCCGCGTCCTTCTTTCAGGACTTTTTTTAGTGAAGGAAGATAAACGTATCGGTTGTTGCACACACTGTCTTCTACGACAATACTTGATAGTGTTTCTGCAACCTTAATCCCTGTCCAATGGTTTGCTCGTTCAAGATCGGAAACTAAGCTGGCCAGCAGCGAACGAAATGCTGCTTCGCTGAAGACTAGAACAGTTGAATTGATAAAGAAATATTCATTCAATGGGTGTATGAACTAACTAGTAGATCGAGAGTTTCTTAGAAATTGTATTACATAAGACAGTATAGAAGAAGGTTGAGCGTATTTGCAACAGGTCGACTGATACGTTTTTTAAAGGTTTAAAGAAATATGAGAATCTATAATATAATTTTCTTCTTTTTTGCTTAACTTGAAAACAACTTGTCAGTAAATTTTTGCTGAAGCCATTTACGTTCAGTTATTACTGTACAGCCGGTACCATCTGTATGACATTTCTAAGTGGAGGTAACAACTACAATAAATATTTCTGCATGAGACGAGAAAACTATTAATGAATGATACAATATACTTTAACTTTGTATTGTAAGTCCCTTATAAACCAACCACTGAATGATAAGTTTTTGCAACTTCCTCCTTACGAAGCTTGGTCCCCTCACTGGCCAAGACTCCCTTCCATCTGCAGAGACTCACTCATTTTCCGAGCACCCAAATGAAGCGTCTTCCTGAACGTTGGCATTTTTTCCATTCCTGCAAAAAAAAATTGCCGAATGAAAAATAGTGTGTGCAAGACACTCAAAAGTGTTACATAAATTGGCCAGGCCGACAACTCTACAAGTCGGGATTGTCCCGATCTGTAAATAAGTCACGATAGGTCGGCAAAGATCCCAGCCAAGTCGTGATGAGTTCAGAGTGAGATGTTTGCCGCGGTACTTGAATGAACGAAGTTAAGAGACGANGACAACTCTACAAGTCGGGATTGTCCCGATCTGTAAATAAGTCACGATAGGTCGGCAAAGATCCCAGCCAAGTCGTGATGAGTTCAGAGTGAGATGTTTGCCGCGGTACTTGAATGAACGAAGTTAAGAGACGAATCGAGGTATCGGGTTCCTTCCCTGAGTTGCCTTTGTGGAGACCAGCATCAATTTCTTGACTCTGGAAATTTGCCTGACGAAGTCGTCATTCCGAGGCAACTCATCGAACATATTCTTCCCAATTATGTTTTTTTTTTCTTCGAAAAAACTTAAGTCACTTTTTTTTAAATAGTAAGGAAAACGTGCAGACTTCTCACCGCCGGCAAAAACTTAAACTTGTTTCAGTTAGTCTGCAAATTTCAGCTGGAGAATAACACTCAGCACAAATTATGTGTAATGCGGGCCCACACTGTGCAATCGTACACAGCTCGCAAGTCGCTCATCCTACCGTATCTATGCTATCTAGTTTAAATATATTTCAGGGCCACGCGTGAGCTACCAACCGTGTGTGTGAATGCATCTGCGGCCTCGGCATAACTCAACCACTGAAGCTGAATTCTTCGATAATAAAAAAACTAACTTTATAATTAAACCAGCTTATGGCACAGTCAAATATTCTGTTAGGGTGGCTAAATTTAATCCTTTAAATAGGGAAATTTGGTTTTTGTTGGATTTTTCCCTGCATTCCAATAGAAATTCAGTTTATTTGTAACTACATCTGAATGAAACTAAAGAGCATTCTGAGAGCACAGGCCTCCGTGAAATAACGCAATGCTGATGAAAAATTTAAATTATTTTTGAATACCCGGTGTCTCAGAAAAAAAGGTAATCCAAGTTTATTAATTTATTATTTGAATTCTGCTCTACTCATACATATTTAGTAGCCATGGTAATAAAATTTAAAATAAGAGCTTTCAAATGAGACTAGTACACGCCTGTTTACCCTACCGAATAGATGAATAACAGCTGCATAAACTTATGTCATCGAAACTGTATTGGAGCACATCATTAATATGGACTTCGATATGATTAATCATTGATAAAAACATTTAATACGAATAATCATTGATACAAACATGATAAAGGTACAACTGTTCTTAATCTCTACCATTTAAGCGCCTAACGATTCGACATGGCCACCTCCTCTAAGCAAGCAAAGCTCACATCGCCGTCGCATGTCACCAACTGCTCGCCTGATCATGTCTGGATTGTTCTTGAGATCATCCACNTTTGACTCATATTTGTCATAACGTTTGTTAACAGTATAACTCAAAAAGTTATGAACGGATCTTCAAAAAATTGAACAAGCTGTTATTAATATAAAAAGGCACAAATGATTAGTTTTTGGAGTTTATGCAAAGAAAATTATGGTTTCAGAGCCAATTTGAATTTTTGCTACCGTTGGCTCACTTGGCGGAGGTATGCGCTCTCAGGGTGCTCTAGCTTGTAACTACATCTGAATGAAACTAAAGAAGCATTCTGAGAGCGCAGGCCTCCGTGAAATAAGGCAACGCTGATGAAAAATTTAAATTATTTTTGAATACCGTGTGTCTCAGAAAAAAATGTAATCAAAGTTTAATAATTTATTATTTGAATTCTGCTCTACTCATACATGTTTAGTAGCCATGGTAATAAAATTTAGAACAAGAGCTTTAAAATGAGACTAGTACACGCCTTTCAACCCTACCGGATAGAGGAATAACAGCTACATAAACTTATGTCATCGAAACTGTATTGGAGCACTTCATTAATATCGACTTCGATATGATTAATCATTGATAAAAACATTTAATACGAATAATCATTGATACAAACATGATAAAGGTACAACTGTTCTTAATCTTTAACATTTAAGCGCCTAACGACTCGACATGGCCACCTCCTCTAAGCAAGCAAAGCTGATATCGCCGTCGCATGTCACCAACTACTCGCCTGATCATGTCTGGATTGTTCTTGAGATCATCCACTTCTCTGCAAATTCGATCCAGCAAATCCTCCACGTTACGTTCAGCACTGGTAGAGAATTCCGCTGCTTGGCTTCGTCTCCAGATCCTGCCAAGTGCCATAGAAATAACGAGGCTCTCGCGTGCACACGAGGCGCCTCGTAGAGGCAAATAGCCAAATGACACGCTGATGGAATTTCTTGAGTCATTTGCCTCTCCGGCCACGATCCATGTCTTGTTATAAGTATACCATACAACTCATAACTGCAGATAATTGTAGCCTGTGCAGTGGTGGTCGTTGCATGAACCTTCTCCATTAGTACCAACCAAGACTTTAAAAAACAATTGAATCTCAAGGCTTCTCATTAACGTCTCTAAAATGGCGAGGCTCTTAGGTATGTTCCGGTAGAAGCGTGCAGTTGAAAGAAATATAAATAGAAATTTAATCTGACTTCGGTAAGATGATGTACATCGAGGAAACGACCTCGCCGGTGCCTTATAAAAAAGTTTTGAGTTTTCGTGAGTGCTACTGCGATGCTTCTTAAATTTGTGTCAAGGCCAAAACTATAATCGAATGGTTATTTATTATCGTGAATATAGTCGTGTAAATATCCGTCCATACATGGTGTAACTCTCATTCGAGATGAAAGCTTAAGAACTTGGCGAAAAATATAGAAAAGCTGTGTCATAAAAAAGAATGCAATTTTAAATATGCAATTTTCAGTCAGTAGTAAATGTAGTGCGCGAATTTATTTTAATTTTCCAGAAACATACGATTTAGTTAATTTTTTTTCTTTGCTTTCTTAAACTAAATTTTTAGTATAGAAGCATTTTTCCCTTCTGGTCATAAGCTCGCAGTGATCTCAACTATAATTACCTCCGCCAAGGAGGTTATGTTTTCGTCTGCTTTGTCTATCCGGCTGTTACCAAGATAACTCAAGAAGTTATGGACGGATTTGACGAAATTTACAGGGATTGTTAGGTATATTAGAAGGAACAGATGGTTAACTTTTAGTGAAGATCCGTCCATCCGTTTGTTTGTTTGCATGCCACATTTTTCTCCATACCATAACTCAAAAAGTTATGGACGGATTTTTATGACATTTACATCAGTTGTTAGGTATATCATGAAGAGTAAATGACCAAATTCTTGTGATATGTTTACTCGTCCGAGTGTTTGTGGTTCTGTTTGATTTTATGCTTGTTAGCGCAATAACTCAAAAAATTTTGAATGGACCTAATGAACTTACAGTTGTTAGTAGTGTTAAAAGACATGAATGCTTAAATTTTGGTGCAGATCGGTTGGTTCGTTTGTATGTTTGACTTGTGTTTGTCAGAATGTTTGTTAGCAGCATAACTCAAAAAGTTATTTGCGAATCTTAATAAAAAATTGCAGAAACTGTTAATACTATCAAAAGGCACAAATTATTAGATTTTGGAGTTGATACCGAAAAATCATGGTTTCAGAGCCAATTTGAATCTTTCGTTACCGTTGTCTTACTTGGCAGGGGTATGCGCTCTTAGAGTGCTCTAGTTTAAATTGTGTTCTACGTCAGAGACCAGGTTAATGCTTAGCTCAAAAGCCCACACAAACTTTGAAACCCCAAAGCAATGTGGACTAATTACAATGTTTATAATCTCTTAATTACTCTGAGTATTCCGGTGCTTAGAACCTAGAAACTTTACTTTCTTGGGTGATTATATGTTTTTTTTATTATTCTTGATGCGATATCGGACGCGCAATGTAAGTAAATTGGGTCTTTCCTTTAAAATATCCACTAACTTCTTTGATGGAATTTACAAGATTACCGTTGTTAAAAAACTAGAAGGCCTCAAGACGTTAGATAATCGTCCGCTAGGGAGAGAGATAGCCGATGCTGAAAGTGCTGAATCAGTAGTTTTGGGATGTTTCCCATCTAGGTCAACCCATACGACTGCTTGCAAGAGATCGTGATAATAGCCCAATTGTTTCTGGGAGTCTCAGAGTGGATATTAATCAAATTACATGTATCCGGAAAGAATACATTATCACCTCTCTCACTTTGTGCGCGGTGGATAATTAATATGACCTCCGCCGCCGATACCGGTAGCTGATTCATAACAGCAGAATCCTAGCCTATATACACTGTACAGCTGCCGAGACTGTACAGAAACACCAGCCAGCCTGTCTCTGTCAGTGCCCGAATCACGCAATGTCATCTTACACTCCATTTAAGAACGGACTTTCAGTTCGCACGTCGTTCCGGTAGACACGGTGGCATGCATGGGCGACGTGCAGACTGAATGTTTGCGTATAAATTGTGCTTGCGACGGTGTAGTGTACCCCTGGCATAACAATGCTATGTAGAAACAGAAAAGAGGAGTTCACATTACAAGGTCGCACGCACCATCGACAGACAGGACTTGCCAGTTGTGGTTTGCTGGTCCCCCCCCTGGCGTCCATCAGAGATGCCCATCGTATGTCACTACCAACAGGTCTGGGCCTCTCTCTCCCTGACACTGATGACACTGTGAATTTACAGGCATGTTGTTTTGCATGATGCCTGTCATTGGGCAATACAAAGCAAGGGTTCCGATCGTATCGTCTTCTCCTGGTGAAACTTGAAAACAAGCTGGTGTACTAATGTTTGTCTTCGTCAAGGGGAGTAAGAGGTACGAAATTAAGAATCTCTTGGTACCTTAAAGGGCACGCTAATCGTGATGACTTTTATTATTCAGCCGAAATGGTCAAATGAATGAAGAAAAGTTGCTTCTCTGCAGACTTGGCATAAAATGTTATTTTCTGAAATTATGGAAGCCTTATTCACTGGCGTGAAAAATTTTCAAAAGAGATCAATTTCTATTTCAGAAGCCATTAATGTACTGTGGGCCCTATTAACTGCTTAGTTAATTATTACACTGCATAGTTAATTAATGCACTGCATAGTTAATTATTACACTGCATAGTGTTCATGTTTTAATAATTATTTCTTATATTGGGGGCAGAATACTGCATTTTAATTGACCCTTGTATGCATTATCAGCAAGTTTTGTTAAAAGAAGATGATCGTAAATATGTTTTTGACCTTCGGAGAACGTATCGTACGATGTTTTATAGCTGTCAATGATGATTTATAATATTTGAAACAATTGCGAGTAATAGTCCTCCAATTTATTCACCGCCAGTGCTAGCCAAAAGCTAATGTTTTAATAATTGAAAATATTCCGACATAAAACATTCGGCTGCCACAGAGCAACATTACAGTACGACACGCACAGTGTAATTAGTGATTATCTCCACATTTTTAAGTCATGAACAGATCATATTATAAGGCTGAGATGTGAATTATATTTTTCCATTGAAATACTTTTCTAGGTAAAGTGGCAACATAAATTATGATTGAGCAATAGCAGCCTCTTACTATTTCATATTTTAGTAAGCAACAGAAAGAAAAAATACCGCATCAGTTTAGTTTGTAAAATTAAAAGAAAATAACCAGACTAAGAATAATACACTTACCCTAAAGTGGGGCTAACACGAATGAGAAATGAACGCGTTTACTCAGTTAATTTTTTTAATTTTGTTGTGTCCTTGTAAATACTACTGTGTGTCTACTAAATACTACTGTGTGTCTACTAAATACAACTGTGTGTCTACTAAATACTACTGTGTGTCTACTAAAATAATGAACATTAGCTGCCATTTCAGTTTACATAACAATTGTGCTAGTAAAATCTTGGATATCTTTTCAATTTTGAATTGATTTAGAATTCAGAAATCTGTGGCCTTTCTGCCGTTTAGACGCACACGAGAACACAGTCGGACGGTTAGTTGTGGGAATGCGTTCATTTCAGTTCATTTGATTGTCGTGTGAGTCAACCTTAAGATATTCGCGAATGAGGTGCTGCAGATTCAGCAAATTGTACTTTTTCTACGAGTATTGCCAGAATGAATTATTTGGTAACGCCACGACGTACTACTTAATTTTTTTAACTTTTTCTTTCTTAAAATATAAAGTACTCAGAAGAATACACTATGTTTTAGTACATAATTTCCAGACTCTAACGAGAAGAAGTTGTATGCGCTACAGGTATCTTTTTTCAGTAATAAATACCCGTTAGGTATTTTGTTTAAGGAAATAAAGTACGGCAGCCTAAGACCATTCGGAACAAGTCGCTGCAAGGTCATCTCCTAACCTTTAAAGATGGCGCAGATCGTGGCAATTTGGGAGCAGAAATTGAGGACCGCCTGCAATTCCATGCAACTCAACGTCTACGTCGGTAGAGTTGCTCCAGCTGCTGATTTTGACGGATTACGCTGACTCGTGTCATTTGACTGTCGTGAGGATAATAGGGCAATTTAGGTACTT
>LQNS02278091.1:5699806-5723002 GCA_001587735.2 Parhyale hawaiensis | reverse complement strand
GGCCAAGCGGATCGCTTGTTCTGATGTTGATCTTACATGAGATGTAATTTGATGAAAATCGCTTCTGTTAATCTCGAGCTATTAAGTGCCGAATTTGTTAAAGAAAGCAATGGGTGAAAATTCACTGAAGCTCCCTCTTAAGTCGTGGTTACTGACCGCGAAGTCCGTCTTCTGAGCAGGCGCAGTAGCTACAGAAGTTATGGTTTTGTAACATTCTATAAAATTTAATACTGCTGGAGTGAATTCACTCTGTCTCTTTCCTGACAAGAATTCCAATAGCAAAATAAGTCTCTCCTAAAACCATCATTTTTTGCTCCCATGAACTGGACTGAGTTGCCACACTGGCTCAGTTAGTTGTCTAATTGGCTAATTACCAACTGTTTCGTTATAGCATATACCCACAGTTACAATTAGCAATTTTTGATGGTTCCTTTCTGCTAAAAGTCTAAACTTTTGCTTGCAAAAGTTTATTCCGTGAAACTAAGTTGTACCTGGATGAATTATTTACGCCCAAATAGGGTATGTTTTCTGAGCAACTGAGCATACATTATTATCCTCAACTAGAGAGTACTCTGGGAGCGCATACCTCCACCAAGCAAAGCAACGGTAACGGAAAATCCAAATTGGTCCTGAAACCGAGATTTTCTTCGTATCACCATCAAACTCAAATCATTTGTGCCTTTTGATAGTATTAACAATTCCTGTAATTTTCATGAAGGTCCGTTCATAGCTATTTGAGTTATGCTTGTCACGAACATTATGACAAACATAAGTCAAACACACAAACAGACAAACCGATCATCACCAAATTCAGTCATTTATATATTTTAGCATTAGAAAAAACTCCTGTAAATTTCATTAAGATCCATCCATAACTTGTTAAGTTATTGTGCTAACAAACATAAAATCAAACATAGCGACAAACAAACGAACGAACCGACAGATCATCCCAAAAATTTGGTCATTCACTCTTTGTATTATACCTATCAAATCATCTATATTGCATGAAAATCCATCCATTACTTTTTGAGTTATGGCCTTAAGAAGAAATAGGCAGACAGCCAAACGGACAGATAAATGGATTTTCACCAATAGTTAATCATCTGTTCCTGTTAACATGCCTAACAATCACTGTAAATTTTGTAAAGATCCACCCATAACTTTTTAAGTAATCTTGGTGACAGACAAAAAAAACGCGCAGACAATGAGCATAGCAGACAGACAAGCACGACAAAAACATAACCTCCTTGGCGTATGTAATAAAAAATGTTTGGTGTGAGCCTATACTTGAAACATAATTATATTCATGCAGAAGGTAAACTGGTGATACTTGCCAATACAAGTATATAAGTAATAGTTCGATTGACATGATAAAATGCTGCTATCCCGATGTTCTTCAAGATGGCACGGTAAACTGCAAGAAAAAATGATTTTATGAACTCTATGAATTCTATTGACTTCGTATAATTACTTCTTTACTTACTTAAAAGAAACTCTTCTTGCTTAGCCAAATATAACTCTAGTCTAACTTAACGCTTTCCATCTCTCTCATCAAAGGTATTTTGCATTCTAACCAAATGCAGTCCGCTCACTAATTGCACGAAATTGCTGAAATCATAGGGATTTCGTTGCATCACTAATTCATAATCTTACAGTAACACATAGCTACAGCGATTATATCAGTACAAGCATACTCTGCAATAACAATTACTTTTAGTGACAATTTATTAGGGGTTATTGTTCGACGAAGCTTAGCATACAAGTTTCTTTTCTCTTTCACATTTTCCAGACTTTTTTCATGCATTATCGAAATCGCTACCATCTTCTAAAGCCTCACAGAGGTAACCAAGTACGGTAATGGAGACTCGATCCCAGACATCGGTACCACATGTCGGAATGTTTTCGTGCATTGTGTACAGCGGTAAGTTCTCTTATCCCTAATTTTAATTAATTTTATTGCGCCAGCAATGACGTTTCCCTTAACAGTCGCTCGACCACGAATGTTGCAAAGACGCGCACAACAATAAAAATTTATCTCAACCTTGTGCCTTTTTATTTAGTTGAAGTTTTTCAGGGTTGTCCAGTTCAGAATCCGAAGCTCGCCCAGCTCGATGTCACTTAGCAGGGCCAAGCTGGACGTTTGAGGCGAAAACGAAAAAGTTTGAACAAATTTGAACTTGAAACTCAAATCTCTTCAGATTGGTATGAATTAGAGAGCATAATCAACATTATAAGGCGTGCTTTGTTAGAATGGGGGACAATCATGTAAATAAACTTATAACTACAAAAGATTAGTTATTGTATGTCATAGAGCACACTATAAATAGCGGCCTACTATATAGTGCCAGGAAGGTCTGACGACTGACTGATAAAATTTCAAAAAACAATAAATAAACTTCTGTAGTTGATCATTTAAGGAATGCATTTATTGACAAAATGCCAGGAAGGACCTATCCATAAGCACTGTCGATTGGTAACAGGCAAAACTTGACCATTTTGAAGTCCTTTTGGTGTCTTAACATTGAATGATTCTCCTCCACCGTTAACTCCTGTCGCTTGGCGTGTCTGGCGTCAAAACACATACAGTGCATCACCAACAACAGTTTAATTTTGTTCAAGGCTCCTAAACTAAAAGGAAAATATTTCATGTACTTTCATCAAGTAGTTAAAACACATACTTAGCGATTTGAGCGGGTCGTGTAGCACAGAGAACAGAGCTAAATGTCAATTTCAAATTTTGAGATGGTGGTCATTGCTACTCGATAAAATCACATGGAGAAACAGAGCCTGTGTGATAGCTAAGGAATATACAGGCATATGCAATTATGCATGTAAAACATAATTATTCGTCGCCCCAGATTACAGGCATAATTCATCATTAGATATTCGATAGCCCTGTCTACCTTCATCAAAGTCAGGACCTGTAATGGCGCCGACAGCCTCTGCTTCCTTGCATCAACCAACTGATATCTTTCGCCTTAATTGCTACAGAAATATACTGCATAATAATGAAACAAATAAATAAAATTTACCCTATGCAACTCGCCTCAGTCCTTATGAAGGACACACTACATATAACTACTATAGTAGTTGTTTGTGTCATACTTTTACCAGCGCAGCATGCAGGGGAGAACCCGTAGTTAAATTTCTCGTGAACACGCAGCAGAAAAATCTTCTTCCAAGTAAGCAAGCGATCTGAAGAGAGATTATTTGATTTCAACGAATCCGGTCTGCAAAGAAATCATTTCTGGGATAACACGATGAGTTACTGGAACCCAATTATGCTTGGGATTCTGCTGCTATGACACATAATGCGGAACCTAAAAACTTCGGCACAGGTCACTGCGAAATAAAATTTCACAAGCTTTAAATGATTATTACTCGGCCTTTATAGCGATTCATTGCTTAGCTTGCCTTGCTTGTATTCCTGGCGACAAATATGGCGCCCTGATGTACAGAAAGTCCTCAGTGTAGGTGCAATTTTTTTAATAGATGAAAATTTTCGTTAACGGAACTTCTATAGATACTCTTCATTTCTGTGAGCAAATTTATAGAAGAAAGGGAACTAAAATTTTAAACATAAATAAAATAATTAAATAAATAAAAAAAAATACATGATATGAGCTGGTTTATAACTGGTATGCCTCGCTTGAAGGATAAATATACGACCCAAATTAGTTACATTATAGTTCTTAAATTTTAGTCATGGCCTAGTTGCACTCATTACAGCGTGATTTAGCAATTATCACATATGAACTGCACCTCATGCTGTTGTTCCTACAGCGAAGGCAAGATTATGTCATTCAGTGAAACACAGTGTCAAAGGCATATATAATGCATAAAGCATTCTAAGGGAGAATTCAGGAGAATTATGTTTGTGAATAGAAAATAAATAGTGAGAATGTTCTCAAATGTCTTTTTACATATAGAAAGTAGTTCATTATTAGCAGAATACCTGTTGTTAAGGCGAGGCGTGTTTCGTTTCATATTACTGGCAGGTGTTGTTAACGGAAGTTATTTTCAAAGCGAGGCTAGCTTGGCTTGTAAAATAATTTTGACTGACTTTAGGGTGTTCCATATCTTCGTCGCAATGCTTCAGGTTGTAGCTTCTGTGACGGCTTTAATTCTCATAGGAGAAAGGCTAGTTGTAACTTTGCGTACATGCAAAAAGAACTGAAATAAAGGGTTAACTTTTAACAGGCAAAGAGCAAACCGTCAGCCGAAATTCAATTTTTGTAGTACGTCGAACATAAACAATAAGGCTAACACGACTTTCTTTTCAACTCCGTTAATTTTTGTAACTTTCTACAGCGGCAAGCTGGGCCTCTCACTTTGTACCATAAACGGCTAGTATCCGCCACAGTGTTCTGTTTCTAATTTAACTCTAGTGATAAGTTAATAAACTGATTGATGGAAATTGCAGAATGTTCATCATAACCCTTCAGATTACCTTGTCGTGTGCCCGGCTTTGGCCTTGACATAGTTAGATTATAAAAAAAACTTTAAATCTGAGCCACTACCGCAGCTTTCACACAACAGCGATTAGGTGCCAGTTGTAAATTTCCGACTATCTCTCCGAATTAAAGAGATTTCAAGGTCACAACGCAGTGTACTGTAATGCAATATTGAAACAAGTTATGTTGTAGCCACTCTCACGGAATCTTGTATTTCAAGATCCCAGAACGTTTCATATTTTATGCTCTCGAGTGCAGGGGCTTTTACTCTTTACTGCACGACTT
Source organism: Parhyale hawaiensis (assembly GCA_001587735.2). Lineage (NCBI taxonomy): Eukaryota > Metazoa > Arthropoda > Malacostraca > Amphipoda > Hyalidae > Parhyale > Parhyale hawaiensis. Next base: position 5,718,263 of record LQNS02278091.1, on the reverse strand, counting down.
CAGCATCGCATTTCGTGTAACTGTCACTTTTTGCACCTCCAAAAAAAATAAACAGTAGGCGTTAGACAGTTAATACTATCTTTGAGTGTCTAAACAAAACATTTGCATTGGCATTGCCAGCTCCAACGCATATTATCTCTTATTTCACCGACCACAAGGCATGTATAGCTACCCTGTTAGGCTCGGTATTGTCACGGGCTGCCGCTGCTTGCTGCTTTAGCAAAGACTGGTTCGGGATTACAGTATTGCCACCAACTGCACAAACCGAGAACACGTCATCCTGAAGTCCCCCATTCAAGGATACACGACAGGGCAGCAGCCAGGGCACTGCACGAAATGGAAATTCCAACAAATGCGGGAATGTTTTCTCAGGTGTTTTTTCTTGGGGGCGTCCGGCAGCCGCTGCTTGTTTTGTGGAATGCCCAAGACAAATCTTGAGAGTTACAAGGAAGAAGACGACAGTCATTCAACTGGAACTGGAGAGCAGCGTCCGTGTATTGCATAGGTTCATGGAACAAAAATGCATACGTACTACGAACTGAAGTTGCTGGGAATACTCGTCAGGAAGAGTAACTAAGACACGGGTTCCTTGATCTTGGTAGTACATACATGACGTCAATGACAATCTGACGCTTTGTTGCAATGAACCTGCCATAGCTATCAGTTCGATGGAGAGTAATACTGTTAAGTTGAGTCGCATCGTTCACTTTGAGGTTACACATACGAAATTAGGGCGGAATCGATTCAGTATCTTTTATTCCCAATGAAATAAATCTATTCAATAAAAGCACCAAGGTACATTAAGGGTGGTACGGAATCAATCAAAATATTTTTGTGCAAATCAACTTCTTCTTGGTAGATACTTGGTTTTTGGAAGATGTGACCCAGCTTTGTTTATTTTAAAACACACCGCAAATACTATCAAAATTTATTATAGTCAACAATATAACTTATTAAAAGTTTCTTTACTCAAAAATTCTCTATTTCTATTGTTGAAGACTAAGTACCATATGAATTTTGTCAAGCAGTTACTAAATAACTATGATTACTGCGGATCGAGGGTGAACAGGCGCGAAAAAGTATATTTCAGCAGAAACTGCTTCAGATGGTCAAATTCGAATAATAATACGCTACTGGTTATAGGTCTGCTTGTTACGCTTTCACTATTAGGAAAAACTAAAGTATCCTTGATGCAACATCGGAATAGGTGTCTCCCTCCAGGTTAAGCATCAGAGGTCAGAGCGCGGAGGCTCAGAGATGCTTGAAGCAGGTCCGGGCATGAATGATGAAGACACTTTTTTGCTGTGCAGTTTCCAAAGGTCCTGTCAGCTCTGCACGGGCTTATGACAAAAACGATCTCAAGGTACAGCCACTATCTTCAAGTGCCACTTTATTTCTCTTATCGTGTGCCGATCAATTCACTTCTTTGCGCTCCGTGAATTCCAGCACAGAATCAATCACCAAACGCCACAGGCGTGTGATCAGCCCCGTCCAGTCTCAGCACATCCTCATCCTTCCAATTGCCGCTGACACTAACCGCGGGTTTCCCAGGACAGACTTCCGTGGATCCAAAGAAAAAAATTGGAGTCGCCATGCAGGTCCCGACTGGTTACCCTGCCTGCGTTGTTTCAAGGTGAGAGGTCGCGCATGTGTCCATATTGCGACGGCATGGCTGTTTGCTATTAATGAGATTTCAAGAATCTTTTAAAGGTTCCGAAGGTCACGACCAGTCCTGACGCTGCATGGTGGGATGTAGCAACGGGACAGGCGGGTAATGACGAATGGGCAAATTGCGGGGTCACCCAAGTACGGTCTGACCCATACAACGTTTTGAGTAATGGGTGGACTCGCTCAACACATCTTCCTTCAGAAATATTTCCAATTCTTCCCGCGCTCGCATGTGAACAACTGAGGCGTTCTTAGTTTATAAATTGTTCTCTCTTAGTTTCCGGTATCTTGAAACACAGCCTTTAGTATACCAGAAAATAATTTTGGTATTTATATATATATATGTATAATAGTATTTTTACTGTCTGATTCCAGAGTTACCAGAAAGAGCTCTATCGACTACATAGGAACGGGTGGCTAAAAGCCTAGATTTCAGTAAAAAAACAAGGAACCAAGGTCGCTGCTATAAAATGTATCATTGTCTAATTTTAGGAATTCAATAAAAAGTACCAATAAAAATAAACGCAAATAATAAAAATGAACGTTTCGGGAATCAATTTGAATCAATTTCAGGAATTTGGATTCACGTTGTTCGGAACGGATGCACGATAGAGAGCACAAGTTTGAGTGATTTATACTCATCTATGAACGTACTGAAAAAGATGAACACAAATATCCCCTTGTCTGAACAAACAAATGGGGATGCAGTCACTTTTTTAGAAGGACAACTTCTGGGAATTGAGCATTAATTGTGATAGCTACCAGATGGTGTCGTTAGCGTTAAACCTATTTATACCAGACTGTAATATTTATAGGAAGAGTTTTTTTCCAAATGTTTACTAATAGAGACATAAACCTTTCTTGAGAGGTAGCTTAGCTCAGTACAGATAGGGTTATTCCATTCTAACCTAGAAGAGTAACAACTTCGCAAATAGTCACGCTGACACTTTACCTTGGGTAAGCAGAATGTGTGCATCTGTGTACTGGATACCTTCGAGACAGGTGTCAGCTGGAAGCATCCATGCGCGGTCACCGACAAGTTAGAGACTGAATAAACCTCTGTTACCAAGTAACGGATAACAACGTGGTCACTTCTAACTTAGTTTATAGTACCAACTACACAAGCAACTTCGAACAAGACTAAAGAATGGCTGAATTCGAGGGATGATCTCTAGTTTGTATAATGTGAAGACATTATGCTTAAAGCTTTAGTGAAGTTTGCTTAAGCACAAGGCATTTTATAATAATGACAACTTTACAGTTCTTCATGGTCAGGAAAGTTAATGCATGCGGCAAATTGTCACCGCACAATTTCCAGTTATTTCTTCTGCATTGGTAAATTGGCCTACGGCTGACCGTAGCAGCTCCATATAATATCAGTCAACAAAAAATGCAAGATTTAAAATTTTTTACCACAACACAATCTACTGCAGTCTTCGACCTGGAAGAGAAAATAAACTAAAATATAAGTATCTATCTATCTATAACTAAAATATAAGTATCTGTCCCACTCGGGGAAAATAGATCATTCGTTAATTTCAGTTACTAACGTACTAGTGGGCATAGACTATTGCGCACTAGCATAATAGAAATTTTTATTGGGTCTACCCTCTCACACTTTTACAATAGCTAATGCTCGTATATATGCAGTGGTAAACAGTTATTAGTTATACTCTATACTGGACGAGACTGCACGATTACACATGATATTATGACCATTCGATACTCTAATATTTGCTGTTTATGAACTTCTATGGGCTCATTTCCTTATCAATAGAATGATTGATTTATCTCTATAGTTGACAGCGATTCACGGGAGAACAGAGACTGGACTATTATAAATAAATTTTCATAGTCAATAAGCTGGGAATTGCAGAACATTTATTTAAAATGTTGGCAAAGTTCCGTGTTATCTTTGATTGAGAGAGAACAGCATCGAACCAAATACAAAGAGATAAGATCCGTGTTCGTCGTTAACTGCTATCTTCGGTCGACGTGTCTGCCGCCCTCAAGCCAGGAAATACTTCATTAATTTAGAGACTATTTTTAAGTTGAGCGAAGTTTTGTGTACGTGCATCTTTTCTTCGCATGACTTTGTTGGACTTTAATTTTAGTCTGTGTGTGTGTGTGTGCAGGTCAGTTGAAGATGTAGAACAGTCAGTTTAAGGAACCGTTTCCGCCCGAAGACAATGCTCAGGGGATAGAGCAAGGATACGTGCAATATGTTAGACAGATTTATGACTTTAGCCAGGGGCCACCTAATGAGCTACAAAGCATGATACACCACAGAGCGGGAAATCTTCAGCAACAGTCGCATCTCTTGTCATATTCGTTGAAATATAAACTGTATTTTCTGATGAATGAGTCAGTGTCCACAGCAGATTTGAATTAATTTTCTATTGCCAAAGAAATCACCACAGGAAAGTTGAGAGCTATTTCATATTTAGAAATAGTAGTCTCCTCGACACTTCAAGTCATACTTTATTTAAGTGATCTCTATTCATTTCATTGTTAACCCTAAAAAAATCATTAGGGATGTTGTATTTCTTCTCGCTCATAAGGTGAAAATGAAGCACTGTAAGTGCAGCTTATTTCCTACCCAGCCGGTTCCAGGTCACCAATGCTTCGAATCAGTAGACTTTTAGTTGCAGATTACATTACCGTTTTTAGCATAATTTAGATGATATCCTTGGCAATGGTCGGACCTAGCAGATCATTTCTAAAGAGAAGTCAAAGCCTGAGCCTAGGCTCCCATTGACCACAGTCTTTCCGGCAATGCACATTAAAATCAACATTACGTACGTTACATGGCAAGCAGGGCCCGAAGAGACGAATGTGTAAATATGGCTGTAAGACTTCACCTGTTACTTTACATTACAATTTGTGGGGACGATACTCTAACAAAGCTCCATCAGAAACATGAAGTCGGCTACTCTTACGTAGGAAACTCGAGTTGGTAATGTCACTCCATTGTAGTGGTCGCGCCAAACGTGAGAAGCCAAAATAGCATACTCATCTTGTACTTTTTTCACTTTTCTTGGTGCAGTGAGACTCTACATTTTGTTTTCATTTGTGTCGTTCAAAAGCTATGAATAGCGGCTCAAAATGAATAATCTAAAAATATTACAGAATCAATCACTAAACAAGATATATGTAGCCCGTGCGTTTTATTCTTCTTCTAATTTTTATACATTCGTTTCTATGGCGTCAAGCTTTGTATTAGCTCACGATCGAGTCCCGTGATGACTGTTGTACTAAGACTCTGTGAAATGGAGTTTTGCTGAAGAAATTAGCACTGATCGAGGTTTTAAATAAAAAAGAATTCAGGAATGTGCTGTTTGTGGAACAGCGTCAGGAAATTGCATGCATCATACTAGTCTTTTATTCGTGAGGTAGGAGTTAACTAAATTATTGGGAAAGGCATCGATTGGTTCTTACACAAAATGACAAGACACAAAGTTTCTCTTTCGAAATGTCTATTACTCACCGTAGTGAGTAAAAATGCTGTATATATAGTATCCATTAGATATGTTTCAAATGACGTATTTTCCTTTACATACTTGCTTTATCCTTCTACCAGGAGTACTGATTGACGGGCATTGAAAAATCAAAAACATTTTTGCGGTTTTCTTTCATCCTCCCTTCCTCAGATAATGTAATGATGACTCGTATGGAATGAAAACTATGAAATTGCTGCGCAACGTCTACGTCGCTTAGTGAATTTAGTTTATTCATCATGTAGCTACAAGTATAATAACAGCCATAAACTTTATTGCTGTAGTGAACACGAAACGATACATCGTAAATAAATGGTAACATTTCTTGGATTACTAGTGGACCCGTGCATGAAAAAATTCAAGCAATAATCGATATGTTTGGTCTCTTCTCTGACTTGCCGTTTCCACATTTTCCCGCTCACGTTTATTAGCAACTCTTGTTTCCTTCGGTAACCTTTCTGCTTCAAGTCTTTTTTGTCACTGTGCCCCATAGGCGTTTCATCTCTCCTTGATAGCACGTCTTCGTTCTTGAGATTATTGTAGTCTCGTTCTTCTTTTACGTTCCGTATTCTCTTTCTTAATTAAGCCATTATTAAACGTGAGTCTCCCAAAGTAAAATTTCAAGTGAAACACTGCAATAAACTTGAATGCCCTCCAGTAAGTTTATATGCAATGTGAGTGCACTGTATCCATAATACTCTCTTCCATATTTAACTATCTGCTTCACTGAATTAAGTGCTGAAATTCCGGCCTCTGAAGCGAAATCTGCTGTCTCAGAAGAAATAGTTGTCTACTGCAGGTGAAATAATTCTCTTTTGCCCGTCATGAGTGCTCCGTTGATCATCTGCCAAATTTATACGTTGTGAACTGAGAAAAAAGTTATACAATCGAACTCCAGAAGCTGCATATACTGTGCACTTAGAACGGAAATAATAGCTTTATCGCAGCATTGACCACATCTCGACTATTTAAAATTAAATGAAAACACGAAGCGTTTTATCATATAAGGATTCGCTATCAAGGTAAAGTGGAACACTTTTCTAGGTTTAATTTTTATTATTACATTATTATTTTATTAATGTAGATAATTTTAATATATAATTATTAGTTTTTGCTACGTAACACGTTAAACTATGTTAATCTTACAGGTATTCGGTAAATTACCTCTCAAGGACTAAAATTAAAGCATTGACGAAGCAGACTGATACGTATTTGCTAGCGTTATTTGAAACTTTAGCTGAACTCTGTGACTTTTGAATAACTGCATGAGATCAGCATTAAGTTTGGATATGAAGTGCCTCAGTCACTTACAATGTACGGATTTTACGACCGTAGTAACTGCAGCGCTAATGAACTGCATGAATTAAACTTGGGTTTAAGAAAATACAACCACGCAATACATTGTGGGGCATTGCATTGCAAGAATGGAGTCATTACCAGATATTTGCAGGTTACTTCATACTGGGAAAACTGTATTTGATCCAACCAAATGCTTCCACCAAGCACCTTTGGTAATGAGAAACGATGAAGAAAATTCTTCATAATTCAATATACAGGACTCATAATAGATTTCCTATCTCATGAAATTAAATTGGAAATCAAAGTGATCTACTTGATAAAATGGCTGATGTTTTCAGGGTGTACTACACGAGGTAAGAAAAACTACCTTTTCCTTTGCTAACCATGTTCCTTTTTTATTACCTTATAATAGCAACAATAATTTTAAGAACGTAGTAGTTTACATATAGGTACAACTAATTTTAAGAACTAGTAGTTTACACATAGGTACAACTACATAGTAAACATTACTATAATAGTTATAGGACCTAGGCATATGGCGAGGAGGTCACTCACGGGGCTAGCACATACTTTTGCCTGTAGACATCATTAGCACTAAACAACTATCATTCAAACAGAAGCAAAATCTAACCCCAAGAAAATATGTATAATTTGCTGCAGTTTTAACGAAATTTGCTAGTAACACGCACTTTCCCTTTACCGTGCAGTTGAGAAACACCTTCTCATGAATGTCGGTATGGAGGGAGAACCGATGTATGGAAACTTGCCTGGCAAAAAGGCTATTTTTTAACACTAATAATACTGAACTGAATCATCAATACAACGAATGGCTCACATATAGGCCTCCTTTACCTTCAGTGCAGCAGCATTAATTGTAGATGATGCTTTGGTTGCACAAACTAGGGATTCCTCTGTTTGTTCTTTCATTTGTTTACGAGCTTAGTCGATCGTAATCTAATAACAACTAAATAGGTTAGTTTGTTATTCTCCTATGTACCGGTATACACAGAGTATTTAACTATGCATTTCGAGGAAGCTACTTTTTTTAGAGATGATAGCCAGAGCTGGAACGAATATTTCTTTATGAAAAAAATTAAGTGCGGAATTTACCTCTGTCGTACTCTTCTTTGCATGACTATGTCTTGTTTTCCTCAGGTAATATTGAATAAACCCGTATCATGTGAGATGAACTATGCATAATTAAACAGACCCAGACTGCTTGAATTGCTTGGAAACTTAGAGCTAAGATAGAATAACATTACTTAGCTGCTTTTTCATGGGACCATTCCCACCAGCCTGACTATTAGGAGAAGACTAACAAATTAACTGCAGTTTAAATATTACAAAGTTTTTGCATTTGACTCTTTACAACAGTATGACTATTATTAGTGTATAATGCGACGAGATAGCTGTTTTTGAGGGTAACCTACCCTCGCGGCTCCCTCGCACGTGAGCTTCCGGTTTATAACGGCCAATGCACTACCGGTTTAGCGGGGATCTGGGGGGGTGCGGCGCTAACAAAAAGTGGGCGGGGCCTGGGAAACCGGAAGGGGCGGCGCGATGACCCGGCGGTGCGAGGGGAACCTACCCTCAAAAACAGCTATCTAGTCGCATTATACACTACTACTATTAGTATCAGTCTGATACTGTAACAGCTTGTCTATGAGCTACAGTCTGGCTATGAGCTACAGTCCAGCTATGAGCAACAGTCCGGCTATTAGCAACAATCCGGCTATTTCTAACAGCTTGTCTATGAGCTACAGTCTGGCTATTTGTAACAGTGTGGATATTTGTAACAGCTTAGAAATAAGCAGCAGTTTGGCTATTTGTAACAGCTTGACTATGAGCTTCAGTCTGACTATTTGTTACAGTCTGGCTATTTGCAACAGCTTGACTATAAGCTACAGTCTGGCTATTAGCAATAGTTTGGCTATTTGTAACAGCTTAGCAATAAGCAACAGTCTGGCTATTTGTAACAGCTTGACTATGAGCTACAGTCTGGCTATTAGCAATAGTCTGGCTATTAGTAATAATTTGACTATGAGCAACAGTTTGGCTATTAGTTCCAGTCTAATCAATGGTATCAGTCTGATTATTGGTCACAGTTTGATTCTAGCAACAGTTTGACTATTAGCATCAATGTGACCATTAGCAGTAGTCTGGACTGATCAATGATCATTCCGTTTCATTGCTCAAGCTCTTTGTGTATATACATGCAAGAAATATACGACCATGCCAACAAAACAGGTTGTGCTAATGGGTTCCATTCACATTAAAGCGTTAGTCGACAATAAAAATACCTAAGGACCGGCAATTTGCGGTTAAGGTCTTCAGCTATTCATTGCCCGCCTGCTACGCTAATTAACGCAGTTTTGTCGGCTATAACTCCGTGCAGAATATCTGCAGTCAGTTTTGCGCGGCCATGCTTATTACCGTGAAATTCGGGCTATTCTTCACACCAGCTGGACTATAACAGATATGATAAACTGATTTTTTACCTCTACTTCAGACGTGTGCTCAGTCAAAATTAATATTTTTGTCCTGGAAATTGATCATATGTTGGTATTCGTAATTAAGTTTACAAATGCAAATTTTTAGCCTTATAACTACTTGACGTATCTGAATATGCTGCTGTGCTATTTCCAAACATAAGGTTATAAAAAATTCTGGTCTTTCGTTCTCTGAGAATTCTGGACAGCATCGTCAAGATGTTGTCCACAAGTTTTATGCTCTACAGTATGCACACGAGTTATTAAGGTAGAATGACCTACCTAAATGAATTGTTCTGAATAGGAACATATTACCTGTAAGTTCTCGATTTCGTCGGACAGTATGCACACGAGTTATTAAGGTAGAATGACGTACCTAAATGAATTGTTCTGAATAGGAACATATTACATGTAAGTGCTCGATTTCAGCGGACATAATACCCAATGGTAAATTTATTAGCATTTATCCGATGTTACCCGTTACCGTTCACTATTTACTCAAAGGCAGCAGATAAATGCTTATAAATTTCCGATTGGGTATGTTTGTAACACAAAGTAAAGTGACCTGTCACCCATTACCAGGGTGCACTATCGTCGTTCACGACGATTTTGCGTTCAAGTAAGCTTCCTTGAGCACGTCACCACTAAAATAATCACTACTTAGGCTAACCTAGTCTAACCAAACCTACCCTTACCTAGCCTTACCTAACCTCGTTACCTATCCTTCTTACCTAACTGAACCTTACCTAACCTAACCCAACCTAACCCAAGCTAACCTTTCTAACTTTACCTAACCTTACCTAACGTTACTTAACCTTACCTAACCTAACCTAACTTAATTAGGGACACAGCGCGGCGCACCAACTTGAACGCCGCTCATACGCACACGATCTGCGTACACAAACACGCACACAAATCGTCGCAAACGATGATAGCGCTACCCGGGCACGTGCAGCCCAGTCAGCTGGACAATAAAAAGGACAGAAGGGTGCAGACCAACGACCATTTTATTCATGTACGGGGCTGCAACCGCCCAGCTATGCTGTCGACGCACGCACAGCCTCGAGAGTGCACCACAGCAGGCAGGTTGCGTGACCTCTGACCTGCGCCTGCCCCGCCCATCTGCGCTCTTTGTTTATATGAGGGCTGCAGGATGAGCTGTGGACGGAATTTCCCACTTTCCATCAGCTTAGTTTTCCATCGTCGGGGTGCGTACCGAAGCACAAGAAGTCCCATGAGCGGGTTTTTTAACCCCTACTTATGTAACAGCGGGTCAGAAAAATTACAAAGCAAAGGAAAATTTAGTTTCTATTTTTGCTAATAAATTACAATCTGGGTATGTGAGTCGAAGTCGGTGGATTTCGGGAGGAGTAAGAAACCGGCTGGCTCTGGGAGTTGAAGTCAGAATTTAGTGTCCGATTCCGTCTTTTAAAAATCACTATGCAAATATATAATAGTTATAAATCTCTTTAAAAATTTTTGATTTGAGTTGTATATGATGGAATATGTCACTGCAAATGTCAACATGTATTATATTTTCTTCAATCCTTCTGTTTACTATTGACTGTGAGTACTTGGTAGCTGCCTAACGTTATTTATTTATATTTCATAAATTTATTTAGAAGTTTAGATCCTAAGTGCTGCAGACAATGGAAGATTCCATTCCAATTACCAAGAAAATACGTTCATTAGCTTAATACTGGTATATGTTTGGCAGTGAGTACTTCTCCAGTTCTCCAGTATGAATACTTTTATTAATTGTAACTATACGAGAATTATAAATATATGAGGTCTTATTTATGCTAATGATGCAAAATGTCATTTTAAATGTATTTAAATACTCACTACAGCTTCACATATGTGAATATTTTGAAAAAAGTTGTCAGCCGAAATTATAATCGTGCTAAATTCTAAGTGAACTATAGATGGAATCGTTCTCCTCAAGAAATACCAGGAATTGGAGTCTGAAGAACTGGAAGATCAGGAATCGGAGTCGCCCTTGAGCGATTAGACTCCTTGCCCCGGTCACAAATACACCATTTTTACTGAAAATATCTGTGGTCTACAAGCAAACTGGACTCATCAATTATATGGAAATGGGCCCATTATACAAGTTTTACAGCGAAACATCTGTGATCTGTGCGAAAGCTGCACGAAGCATCCATCGTATTAATTCTCCTTTGAGACAAAGAGGGTTTTATGGGTGAAAGGGTAATTTCGTAACTCCGGCAACCATGGATATGTTCGCCGAAGAAAGTAAAATGACTCCAGTGTGATTAGTCTTGCAATTATTATAACTGTCTACCCAGACATACTTGCTTGCTTCTGAATTGAAGCAATGTTTTTAGTATATGTACTCGTATTTACTGTTTTATGATTGTTTTGATTAACAGCGTAAACTTATGAATAACACTATGTTACAAGCTTACAACAGTGTCGGACGCTGTTGAATTTATCTGATTATGACGTCGCATTATGGTTTACTGTACATAGCTGGAATCACCAGAGGTCTCTGTACAAAGCATCTTATGTCTGTATAAAATTTAGTTACTCTTGAATTGCATGCGTGTCGGTGTATGTACTTTCAGCGACCTGCATTACTGGAAGGAATACGCTATATAAACCAAAAAGGAAGAAAATCGAACCGAGGTTTCTTCACAATCCCTTTCTTATAACCGCTTTTTAGCTCTTACAATTACTGCTCAGCTCCTCTTTTCCGAACACAAGACTTTGGCCGTTACAGCAGCTGTTTACCAATATTGGCTACTGGGAGGCCATGCAATGTGCTAGGGTTAGAACACCAAAACACATTCACATGGTTTTTCGTTCCTCGTTCATGCTTCAAAACATCGGCGTGTGTCGGTTTGCTTATACATTTGTATACGGTTATTGCCACCTGCAAGACAAAAATTAGAATAGTTAAAACGCAGGCGCTTAGCGTCACTTTGCTGCAACATAGCAGCATGCATGCAAAATCTTCCTTGAAAGCTAAAACTTTTCACCTATATCACAATTTTCCTTTTTTTTAATGGCGTCGAATTTGAGACCCATGGCATGTGGCATTTTAGGACTATATATATATTTTTGTTTCACTTAATGTTTATAATCATTGTAGGCAGGGGCTGCTCGTGCCCTGTGTTTGGTGGGGCCCGATGTATTTTTTTTTTTTAACCATTAGGTGGAAAAGCTATTTTCTATACTCAATTCAAGTCTTGTAAACGAAAAGCATTGAATTCAGAATAGAAAATAGCTTTTCCACTTAATGGTTTAAAAAAAATACGACGGGCACCACCTAACACAGGGCACGAGCCGCCACTGATTATATGTTTAAATTAGAATTGAGTGTTTAAAAATTACCGTATAACTCAATGCCTTAATTTTCTCCTCACAGCATGTACGTATAAAGCTAAATTATAGCTAGCTGGGTGTGTTTAAATGACCGTGTGACTCACAGCCTCGGAGATGCTCTGCATCCTCCGCACTGTGACCTATCAAGAGAAGAAAGCAATAAATCTACGGCTAATGCTGTCAGCACCGACGGTGCGCAGCATCCTGGTCCTAAAATGCACTGAAAGTGAAGTGTTCGAGGTCGCTCGTATGAGGGTCCGTCACTCATTCTGCTCAGGACCTGGCCGTAGTTCTTCTAAACTTTGAGGCTGTTTGGCTGAAGCTATTAACGTTAATAAACTGACCACATTTGGCTTTGAATAATTGGAGGAACGATAATTATTTCGCGTACCAATACAGCGAAGATTTAAATGCCTGGCGAGTGATTATATGAACGTGAAGGGCTATTAGGCGGAGCCGTACTGCTTGGTAAGTGATGACAGCGGATTGAGATGGATTCGTTGTTTGTAAAATGCATAACGTTTGAGAGACTTCATCGTACTCTCGGTATTTTTCAGCTGTAGTGAGCGCTCTTTTCCTACTAAGCTTCGTATTTGCGAAAGTCACAAAATAATATTGGAAAAATCAGGGCCCTATACGAGTCCTATATGAAGTCAGCCAGACTAATTGAATAGGGAGTCGGGATTTGGCTGCTTCTCACCACTAACAATTAAGTGGGCCCTCATCTCTTGGTCAGAATCGTCATAGAATATTTGGTGGCCGGAAACTCAGTTACTCTGGTCGCTTCTCATGAAAGAGGGGAGAGCAGAACTCTGTTAGATCTCAAACTTACATTTATTGACAGACTACGTATTTACTACCTTAAGCAGACAGGCTTTCTGTGTACAGTGAGTTTCAAATATTGACAAACATTGTATTTGTTAGTCTGTTTCTTTGTTTTTTTACTGTTTGCCGCCAAGATAACTCGAAAAGTTATGAAAGGATCTTCAAGAAATTTACAAGGATTGTTAGGTATTTTATGAGTAACAGATGATTAATTTTTGGTGAAGATCTGTTCACCCGTTTGTTTGTATTTTTGTTTGTTTGTCTGCCTCATTTTTTCGTAGTACCACAATTTGAAAAGTTGTGAACAAATTTTGATGAAATTTATATGCGTTGCTAGGTTTATCACGAAGAGTACATGACCAAATTTTTGTTATGATCAATTTTATTGTTTATTTGTTTGTTTGTGGTTTCTGTGTATGGTTTTATGTTTGTTAAAAAAATAACTCAAAAAAGTTATGGACGGGTCTCTATGAAATTCATAGACATGGTTCGAAATGTTAAAAGACACAAATGATCAAATTTTGGTGATGATCGGTTGGTCTGTGGTGTGTTTGATCATCGTTAGTCAGAAAGTTTGTTAGCTACATAACTCGAAAAATTATGAACGGATCTTCAGGGAAATTACACATGCTGATATTACGGTTGATTTTGGTGCTGATACAAAGAAGATCATAGTTTCAGAACCAATTTGAATTTTTCTTTACCGTTGCCCCTGCTTGGCGGAGGCATGCGCTCTCAGAGTGCTCTAGTTGTAGATGAAATCGAGTCTCCGTAAGTAAACACTTCAATGATATCAGAAGATATTTTCTCCATGATAGATTTATACGAAGAAAACCTTGCAAGAAAATGTTGAAGGTTGACTGTATGTCCTACGAAGAAACGAGTTAAGTGGCAGCTGTGACATTATCGTGACGACACGAGCAGCTGTGGTCATGAAGCTGAAGGAGAGGCAGGTGTCAGTGTCATTTAAGAAGAGTGAAACTGCTCTCCTCAATTAGCTCTGTGAGATGACAGAGTTAATTATTTCGTGTAAAGGTTTCCCTGCTCATTACGATGTCGTCTGGTTCATGGCTGCGTTCCGGACGTCATGACTTGGCCTCTACTTCCGCTCTGCTGTTCTTCTTTGTACTTGTAACTTGTGCTGTTGCGAGTGGTGTACAGGGAGTGGTTAATTTCATGCTTGATACGCCGGGTATCAAAGCTGTGTGTTTATTGCCCCGCCACAAATGCAAAGCTTTCTGTGTTATTTTGGTATGTTGAAGTAAAGGAACCTACGAATTTCTAAAAACATGGAGATCATTAAGCGGCGGACAGTCATGAAATAACGCTATCCGAAAGGTATGTCATCATTTAAAGTTTTTATCCTGGGTGGGTGTTCCTAAATTTTTTCCACAAAATGAAACAATAGGCTCCTGACGATAAATAACCATATTTTATTCATCGATGCATACCAGAAAATGCATGCTTTTAAAGGTACTTTCAGTTAAAGTTAAACCTATCCCAGAATCTTCCAATGTTGTAGGGTAAATGAACAATCACCGTCAGATTATGTTTATTTTAAGGAAAATAGGAGTTCATATGTTACATAGTTACAGAAATTGTTCAAAATTCTTCCCATCAGCAGCAACGCATGCGCGAAGGCGCCGACGTAGTGATTGTCGAACCCGTTCAAAGATGCCTGGAGTTTTACGAATCCTCTCACAGCCGTCAACGATCCGGCCGATCAGTTCTTCTTCGGACGGTAGTTGGTTCATGGTCGTCTGAAATCAGTTACGGTGCAGATTAGAGTGATCAATTTCAACAAATGACCGGTGTGCATCTTTATCTTCGCTGTAAAGTGCTGTAGTCCGCCGATTAAGTGAATCGCACTACTGAACTTCAAGTCAACGTAGCTTCAAATGTAGACATTTTCGGACATGCATCGATAGAGTAAAATATGGTTATTTTATTGCAAGGAACCTATAGTTTCATTTTGTGGAAAGAATTTAGGAACACCGAATAGTAGTGTATAAGGCGACGAGATGCCTGTTTTTGAGGGTAACCTACCCTCGCGGGTCCCCTCGCGCGTGAGGTTCCGGTTTATAACGGCCAATGCACTACCGGTTTTGCGGGGGTCAGGGGGGGTGCAAGCCGGAAGTGGGCGGGGCCTGGGAAACCGGAAGGGGCGGCGCGATGACCCGGCGGTGCGAGGGGAACCTACCCTCAAAAACAGGCATCTCGTCGCCTTATACACTACTCCCGATATAAAGCTCTAATAGTAGTTATTGGGCGACCCTGGTCAGTTTACCATGCTATAAGCTGGCCTGTGAAAGGTTACAAGAGCAAGGTTAGGCTCCGCTAACGTTTTGAATGAACATCCTTGGCAAATTAGCTTATTTTGAACGTTAGCGGAACCTAGCCTTCCTCATCTAACCTATTTACACAGGCCAACTTATTCGTTCTCCAGGGATATAACGGTACCGGGGTTGGTCGGGAGTATTATTGCTCCCTGGGGTAAGTGGTGGTTCGAGAAAGGCCCGAGGTGTGATTAAATCTATGGAGAAACGTGGTTTTCCGTCCCGTAGGGTGGCTATAGAATTTTTTTTTTAAGTCTACGAATTCAGATTTCCCCGAGAAACTTCCAGGTGACACGGTATTATAACGTAATAATATCACTACAGAATGTCGCCAAAGCAACAACAATACATTGTTATATGTATTAGCCCTATACATGTATTAGCCCAAGGATTATGAGACTCAACAGGTTAACCCATGGGGCGGGGCCAAGCTGTAGTGCATCATGGGAAATGGGCTTGTGACGTCATAAAAACCTTGCATTATTTTTTCATCATTTTATTTATGCCTCCAGAGTGCCCTACATGACCTACAATCTTTATAGTTCCACAAAAATATGTATCAAATCATCAACGAACTTTTTTTTAGCTCTCTGAAGGATAAAATTTGGAATGAACGTTACTTAAAAGGCTTGTAAAAGAGCAGATGAATTAAACCGGCATATGCCTGCATGTGTCAGAAGCAGTTTTTGAGCCAAGTTTTTCGTTTTTAAAATGCAATAAATCAAGTGAGTTTTATTGAGAGTAAGATGGCAATCCAAAGATTAAGTTATATGAGTGAATATCGCAATGTTTTCGATTTAGTTTCGTCTTCTACCAATGACCTGCTATCCTCTATAATATTTAACCACTGCAAAAAAAAAAATTGGCTTAGATACGAGCGATCAAACGCCAAGATAGAAGAGCTTTTCAACAAGATTTGTAAGGAAAACATTTAGGGACAAAAAAATTATTTTCCTTAGGCGAAATAATATTAAAGCAAAAGTCTATATATAATGCACAGAACCCAAGCAATTGCTAGGTAAAATTAGAAAAAATATCAGCTGCGCGCGTTACAGGAGTATAACAGTCATGTCGCGTCCGACTCCCGTTAACTAATTCGCAAAAAAAAAAAAAAATACCTAACCGTATTCCCCACACCTAAACTGCCTTACGGAACGAAGTTGTTGAAACTGGCTAATGATCAATCCATAATTTTTCCAATGATGCTGTAGTTTTTACGATTAGGAGAGGAGGATATGTTCACGACCGGACGGCACAACTTAGGTCCACATTTTACCGACACTCTCTGACCAGATGCATGCCTGTTGCGGAGCCTAAATAAGAATAAAATTTTATCCTTCACCTTCAGAGAGCAAAAAAAAAGTTCGTACATGCTTTGACACATGTTTTTGTGCAACTATAAAGATTGTAGGACATGTAGGACACTCTGAAGGTCCAAATGAAATGATGAAGAAACAATGCAAAATTGCTACTGATAAACATACTAAATTTTTATGACGTCACAAGCCCATTTCAATTATGTATTACAGCTTGGCCCCGCCCAGTAGGTTAACCTGTTAAGTCTCATAATCTTTGGTATTAGCCCTATATATGAAACCACTATATATGTTGCAGAGGTAGTGGATTTCAGATGAAGTTCCCTGATGAGTGTCCGAAGCTTAATTGCCTGCATTTTGTATAAATTCGTCTATTCTTTCACTTCAACAGCCTGCCAATGTAAAACGAATTAAGCAGAATGTGTTAGAATCAACGGACTTGACACTTCAGCACGTAAACAGTAGCAGACTGTACGAGGGCAAAATTTTATTTTCTCCTCACACAGCTATCAGCCTGATGAATTTCATTCACTTCTAGCAAATCCAAGACCTAACTATGAATCAACATTATGCCATTTTCGTCGTACCTTTAGATATTGGTCTAATACTCACATCACGCGTCGCTGATCTTGTGAACAATCGTTTCCAGGTACATAATTTATGTTGTCACATACATCTAGCTTGTTGGTGAAAACCTGCACCGCTGTAATTGCGCGAATGACCATCTATGCACGGGAAATTTGAAGCCTGATAATAATTAGGAAACCAAAAGGCGGACACAAATGGCTTTAATGGTATGAAAGTGAGGCTTTAATCGAGAGGATGCGTGGGTGAAAGTGAGATTTTTGCAAGCGGGTTGGTGGGCAGAGAAAGAGAGCAGCAGCAGCGGCGGAAGCTGTGATGGTTTGGAGGAAGTTCGGCGCCGTGCTGCGGTGACTGGCGTCTTTGTGCGAATGCAGTAGTTCGGTAATTCTGCCTCGCCACTCGAAAGGGTGGAAAGCCTTAGTGGACTACCTGGCTCAGTATAAAAAGCAAGCCATTGCTGCTGGAAATTCTGCAGTCGCATCTATTACACCGAAATTGGGCTTGCGATGAAAACCAAGAATTGGGAGAATATAGCGAATATTGGGCGATAGAGGAATATCCTGCATTGGGAATATGATATCTAAATTGGGCTAGTGATGAATATGCTGTACGAACAAACACGGTGGTGAATTTCACCTGCTGTTGAATATCTTGCATTCTCATTAAGGTTACAAAAGGGACCGCTTCACGAGAGGAAGAGGGAGGGGCATTCGTAATTAGCCCTGTCGTCTCAGCCGTGGTTTGAGAAAGAAGTCGGCACTACTTTAGCGAGCAGTCTGATCTTTTTTTGGCGTCCAACAAGTGCAAACATCGCGGTGAGGTTACGTTAGGTCGAAAGACAAAAATGAGGATCTGTTTCTTGAATCGTTAAGTGACATTCAAACTTGTTTTATCATAAACCTAAATTAATATTTCTTGTACAATAGTACAATAAATAATTGACTTAATAAATGTCTCCAAGTAACGACTATTGTTTCGGCACCTCTCAGCTAAACTGCACGCTAAAGCTGATCATACATGGTAGACTGCACGCTAAAGCAGATCATACATGGTAGACTGCACGCTAAAGCAGATCATACATGGTAGACTGTACG
>LQNS02278091.1:5677326-5693683 GCA_001587735.2 Parhyale hawaiensis | reverse complement strand
TTAATCATCTGTTCCTCCTAACATACCTAACAATCCCTGTAAATTTCATCCAAATCGGTTCATAACTTTTTGAGTTATCTTGGTGACAGACAGACAGAGAGACAAACACGACGAAAACATAACCTCCTTGGCTGAGGTAACCAGTTGCACAACAGCTAGATTGCTATTATTCATGCGCAAACATACTAACCAAGAATTTTTTGTATTTTATTTTAGTATTTTAAGAGACCCGTTAGATGTTTCAGATTTTAGAGGGCCATGTAGCGGAAGTTAGCTCCCAATTTCAGCCTCAACTGAATGGTATTTTTGCATGTTATATAATCAGTGAATAATAAATATTAGAAAGAATTCGATTTCGTTTAATGCATGACGTACAAAAATGTTTTATAATGGGTTCAAGGAATCTACTGTTTGTACCTAGTGCGTTTTATCGTACATGAACGTTTAACAGAAGAAAGTTTGCGGTTCCTGATAACTAATGAATAACTAGTGGTTTATATGTAGGTACTAACGGCCTCTCTAAAGACAGTGGAAACTTTTTACGTTTGGGGATCTAAGGTTCTATTCTAATTTACACTAATGTATGGGAAAATATGCGACTTGTATGGAGTTCGTTATTTTTTTAACCCTCACAAATTGATCATTGCAGCACTAGAAAATCTTGACACTTTTCAACTTAAGGCCTCCTGGAATAAGCTTTAGCCAGTTTCTGAAACTTTTCGTTCACAGTAAAATATTGTTGTTGAATATATAAATGGACTCTCCCATGCATATATTTTCATTAACACAGTTTTTGCTAACTTTGCAACAAGTGGTGAACTAATACTATAGTTTACTTACAAAGAAATATTTTAGAATCGTTTTCATAAAACAAAATTTGAAGATTTCATCCTGAAGTACAACTATGTTCAGCAAAATTTGAAGATATCGCCTAGAAATACAACCATTGTCAAAATATTTAAAGATCTCTTGAAACCCCACCGGGTTCAACAAAATGAGCAGATATCATCTGGAAGTACAGCCCTATTAAAAAATATTTGAAGATATCTTGAAATACTACCAGGTTCAACAAAATGTAAAGATATCAACGGTAAATACCACCAGGCTGCCAGAGGATAATAATTAGCGGATATAAATATGAGGGTAGATGTGGGAGTTCAGGATAGGGTAGTTAGTAGATGTCAGTTCATAAAACAAATACGCAACATGGCGCTGAGACCTTCGGATCAGGTGATCAGAAACAATAAAATGAAAGTGAAGGGAAGGAGAAAAGGTTGCCGGGATCAACTTAGTTTGATGGTCGTGAGAAGAAGCGCCTGTCGCTTCTCATACTTTGCGGCCCTTTACGCTACGCCTGACGCCAGCCAGGCAGCGCCACCCATTGTGCTCGCTATAAAAAGGTGACGGGATAAAAATCCGACAGGTTGTATTATACTCTGAAATTTTATTATAAAGTAATACTCACATGCATAGATGTGTGCGTTCACCTTGTCTGCCATGCTAAACTTAGGTTTGACGCTCGAGTAAATTATGTTCACTGAGATGGGTAATTTTGTCACATACGTAATCCTTTAATACATGGGCTTACATCCACCTTATCTTCCACGCTAGCATCAGGCTTGTTCACTATGCTTTTTCTTTTAATATAAATTTAAAGGCAATAGTCGTACGTAAGTGTACATTAATTAGACTTCTTCAAATGAGACCTTTTCCATCAAACGCTTGCAAACAGATATTGTTTCCAATCTCCAAGGTCTACATTACCTAAATATAGCAGTTATTTTGATATTGGATCTTGGCTATGGCTGCCTCAAGAGCCGTGTAGTTTTATTAGGGAGTTTTTTTTTTTAAAAACGGGGCAAAATTCGGAATGCTATGTCTTTGTTTTTCATTGTAACTTCCGTGATTGATGCTATAGCATTGAAAATGATACCAAATGAAAGCTATTAAAATTTTCTTGCATATGAAGTCAAACACCTGTGTCTGTGTAAATTTTAGCCAATTTTAATGCAGAAGCATATATAACGTATTTTTATTGCTTCGAAAGAATGACATCATAATTATGATACATAACTTTATCTCAAAAATATCACTCTTAATTCACACATATATGACGTATGGCACTGAGGAATCAATTTAAACAAATTATGTTTCATCTCTTCATTTCAGCTTGTTTGCGAAAGGCTAACATCATGCTATCTGGAGGACAACTTGGCAGCGGGAACGTGGTTAGCGACACTCTAATTTGTAATCTTGTGTTAAAATTATTAAACGTGCATGTATCAGCGCTTCTTGTTTTGCCCTTTGCTCAGGGTTAAGCAGATCACAAGTTTGTGTTATCATACGCTAGATTCATATAATTATAAAGATAAGATGCCATTGATTGGCTTCAGGAGAGTGCGTTAAGATAAACCGATACAATAGGTTTCAATGTCCGGAACTTATTAGAGTATGCCCAGGCTTCGGAATCTTGGATGGTGTTGTAGGAGATACAAGTAACCCGATTGTGTTTGGGGCAGCAGAAGTCTTGATTTCACGGACCAGGGATGACTACACTAAGAAAAATTCCGATGCACGTAGGTGTTTCATAGAAAAGCATTAGGATTCACGTAGGTGTTTCATGGCGTAATTTGGTGTGTCATTGCAGTAGACAGAAAAACATATTCCCGCAAAAAGAAAGTGAACTAAAGCTTTGTAGTTTTGTTGCACATGCGAAACGAGACGCGGTTACTTACTAACACGGAGATCGTTATTGTAATTCGAAATTTCGTCTTTTCAGTTGCATTAATTGTACTTGTTTTTGATGGATCTTGGTGCATCATCGGCTTTGCACAAAACCGAAACACATAAGTGCATAAACGCGACAAAGTGCATCATAGGACCCTGTATGCATCATCATGCGATTTCTCTTTCTGATGCACGTTAGTGTTCTGGTTTTTGGACAAAAATACATGAAATTTTGATGCACTTAAGTACATCAAATTTTCTCTCAGTTTACCTGATTTTGCTTTAAAAGACGCCCGAGTATGATTTTAAAGGAAAAACCCAAAGTATCCGTCTGAAGTTCGTGGGTAGCCAAGTTTACGTCAAGAAAATGTATAGGCAGCACGCTTTCGCGTGCACCTACGGAAATCAATGCCCTTTTCGTGCTGCCCTGCACAAGCACGCCGGATGAAACTCTACTCTGTGTATATTAGGTTTAGATTCATTCAAAATCGGCAAGTTAAGAGATGCCACTTTTAACATTCCCAGATATAAATGGTCCTTTTCTCTAATATCGAACTGAAGTTTGATTCTAAGGCACTAGGGATGAAGCCACTAGCACTTTATATCAACATGCCATTTTAGACTGAAAAACTTTATTGTTGTTGAAGATTGAGCGATTCTGTATGTATCTTAATTGGGACTCTATACATATGACTGCTGGGCAGAGAACCAACTTAACTGTTAGTATAATCTGCAGGGATTTAGAGAAACAGGTCATAAATTTGCGTTCCGTAGAGCGCAGCAGTTTTATCCTACAAAGAGAATGTCCAGTGAAACTGGTATACACGGCTGCCGTGGGGGCCCTTACCTTTCGCAGAAATGGAGAGGGTAGGGAGGGCGCGGGTCGGTGACGCTTCGGTCAGTGGCGTCGTAGTTCTTGACAACCCGTGGTCTACTGCAGCCGTACTTACTGCTCTGGGGAAAGTTGGATCGTATCCGCAGCACAGATAAGTGCGTGTGGGTTTCCTAGTTTAAGGTGCAATCAAGTTGACTTTAAGTTTCCTTTTTTATCGTTAGTAATGTCACCGTGCTCCTGCTGTATCTACGATACCGTTGGAACGGTCATTCAATTGTACTTCTGCCACTTTCTTCTCTTTCCTGCAATTTAGAATCCTTCAAGAGTGGGAGTAAATGAGTAGATTAAATTGATGACCTAACAAATAAATAAACAGGCAATTTCACTTAATCATTATTATAGTGTTTGGCTTGCAAAAAGCAGAGGTTACGTTTCTTTCCCTTTTCTGTATGCCATCCTTTCCTACTTTGAAAAGGAGTACGTAAACTCTTCACGCAACCGATAAAATATAGACTCGTTGTTATTAAAGCATTTAAAAGTGCGACACACTCGCATCCGCAAAACAAGTTTCGATAATACCTCATAGAGGACATGAACGTGGACCTCAGGTCCTCTCTGGGAGTAGGGCTGATGGCCGGTCCACCGCCAGCGATCTCATCTAATCTCCTGTTGTAAGACACTAGGCCAGTCCCCAAGCCCACTCCTCTGGCAATGCTCCGAGATGTGTAGTAGACACGTCAACGAGTGTAAGGGAGATATGGAGTGCGTTAGACCGGGTGCTGAAATGAAGGCTTCGAGGATTGACTTATCAGAACTTCAGGCAAGTGCCCTGACATCGGCCTACTGAATTGAGTTCAGGCATTGGCTCTGAATCTGTTGTGCTGAGACTTCAAGAAACTGAATATTGCTCCGTAAAATGGAAATATTCAGCCAGTGCAACGTAATTGGGTTGCTTCTAACACTTGCGGCGCGATTATCAGACAAGTTAAAGCTAAACAGGTTATACGTAGTATCTCTCTTATCTTGAAGATCAATGACGGCTTAAGTAGAGATTTCACGCATTGAAGTTTGAAAACATTTTGAACTTTCTGTACGTATTGCTAGTTATCGTACGCCTTATACCCTAATAAAACCAGAGGCTGCCTGGTTGAATTGTATAAAACTGCAGTATATATTTACGTAAAGTTTTTCAGTTTTTGATTTGCACCGAACATATTCTAGTTTAAGCATCCAGCACCTTTATTTTAACGTACAGCTTCCAGTAAAATATAATGACTGTTCGAATGTATTTTTTTTTTATTATCTATAGCTTAAGAAACCGACGCCCTTGTTCTATTGTGCAGCCCTCTACTAGAAGACATCGTTTATCGTGAACTTTCGTATTCCGCAAAATCCACCTAATTTTTTTCATAAACTGATTGCGTTTTGCCCTCCCTAATTATTTCTCGTGGGAACTTGGGGCTACGTTCCCAGCACCAGGGTTGCGCCGGGCACACGGTGCCCAATGGGTTCACGACATGCCCAACTTGCACCATAACGACGCTGTCTGTCCGTCACAGTCCATTAGGTTGCGTAATATGCGAACATAAACAAGGGAGTGCGTGTGTTGTAGCAGCGGAATGACGCGGACCTCAGGTCCTGACACGCTTTTCTGTCTTACTGGAACTAATATTTTCTCGACGCCCACACTTGCATAACTCATTGCGTGCTTGTGGTCTATGAACCGTTAACATTTATTTAAATGTGCCGAGCTGTGAAGCAAAACACATGACACGGAATAGACTTTTTGCTTTGCCGACCTTGGGCGAAGCATAAAAGTCTCCCGAAAGGACCAGCTTGAGAAAAAGTTAGCTAATAAAAAGGGAGGAGGCCGATTTATGAGCTTATTTGTGTAATTACGCAATATAAATTCTTCTTGAAGAGACACGCAAAGAAGATGGCACAATTTTATCCTTCTAACATCGAAAGGGAACAACTGTTGTTCAAATGTTGAAGAATAAAACAATAAAAGTGAATATATAAGACAAAAGGCTCCTCCGAGCACAGTGTCATCAAATGCCTGTTATTATGTTTACCGCTGAGTAAGACAAACTTCCTCATTGTTAGGAAGTTTCGGTAGTCATTGTAGTTGTGTAATTCAGAATGTCGGAGCAACAATGAAGGGGTGAGGGTAGGATTGCCTTCCTATGGAGGTGTCAAGGCTGCTTGCGATGAGCCTTAGTTTCCCACACGCGAGGGGAAACTCGAGGCAGGGCAGCGAAGATGTATGAGGTCCTGGTGAGACAGCTGTAGCGAGGAGTTCTTCACTCTCTAGATAATCTCACAAATGGGTATATTTCTTATGATCTAAAGCTCGCTTTATCTATCTCACCGAACAATAACTACATTTTATCGTGCTCCTACAAATAGTTTAATAAGGTAGTAAGATTCGCTGTCTGAGCCTGAATATTTGGTTTTATGCCAGTTCGGCATACAAACAACTCACGTTTTATACAAACCTCACACCAAGCAATTGTCGTGAAGAAGGAATTATCGCAGCTGCGGTAAAGGAATATTAACGTCGTTGCCCCTATCTCTATCTTCCCTATGTCATTATTCATTTGCAGCGAAGCTAATAGAGCCTCACAGGACGTTCATAATAAATGAAAACTTGCTGGAAATTAGCGAAACACATCTCATCAATTCTCAGTTGCCTCTCATGGACTCGTCATGCGTCGTGAATTATTGCAAGCGACGTCAATTAATAGAAAGGGAAGCTGACAACTGCAGAAATTATAAATTGTTTGTTGTCGTCTTCTGCATAGGAAGGGAAAAATATCTGTAAGGAAAATGATAGTTGAAGAACCAGATGATAAAATTGGCGTTTTATAACCATGTTAAGGAAATATTCCAGATTTATTTACCATGTTTTGGCTAATCAACCAAAGTTAATCGTAAACTTAATATACGTTTTGAAGAACGCTGTAAGTATTATTATTTTGTTTATGAATCATTTCAACTAGTGCTTGCACCGAATAATAAAATTTTCAAATAGCACATACAGTCCTCAGAATCGCACAACATCACTCGGAAGTACTCTGACATACGTACACTGAGCTCATAGCACCAAACAGGCATTGATCTCGAGGCGGGAAGTGCTGCCATACACCATACTGTTGCCCAGACACCCTTTTTTTGGTTCGCAAAGCGGGCTGGCTGTTGTAAGTGCCCAACTTTGAGGGAATTTGCCATTTAAGTTTGATTCTATAAGTTCATAACAACACAAAGAACAAGCTTGGTATAGTGTAATAAGGTCGTCTGTATGAAAGCTTGACATTTAACGAAAGCACCGATTTGCATGGCATTTTGAAAATTAAGACTATTATCTTTGGCACTCTTTGACCCGCATTAAAATACAAGTGATCATAACAATGTAAGCTATTATCGAAGATATTTTATGGCTCGTATCTTCATGCAAACGACCATGTTCAGTCTGGACCACAGCTGCTGGACATTTTCTGAACAAAAGGATATTATTGAAGCTCAATTTATGAAAGTTTATTGGGTGAAGTTCGGTGTATAAGTAGGTAAAATAATGGCAACAAAGACGATGACCTTTCAATGAAAGTAGAAATATGGTTTTGGAATCATGTCTAAAATTCTGTCAGTTCGTTTAATGCTTGCAATGTTACACAAGCTTCGAGATCGCAATGAACAGTCCAGGCATATATTATGCCCGTAGATTTATAACGGCGTTTAATTTTCAATTAAAAATCTTACAATTCCTGATTCGGGGTCTATATGAATTCTGCGAATTGCTCCAGTCTCTACTGCATGTAAGTTTACCATGTCACGTACGATACGAGAACACATTGGTGTTTGCTAGATTAATTTAATGGTGCTTCGATCTCAAAAAGATTTCGACAAAATCTTGCATTAGATAGGCTGGCTATCGTTGCTCATATTTACACTGACTAAGCCGTTTCTTCGCACGATTCTTGATCGTTCCAAACGTAAAATCGAAAAACAGCTTCTCTGGCACCCAGAACTTCTTTTAGCGTCCGATCCTCGCATAGCGGAATTTGAATCTTCTGATTGATGCCGACACGATGTTGACCAAAAATTTATGTTCCTTATCAGCCTGAGCAGCACCGTTTAACAGATTTGTTTATCTGGCAGATTACATGGTAATGATGAGAGTAATCGATTGGGGCATCAATGTTTAGTCCAAGATAGAGGACATGTAACTTCGGCTACTGAACATCACACTGTCATCACGGCTAGAATTTCATTCCAGCTTCTTCATACGCTACGAAATTTCATAAATATTTATTTGTTAATTAAAATAAGTGATTGCATAATCATCGCGACGCTCTAGCAAACCCACAAACTTCGATAATTACTTTTCGAGCTGCACTAAGAACAGAGCTTTCGTGTACGGGAAGGCTAAATTATTCCCATGGTGTACACCTTACTTATCACTTGGAGCAAAGCCGTGCTGTCTTCCTTGTATCACGATATCATCTATCGTGTCTTGACGCCTGCAATATGACTTACAGCCAAGATTTCTTGATTATCTTCCGTTCAACGGCCACAACGCTCATTACTTCTAATTCCCAACTTCTTGCAAACATTTGTGTACATGCAGTTTGGCAGAGAACGCTTGTCGCTTTGTCTTCATTTAGGGTCTATGATCGTTAAAATCCTCCACTGTAGACCGAGTCCCAAAAGCCACAATTAACGATCGTTCCTGCTAAATCTCATCTGCTTGCCGAACATTTGTATACATGCAGCTCGCTAAAGTTTGCTTGTAGTTTTGTCGTGAGTTAGAAACTATGAACAAAACTGCTCACTGCAAGGGGGCTCATAGAGAAAGAAAATGTAAACGTCTCCGCTGTAGGACAATAATAACGAAGATGAAATAGCACAATTTTAATACTTGTGAGTCCTACAGAAAAGGAGAGCTCTAAATAAGAGGCAAACAGGTTAAGTAGGCATAATAGATATAGTTAGCTACGAGGAAATTTATCCCAGGAGATTTGCATAAAACAATGCTCGTACTTACCGCGTTTCTGAGACGTTTGCAAGAAAGGATATCAGACTTACACCAATAGGCATATTTGCAGTTTAAAGACGAGTCAATATTTAAAAAAACGATGTGTCCAATCGAAAAATAAGGAATGAAACGTGCTAAGAATTTCATTTTACATATGTCATGCCAATTTCAGAACAATCGGTTCCAGTTTAGGTGATGTTAGGTTAGGTTTGGTTAGGTCAAGTAACGTTGGTCAGGTTAGGCAAGGCAAGGTAAGGTTCGGTTCGTTGTACCTGGGTTGACGCTGCCGTAATGTCGAAAAAAATACAACACCGGCTTATAGTTAATAAGTAAATATGCATTTTTAAGGTTCCCCTTGTTCTGAAATTTGCATCGTATATGGATAAATGAATTTCAAGTCCATTTCATTCCTGGTAATTTTTCAATTGGCCGCATCATTTTTGAAATAATCGACTCGTCTTTATTTAAACTGCAAAACACCCCACCAATGTAATTTGGAGGCAGAAACTATGAAGTTGGCGCACCTTTTGGTTACAACACTTCAGAGATGTTAACAAATGAAGCACAGTATATTGCTTTACATCAGACAAGAGCAGCATACACAAAACAGATATAAAAGTATAAAAAACTTTAAAATTTCTGCACTGGACTTCTCTGTCTCGGTGACATTTGCCAAAATATTTGTGTTACGGGAGCGCTAATTTAATGCTACAGGTAACCTAACGAATATCACCAGATGCATTGGGAATATTGCTGTACATCTGAATTTGAACACCCAATAATCACTGCCGTAGTTCACAGGCGGAGGTCATAGAGTTCAATTGTAGCTAAATTTACGTTCAACAAACAAGATTTTAACTCCGGTCACTACGACCGCTATCTTAGTAAATGCCCGTATCACCAAAGCGGTAAGTAGCTACTTCCTATGGAAGTTTTCTGTGTATTGTCAATCTCCAATCCCACTTCTCACTAATTTCTCCATCTATTTTCTCAGCGATATGATTAGGGATAATTCGAGATGATCAGCGAGTGCATTCTTTATGAGAGAAGCTCCCGCAGTTTCTGTAGCTAAAACGGCAATGAAAAAGCTTGAAATGGAGTGCTATTATTTTTCAGTACCATTAACAATATCTCTTCTGAGTCTTTAGTTTGATTACCCAAATCTAATTACCCGATTTTTTTCTGTAATTAGAGTAAACGCGGTAACTTTATATCGAGAATCCAATCGATACAGGATCACAGTAAGGTTTGAAGTAAGTAGTGCTCCAGAATTTGTTTCCGTGTCGCAGGTGTCAAGGTTTATTTCCAGCGCACTCTTTGTGTTGGTTGTGACCCGATATTACGCTTTGTATCGATGACACCAGGAAGCTTGGTTGGTATTGGAAGCACGCACGGCGCAGTTCCTTGCTTTTATAAGTTTGAAACAAACGTGCGCAGTGCAGTGAATTAAGAGACTCGCAAATGATACTCGCAAAGATGATAATACAGGAGAAATATTAATGCAAAGAATGTGCTTGCGTTATCGGCAATTTTTTTACTATAAGCACATCAGTTAGGTTAATAGCGAAAAAGAGAATGATATTGTGCTGTAGTTTAGGACACTTTGTGAGTTAGTGATAGTACAATGATTGTTTTGTGTGGTGACGTAGGCATATTGCTTGGAGTACCCGACAGGAACGTTGTGCTTCGAACTGATAGTTCGCATAATTTTTAAGTAAACTCATAAGCTTGGTGTTATTGCATACCATCTCTTTCTTATTTTTAGAAGTCTTCACTCTGACAGCCATTAAAATTCAAACCATTAACATTCGTGCAGTTGCCAAATGATGTTTCTAACACCGTTTATTCTTTGCTTNTATTGCATACCATCTCTTTCTTATTTTTAGAAGTCTTCACTCTGACAGCCATTAAAATTCAAACCATTAACATTCGTGCAGTTGCCAAATGATGTTTCTAACACCGTTTATTCTTTGCTTTAAAAGCTTTTGCTTATTTTATCCTTCAATGCGCAACACGATTAGTTTTCTGAATAAACTCCATAGACGATAAAGCAGGAATGTGACAGTATCGACTGATCTGGCAGGTCGTAAAATAATAAACTGTTATGAGCGGCACGCAGTTCATTCCGATGTTCTCAGCCTGTGGAAAAATTACAAGGTTAGAAATTAGATTTCGTAGGTACGGCTCAGTGATGGACGCTGTTCAGAAATGTAATTTTATGCTATTCGATATAAAGTATATCTTTCCTTTACATGAACAGATATTTAATTTAGCAACTTACGACATTAAAACGCCTAAAATTTACGCCGTCTCTTAATTGTCATGATTTATAAAAAGAACCGCCACGCAGTTCTATATGGATTTTTTGGTGATATCTATGTAGAGTGTATATGATTCCAATATAGACTAAGTAAATAGTCAGAAAATTTCTTAGCTATACCGTTACTCAACTCCTGCTTCGTTCTTTTGATTTTTGTCGTGTTTCCCGTCGCCGAGGCTTAGAAAAGCCTCAGGCAGATAATTATATTGGCAAGCATTGGGACTTTTTCGGTTGCTTAATACAATATAACTCTGTAATATTCTTAATCCTGAAAGGAACCAAATGTAACGCTGAATTCTCATAGCAACAGCATTGGTTGAAATATTGACCAGGAGGTAAGCTTGTTTTTATAAGTTTAATTTTAAATCTACAAGCAACCCAATTTGGGGGCAATCAATAATTTCAGGCAGCACGATAACGACATTTATTAAATTATTGTCAGGAAATAAGTTAGTTCAACTACCAGCCACATGTCGAATGTAGATTTGAATACGTAGTGTCCATGGAAATTTTGACGTTATTTCGCAGCATTTTATGCAGCAGCTCAAATGAATATGAATGTAAAACAGTTTCATAATGTATATTATTATTCTACTTGTCCCCCGTTAGTTACTCTGCATGACCATGGCGCTTTCATCAGTATTAGATAAAGGGAAATTAGGGCATCTTTTGAGGTACCCTTCATGTGATCTACAAAGGAATCAATAGGAGAAAGAGGCAAGTTCAGATTTAAGCTGCTTCCACTCATAGGTCTTAGGCAGAAGATTCACTGCCTGATTTGGAACATTTCTGACCCTTTGTATGCATGACACGGGTCCGAGGAGATCATATTAAGGGACAATGCTTTGATTTGCAAAGTTTCCGCATGTTCCATCCGTGTTAGATAGGAGAAAATTAGGATGATACGAGTCTGAAATATCAGTGAAGAAGAGACTTTCGTTGAGCGGAATTTTAGCTGGTTTGCAGCAAATATAGTATTATGCACTTAATATACTTAATCATTTTATCTAGCGTCAATACTTCGTACTGGATCTAGTACAATAACCACCTTGAATAATTATCCCGGGGGAAGCCTATGTCTTCGGACAATTACCCGCTTGAACAATTACGCCATTCAATCAGTGCCTTTCAAAGCATGCATATTTAGGAATCCAATTCTGTAGTATTATGTTAGTTACAATATAAAAACAATGATAATTTCAAAATTTTTATGTCATTAAAAACTTGATTAGAAAAGAAAAACAACGTAATGTGACATAGCCTAGCATCACCTAATCTTACTTCACGAAACATCGACTTACCGAACGTAACCTAACTAAACCTTGCCTAACCCAACCTAACTTGACCTCTAAATTGGTAAATTAGCCACACTTTTTAACAGCTTTCAGTTTTGCCCCGCGTGAAAAGTTGTGCGAAGTAAATTGTTGTAGATATTTGCCTTAGTTGGCAAGGGAGGAGGTATTTATGCAAGGGATATTGCCCAAGAGGATTGTCCTAAAGAGTTATTATCCTCGAGAGAAGTTGTCCCGCGGGTGGGGGGGGAGGCTGCAGCGCTTGAAGACATTTCTCAAAGCTTGATATACAACTTGCTAAGCATGGAGTCACCGCTCAGGACATTTTCAAATTGATATGAGGGTACCATCCCAGACTCAGGAAGCACCCATTGCCAGCAGGAATTGTGGCTACAACCATTCTAATTTCAAATGGAGAATGCAACTGAATAAGGATAGATTAAAATGCAACCAATTTAGGATTCGATTATCAAATTAGCCATGGATCTTTACCTCCAGCAGAGCTGGAGAGCTGGAGCAGAGCTTTTTGTTCTAACTGCAATCGCTTTAAAGCTCGATAGAGATTTAGCTATTATTTAACTATGATCGAGAAAGCAAGATACATTTTGCATTGAATTTCACCACAGGAGCGGTTGGGGACCCACAATGACTAGGTACATAACCGGAAAGGAGTTAGCCTTCACTTTTATTTGTAACTTTCCAAAGCTGCACCGGTGATCATCTTACTTTGGGTCATCCATCTTTGTTTCAGTTCGTGATCGTCGTCGGAGAATTACGATGTTATCGCTTTTACTGCGACTCGGAGTAGTCACTGAATGAGACCCTCGGACATTGATTGTTGTATTCTCACTTCCAAATCGAAGAGGCCCATCGTAAATTAACCCTGAAATGATTTACCTGCATTCTTAATCAGGGGAAGGTGATACCTCTCTCGTGTTATTACGACATTTGTCTCGTCACTATTGTGCAAACAATGCAGTATTGAAAAGTAGAGAGGAGCAAGTCATAAAACTCGAGAACTTTGGGAAGTCATGAAGGGAGATACAGAAGGAAATGTAAGGAATGATGAAAAATATAAAAGTACAATAGAAATCAAAAACCTACTAAAAATTCGACAACTTTTTTTTTGAGCTGAAGTGGGAGTGAAATATTCAAACAATTTTATAAGCGAGTACTTCTCATATATTTTTCAAATTTACAGCTTTGGCGGATAGGTCGTAGTGAAGAAGCGAATATCTCACGTCTATCAATGGCTTGTTTGACAAGAAAATTAATATCCCCAGATGAGGGAACACCTTAGCGTATTGAGATCACATACAAGATATTGACGAGACAAATGAACCTCAACGAGGGAACATAAACTTAAATATAGATATTGTGCTCAAGTTCATGAGGGGAGAAATGACGCTCAACAAGAGAATGAAAACTCAAAGCTATAGATCACATAAATGTTGATGAAGACCAAATGACTATCAAAGAGGGAACAAATGTTTCAACATTAAGGTCACAAACAAGATGAAAAAGAAAAAAACAATGAACGAATTGAAGAAAACTCAAATTTAAGATCACATATACCATGATGAGAGACCTAATGACCCTAATTGGCGGGGGAGTGTTTGCTCTTGGTATATGTAGGGGAGGATTATGCTTGTGTTCTAGTTTTCCAATTTCGAAGTAATAATCAGAGCTATGCCAACCGTGATGTTTCATTTTAAAGGTTCAATTATGTCTGTCACAAATATATCCAAGGAACATATCACTTCCTTAAAAAAACACGCGCATGTGCTGATGTAAGAAATGCAGCGCTTTAAAGCTGTCGAAGGCAGTAGAGTCCTATCCATATCATATCATGTATGAAACACGTCGCAAATTCTAAGAAAATGGCTCTATAGTTAAGGTCATGGAGTGCTGTGCAGGAAAAAATGTACCACATCTAATAATTTAGGTATAAAGAGTAATGTTCTTTTAGAAAATAATTTATGTGCGTAAAACCGGCGCGAAAAATTAATAGATATACTGAGTACAACATCGAAAAGTGGCTGCATAGTCTGGAGAATAAGGTCTTGTTCAAAAAATAAATTTATATATAGTGAAAACATTGAAAACTCGAAAAACAGCAGTTACTAAATAGCAAACATTACAAATTTAAATATGCGGTTTATCTGAACATACAATGAGAGCCTGAGAACGTGGCTTTATTCTATGAAACACTATACTGAAGTTACAACGATATTTACAAAAACGCCGCTAATAGTATAAAAGCAAGGAGGAAATTACTGCCGCGACATAAATTTCTGAGCCTTTTGCCATGATTCTCTTCTTCGGCCATTACTATAGCTCTCTGACTGCGCTGCCCCCTCCCCCCCCCCCTCCGGTAACGCGCACACTTTAAGCAACACTCTAGCTCTTGCCAGTCTCCTACAATTCCAAAACAGTGAACCTAGTGCTTGGCAGAACAAGTTTATGTACAATGATCCTAAATGTTCAAACTATGCTGGAAAACTTGTAATCAGTACTATATAATAATTCACGTCGTGGTTTTATTTATTTATTTATCTATTTATATCTTTCCTGTCACTCTCTATGGGAATAAGATAGGAGAAAATTCAGATTTCAAATGTAAAAAAAAAGTGGGGTACCTTGCAATCTTTTTCTTCAGTATTAGATATGGGAAAAATAAAACTAATAAGATAGAAGAAAATTCAGATTTCAAAATGTAAAAAAAAGTGGGGTACCTTGCAATCTTTTTCTTCGGCGAAAAAAAAAGTTAGGCACCTTGGAATCTTTTTCTTCAGTATTAGATAGGGGAAAAATGAGGAAGCCCAGAAGACGGCGGGGATTTTGGTGAGGTGTTAATTTTTTGCCGTCATTTATAATGACGGCACGGGCCACTAGTATTTTATAATTTAAAACTTTACCGTCATCAAACGTGAACTTTTGTTAAAAATTGCACTGGTAAATTGTGGGCTCTAGGATTCACCAGGCAGTTAAAGATTAAAGAGTAAACCCAGCACCACTGTAAAGTTCATATGGTATCACTGCCAGTTCCCGACCATACGGTAGAGCCACTTTGTAACATACTAGAGTGCCCGCGCTGTCATAAAATGACAGCGAATAATTTGTGTTGATCCTTCATCATTAACCATGCTTTCCGTCATACAACTGCCAACTTTAAAGATGATCTAGATGAGGGTTCACGGCATCCTAATTACCCTAATTACTGAGCATCAACAATCTTATTTTCTGACATGAAAATAATTCATTACTTTTGCAGTCAGTTCGGCAACACTGAAAAGAATTGATTCGATTTGGATTCATAGATACCCTAGTGCGTCATATTTGTCCGATAGTCTTTTGGTTATTAAAAGATTTTTCGTCGACAATTGCATCAAAGTTGGATGAATAGCTGATGCAACAAAATCATCTGTGGGAAGAAACTACGAATCAAGATGCATGAGAGTGCTAATGGAAGCTTCAGATACCTTCAGTGCTGAGATTTCAACTTCAGCAATGCAAGAAGTGCATTTAGACTTGAGGCCGCCTGATACTTTGCCATAAATTCGACGTATGGAGAAGGTAATACTCGCACGAATCATGCTAAGCCTGCGATATCTTCATTTTTGAATTTCAACTGTCCCTAATTAAGATACGTTTGCCATCTGCAACCCGGCCTATTTTCTACCTATGAGTTTTCAGTGGAGAGCGAGAGGACGACCAGAGCCTCCAACCTGGGCTAATTTCCGCCTATCTGTTTTGTTAAAAGCGTGACAGAAAATGGATAAACAAACAGATAAATACATATCGGTCTTTATTATACCGTAGATCCCACACCGTTATGTACAGAGCACCAAACGTTATTAGTAGCTCCAGATTGGCCTTGCGTATGCAATATTCTGTTTTCATATCTGGTACAAAGTTAACCATTAGCTCGCTTGTACATACCACTACACCTCCCGACCTCCATACGTGATAGATGAAGTGTCGCTCGTTCCCACGGTACACCCCATCTGTCTATCGACTTCTGCCTCTGATCTTCCTTTTCTTCTGATCACTGAACTGCGTGTCACTCGCGATGGAAGGTCACAGGGACGAAGATGGAAGCTTTTGGGCATATGACACTGCAGGAACTGATGTTGATGTCCATTAGG
>LQNS02278091.1:5656860-5667690 GCA_001587735.2 Parhyale hawaiensis | reverse complement strand
CCCAATGTATGTCAAGACGATTTTTAAACGGGTTGACCGACTCCGCACCAACAACGTCGGAAGGGAGTCTATTCCAAATGCTGACTATGAAATAGGGAAAGAACTGCTGACTTAAGGTTGTTTTTCGAGCTTTATGCTACTAGAGCACTCTGAGAGCGCATACCTCCGTCAAGCAAGGCAACGATTACAGAATATTAAAATTGGTACTGAGACTATAATTTTCTTTGTATGAGCACCAAAATCTAATCCTTTGTGCTCTTCAAGAGTGTTAACAACTTAAGGAATTTTTTCGAAGATTCGTACATAAGTTTTTGAGTTATGCTGCTCACAAACATTACGACAAATATGAGTCAGACATACAAACAAGCCAACCAATCTGCACCAAAGTTTAATCATTTATGTCTTTTAACATTACTAACAACTCCTATAAATTTTATAAATATGCAGTCATTTTTTTTAGTTATTGTGCTAACAAGCATGCAATTAAAAACAGTGACAAACGAAAAAACAAACGGATCAACACAAGAATTTGGTCATTCACTCTTCGTGATATACCTAATATCTCATGTAAGTTTCATAAAAATCCGTCCATAACTTTTTGAGTTATGGCATTGAGAAAAATGAGGCAGACAAGCAAACAAACAAACGGATGAACCGATCTTCATCAAAAGTTAATCATCTGTGCCTCCTAACATACCTAACAATCCCTGTAAATTCCACCAAAATTCGTTCATAACTTTTTGAGTTATCTTGATGACAGACAGACAGAAAGACAGACAGACAAGCCCAACGAAATCATAATCTCTTTGGCGGAGGTAACTAAGCTCTCGGTATGGTGTATATAATTTATTACTTTATACAAGAAACGTTTAGGCAGCATTTTTTCATATTTTTGAATTGCTGACATTCTCTGTTCATAAACTTTTTCATTAAAATTATGCATGGGTGATGAAAATAATAAAACTAGAACAATGTACATGCCATATAATTCCTGGAAGCGAATTCTAACATCGCTAATATTCCAACTATGCACTACAGTTCACCTTTTCTTTTTCTATTTTAGAAGTATCGATTGCACGTTCAAGGGGGCTTATAATAAGGTATCCTCATATTTTTATTACAATGCTGTTAATGATAAATTTATGCTTGCACTGCAATTGAAAATATTATTGACAAACTTAGCCTGATCCTCTCATGATTGCGTAAGAGAGTACACTTTTTTTCTTCTCAAGATCCCAGTCGGGACATCGGTCAAATGCTTTAACCCGAAGGAACTCAGATAAATACCTACCACCTTCCAATAGAAAATCACGACGGCGACTAAATTGAGATTTTGTTGCCATCAAATGGAAACGATTCCACGGCTGTCTGTGAATTACTGGCAGTAAGTAAAGTAGGCATCCCAGCTGCAGTCGTGCGTGGAGAAGAAGATATGTCACAGTTTATTTAAGGGAACTTGTACTGACAAGTTTCAGAAAAGAGCGGGCAGGAAAAATAATAATGATGCTTATAATTAGAGCCTTACTCAGGGCACTTGACAGGGAGGTTCTTGGAAGCGCGCGTGTTCCACACCGTAGGTGACATGAAGAGTGAACACAAGAACAGCAAAACGTTCAGCCCGTTTATCATCCGAAACACGTGGGCTCCCATCCACAACCTTAGCACTTTGGCCATCCTTACCTGTTACTGAACGTCTCAGCACTGGAAGTCACGGAGAGAACGTATGACTCTCGTTATTCTTAACACATTCTTCTGTATTTAATTGGTGATTAAGCGCGTTAAAAGGTCGCCACGTGGCACGATCTACCAGCTCATCGTGCTCGGCGTAATGGAGCGGTAGAGGGCAGAGGGAAGTGGCCAAGGCTGAGAGGGAAACTTTGAGGTAAGGAGAAGAGGTAAGGACATTCTCAACCCATAAGGGGACGGTTGTTCTCATGTACGTTTATTTTAATAAGTAATCGGTGCTAGAAAGATGAGAAATTATCGAAGGGTAAGAGAGAAACCAGACAGAAGAAGCGTTGAGGCCATTAGGGGACGTTTGTTCTCACGTATGTCTATTTTAATAAGTGGAAATATTATAACTTAGATCGAAGGCTGAGAGGAAACCAAACAGAAAAAGAAAGAAAGACATTGGCATACCAATTGAGGAAAGGTATTTTGATGTCTGTCTAGGTTGATGAAAAGTATATTTTTAAATAGAAGTGGGCTTAACCAGGGCTAAGAGAGCAGGTGAAGAACTGAAAACAGATGCAGACCAACGGGGGAAAGTTGCCAGGGTTGATGAGTAGTAAATTCTTAGTAAAACTGAACTGAAGCTGATGGTACGAGAAGAGCTAAGGACAGTCGTAGGTCATGCATACCATTTGAAATAGATTGTCATGACGTCTGCAGGTGTTCATGGGCAGTGGGTTTCTGAAAGAATAACTCTGTGAAAAGTAATTGCCACCGAGTGAAAGTCAGTGAAAGCACGCCAGTAAGGAACAGAATAAAACACTAGCTAAAAGAAAAATGGAATGTTAGTTACGAGAGAAACGATTATCTTGCTACAGATTTGTTCTAACACTGATGTGTAACACGGCCTGTAGAAAAGATATTCGTCACAAACGGTGCGTTTAAAAGAAACTTTCCCGATGCTTTTATAACTGCCCCACAGAAAGGCGATAGTTCCACCTTTCGACATTTACAATGAGTGCTGTTCAAGACAATAGCTGCATAACCAGCTGTGAACTATCATTCGCTCATACACATTTTGTTACATAAAAGGGCGATTCCTCTGTTTGACACTGGTCGGTCGTTTTCACCTGCAGGACGTAGAAGTAAAAAAAAATAAGCACAAGATGCAAAGGTACATTATAACACAAAAAATATATATATGAAAGCCTAACTCCTCCGCCGATAGCGTTACAATATACTTGTATCATACACTTGGATTCTTAGCTAAGGTCCACGGATGATCCTCAAGCTTCAATCTGTAAAGTGCAAGGCCGTAAAAAGTGTACTTATGTACACTTCTTCATTGATGAAATCTATACTACAATAAGAGAGCTGTCTGTCCGTCTTTCCCTATCTAATACTGAAGAAAAAAATTCCAAGGCACCCAAGTTTTTTTGCCAAAAAGGGCAAGCAGACAAAGTTCTATTTTTCCCCTGTCTAATACCGAAGAAAAAAAAATTCCAAGGCACCCAACTTTATTTTTGCCAAAAAGGGCAAATTTTTCAGTGGATGATAAGATGTTTTTAACTATATATTTTCACGACTTATTCAACAAAAAGGTTGCGTTTGGTGGACTAGTTATTGATAACGTGACACTTCCTGCGCTATCGCCACAAAACTGATTACAGTCACTAGGCAGATCATATGGCACAACATACGGATATAATACTACGGAAAATCAGTTCCTTGAGTATCTCAGAAAAAATTTAACAGCTCGTGCTTATTCCGGACTAAAGAAGACGCTGACACCGAGCCCATATGAATAATATTACAATATGCAATTACCTAGCAATCTTATTCAAACGTGAAAAAAACACGTAAACTCAGACTCTTCTTAAAGAATCTTGTTTATCGTTAGATTTTAACTTCCGTACACACAGCTAGCAGAACACGCTTCTCCACGCCATTAGTCAACAGAATTCATCTTTTGAATATTTTCTACAAACAACAGCTAGCAACAGAGAGCCAATGAGTACACAACATGTGTTGGTCTTCAAAAGGCTTCCGTCAATGCCTGAATATTGTCTGCCTAATTACTACTCATTAATATGAAGTAATAAATGTTTAGATTCGCATGATAGACGTGCCTCTTTACATCAACTTCGCTGGTAATTAAAGTAGCTTCCGCGTCTTCAGTGGCCAAGCACAACTCGGTATATTATTCCTTTTCCTAATCACCATGTCCAAAGTTATATAAACTTAACTGCCCCGAGTTCGAGCCTCTTAAGCTATCAATAACCTGTCAGAGAAGAATCTCATAATGATTTATTGGCCGTCTATGAGTCTCTACAGTGCCCGTGAGCCTTGCCGATCCAATGACTAATGTGAGGGTGAATTGCTCATTCCATCCCTGAAACAAGATAGGCTGGTTCCAGGTCGTAGATGTCGTCCTGTTCGAGTGCTGTGAATTACGTTGTTCTTTTTTCTAAGTTTCGTACCTTGATGAAACGATGCTTACGAAGAGCGGCATAAGTATAAATGTAAGTTGATCGATGATGCTGGGAGACAATCATCTGGTACATAGGTAAACGCCCCTTAAAAATGTTTTTTTTTTTAGACATCCTGCTTTAGTGGAAGAATGCCTTACACTATGCAAGGAGTTTCAAGTACCAACAGTAAATATTTGAAAAATGACTGAAGAAATCAAATACACAAAACTTTTACACCGAGATACTAGAGATGAAACTTCTTCATCAACGTGATCCCTTCACAGCGACACCAAGAGCAGAAGCATTTGGCTCATCAGGAAAATGCGCTTAAAAACATAATTACTTTAATTTGCCAACTCCTGTTAAGGTATGTCTATTATCCTGGAGACATTCCAGTCAAACTGAGTTTATATAGGACTACGTTTTCGAGGTTGAAAGAAATACTGGGAGTGTAACACCACTAAATCTTAGCAAACTAATTACCTGAATCTAGTGAACTGAGCACGACAGAATCAATGGCCCACTAAAGTCCTTGCTGGCACATTCTTAGATCATCGTCTTCTGGACACCATGCAGTACCAAACCACAGGGCATCAGATCACAGCCGTTCATTCGATATTTTTGTTGCTCTTCGGTAAACTCACTGACCAGGTCTCTCGAAGATTTATGGGCTAAAGCTATACTTTTATGAATACCGTCAAGACAAATTCTGGTATTGGAGAATAGACGTCGGGCACCGGATTGTCTTCCTGCTTCTGAACAACACTGTGACTATGTAATAATGTACGTAAGCAGGCAGTGATGTACGTTTTGTAAATCTTCTACGTTGCTAACGCGTTTGTGCCAGGCGTGCAACATCTGGTGCCGTGATAATAGGTTAAAATACGATAATAAAGAATGACTGAATGCGCTATGAACAGCATAGGGATTATGGAACGAATGTAGGATGTGAAACAGCTACCGAATGTCATTTCATATATTAACTTGTGCTAGAATAAATTAAAACGTTAACCTTCATAAACAGGTCGAAGTAGGTATTGAAGCGTGGTCTATTTTTAAAGGAACATCGTTGTTTAAGCTATAGACCAATCTTTGGAAAATCAAATCATCAATTAAGTAAAATCGCTAATGACGTAATGAAATAATCTTTTTATACCTGTTAATGTATTCTTTTCTTGTTGTCTTGATAGCTGTTTTGTACTCACATCATTGAAAGTCATGATAGCAGTGAAACGCTTTGCTCGTCTAGCAGTGATAATTCTGTTGAGAAGAATGATATATGAATGTCGTTCCAGAAGTAATAACTCTTATTGTTTAATTCAGAAAATTAAAGAGCTACGTAGACGAAAGTGGCCCCAGTAAAACGAGCGACCTTTTGTGCCCCAAAATTTATGTTTCTATACCATCACCACCATTCTTAATGCACTTTTGCCAGCGATGAACTAGAGCCTTGACAGATATTGCCTCGGTAGTCTTGTTTCTGCGTGAGCATGCGTGGAACCCATCTAGCGCACACTTTGCTGTATCTTAGGGATGGCAACGTTGTTTCTAGGGCACGGACGTCCACATCCAACATTACAAGCATTTCATTCACCGTTATCTACCAATCGGTGCGGATGAATTGATCGAAGCGTACTTTGTTTTCAGGAGTGGCTTTACATGGCGTCCGGAGCGCATATTGTCACTTCATATCTTTGTAGCCACTCTGAAATAGACGAACCCATCTCCTAACTGTGCCGAAATCAACGGCACCGGCTTTCGGCTTCGTAAAAGTATACCAGGCCCCGGTGAATATTGATTGGTTCAATTTTTTCCGCATGTGGGAATTCAATGACGTATCTCTGCTTCTCACGCACACTCATGTTAGGGATTGCTTTCTTAGTGTGTCACACCGTCAATATCTGTGACAGAGAGAGGAAACTTTCAGGTCATGAGTGCGTAAGTACAGTCATCATAACAATGCAATTTGCCATCTCATCGGATCCCTCCGAGCGGAATAAAAAAATGAGAAGCATTTCTTTTGGAAAGACCTTTGTATTTGTAACCTAAACTTATAAAACGAGCTGGAGTCTTCGAGTAAACCCACAGACCGCAACACAGCACCATCTCTCTAGTGAAGAGTACGACTGACACTTGGCCAAAGCCCCTTATAGACATAACCTTGACTAAGCCTCGAATAGACAATGGGGGGGGGGGGGGGGGAGGGACACAGACACATCACCGTAGCCTAAACATCCTCGCTATACCTACATCTCGTTCATGTGAGAGTGTAATACTACGAGTAAATACAAGAAAGGTATCGCGGTTTGCCATATTTAATTTAATTAAACAATGCCTTTTTGTGACACTGGAAACTACCTTTCCTCTTTCAACGCATGGCAGAGTACATGATCCATGCTCACATTAACCTTGTATGGGAGGTGCTGCTGTAATTTCTACCTCTAAAGGCTGGTCATGCTGTAGTTTTTTGTTCGCTCGCATATTGCAAAATAAAAATCCAATCGTCTGTTGCTTCCTTGTATTTATATGCCGCTGACTGTCGACCACAAGATTTGTTAAAACGCTAGCCGTGTTTTCAGTCGCTGGTGAAGCGTTTCTTTTTGGGATTTCAGTTCATTAGGAGTGACCCAGAACTCAAAAAGCTGTATACTTTTTTTGGTGTTTACGAGTACAAGAAACCAACTAAGCATTCGATTGCGCGACGAGGTGTGAGGGCATCAAACAGCCAGAGTGGCATCCCGGCCTAATAAAATTTCGAAATTCACGTCCAAAAAAGATGTCATTAAGCGATCAGAAGTGAGGCCTGGCAGCTGGAGCTCCAGAACCTGCGTCTCAGAAGGCCACAAATATGGCAACAGAAGTTGCCGATGACTTCACTAATGCGTGACGTGGCGCTTTGAGGTGAAAAAAGCCTAAAATTGGAATTTTATTGCCCGTCGGTAGCACGGAACTTGGCTGACGGAACTGCCTGTTGGCGCGTCATTGCGAGACGCTCCTCGAAGATTTAACACTCGTTAGACTTAAGGTCCCCAAAGGAACGCTTAAAGCCTTTGTAGAGGCATAGATTTGGAATTCCCAAATATTCTGCACTGACAAAAACGAAATAATGAAAAATAGGAGCATTATAAATATAAAGGTGAATATAAAAAGGAAGATTCAAACCGCTAAGAAATTTGTACAAATGCGTACATCGAGGGAAAAATAGATTTTTTGATTGAGTTCTCACCATGCTGTAACCATTATAATAATCACAGAAGTTGGGCTTTTTATGTACCTTGATGTAAGCATATGCTTGAGTTGTTTTTTTTTTTACGTGCCAGACCTTTCTCTTTTTTGTTCTCTATCTGACATTATATTATATGTATTTCTCCACATTGTTTCCACATTGTTTTTTTCTCTCTCCATAGCTACTAAATGTTCTAAATCTATGCATGTAGAGAACCTTACTTTTAAATGTAAACGTACATCAGCCAATTGTATTAATACCGGTTGAACAAGTTTGTTAAACTCTATTTATAGTAACAGCCAATGAATACTATTTAGTTCTTCTTGAAATAGAATTCTGTTCATTCTAGAGTTTTCTCAATTAATTTTCTATGAGTATAAAATGAGGTGACTAATTTTTAATCGCAAACATTGCCATAGTCTTAGGACTCGTGACGACTGGAATCTGGGGAAGCTTTCAGAAATTCAGGAACATAAGGGCAGGTGATCCTTTTGCATTATTGTGTTATTTAAGTGGGGCTATTATTGCACTGTGCATAGAAACGTCCAAAACACAGTTGACGGCAGCTGTTCATCTCGAGCTGAAAACGTTGGTGTACCTAGTTATATTACGTCGTGTGCAGCCCTGTGTAGTAATATTATAGATAAGTAACTATTAAGCTGATTGTCATTATCGAAACTACGTCTCTGATGAGAATAGATTTGCAAAATGAAAAACATAGTGAAAATACAAATTATGACCTCCTAAATTAGTTGTCTATACCTTATGAAACGTAAATTAATTAGCTTCATGAAAAAATTCAATTGCATTTCGAGCTTGATCAAAACTTGAGAAAACTGCACAACCACCAGAAGACGCAGTACATGAAAGCAAAAGCGATCGTTCTCCTCCCACGTTATGGCCATGTTCCTCGTAAGTCCTCGCAGCATCCTTTCCAATGCGTGATCTGTTGCGCTGATATATTTGCGCAACGAGTTTTTCAGGGAAAAATCGAGTTTCTCTCCCGTATCTGATTATTCCGCATAGGAACATAAACTTCCCTGGTATCTATCTCGGCAAGTGCCGTCTATCTCATGAGTCTTCTTCTTCCCTTGCCTGCTTTCCAGGGCAGAGGTACGTTGTCTGGATCGGGCGGGAGGTCGCGGCGGACAAAGGATCGAGCGACGGGCCGACTTGTCTGCCCCGCAAATGGTTGCGCGCTTGTTGTCCTGTCGGATGCACGCAACGAGATGCTGGACTGGTTGGGGGAAGTACGCAGTACCTTACGGCTCGGCTTTCATGCTAAATTTGAAGGGCCCATCGCTTCCTCTCTCATCGACAAGTCGCTCCTCTTTATAACGACTTTGACATTCTGCTGTGTGGCTCTGAAAGGAACAGCTTACTCACTCAGCTCATATATTTCAAATCTGACATTCTGCAAAGAGGCTGTGAACAGCAGATCCATCTCACTAACTCTTATCTGCAGTGTGCAGCGTATATATTTTTACTGCAATAATGCTTCGTTAATTTTAGGTTTTACACCAAACTTGCATATTTTCCACTGAATTTGGTCTGGAGTGGCTCCAGGCCGCATATTCTTCTTAATTGATTGTCCCAACCATGCATTATTCTCGCTGAATCCTCTCTCTGCAAATCTTGCTACGGTTTCAGTGAGTGCTTAACATAGTTGCAACGGTTAATTCTTAATATATTTTAAGTAACTTGAAATTGAGACGAGCGCAGAATAGATAATATCAGAGAGTGGAAAAATTACCCGCACGTGGTTCTGTGTTTTTCTTTAAATGTGACCTTACACTCTGTGATGGTCCCGTAAATGTGCCGAGTAGTTCAAGGTGATGAGAACAAAAAGTTTTGTGTTCACTTTAAGCCTAACTTGAGTGCAATAAATTGTAAACTTCATATTCCAATTTCTCAGACTGACAACATAGACTTTTATTAAAGAAAAGAACCTGCGGGTAGCGTCCACGAGATACTCCTCTACCTCGCAAAGCAGGAAGGCTGAGAGTGTCACTACGCTGTGTCCTTGG
This sequence comes from Parhyale hawaiensis, assembly GCA_001587735.2. NCBI lineage: Eukaryota > Metazoa > Arthropoda > Malacostraca > Amphipoda > Hyalidae > Parhyale > Parhyale hawaiensis. Next base: position 5,658,295 of record LQNS02278091.1, on the reverse strand, counting down.
ACAGATAGTAGGCTCCAAATACTTTAGCGATGATATACACCGAGTATACCTACCTGAAGGGTCGTGTGGTTGCACGCTACCATGCGTCTGTCATACCATTTACCTCCCGTGCAATCGTCCATAGAGACGTACACTTTTGTTGCATTATTAGTAGACGCACAAAAAACGCATGCCAATCGACAATCCTTTTTTCATCACCAACTGAGAAGTTTTGACCGTAGATCGTGACAAGGATGTCATGAAGATAACCAGCATGACCTTCCACCCCAGAGAAGCAAAGTAATTAAAGTCGTTGATACACAGACATTATTCCAAAGAATCCCGAGGAGGTGTTAAATATTGACTTGCGATCGTAACCGTCGACCTCCCGCGGGGGTCGCCGCGTGGTGCCGGCGAGCGAATTGCCGCGAGTGTCGTACGAACTGCATTGATGGCTCTGCCAAACGAAGTTTATTTTGGGTCTTTTTCAGCCCACTCTCGGGGCTTCGATTTTAATCATAATTTGCTTAATTGTGTGACATCTGCGCAGTCGGGAATATGAGAGTGAATTCTTCGTCGCCTATCTAAGGCGTCGGCTTGTTTAGGGAACGTAAGATATTATGTGCTTATTATTAGCATAAGAGTAATGTAATTATTGCTATTTAATTCGCATGAGCTTGCATTAGGAACGCTTCTCCTTTATGATTGCATAGTAATTTTTTTTACGATAGCTCCAGCCTTTTTTTTTTTGTAGGACTCAAAAATGTTTCCTGAAACTGCACTGGCTATGAGCAGTGCCTGAGCTGGACTGCAGTGCGCACCAATACCGGTTATATGAGCGCTATGAAACTGTCATTAGGGCATCAACCAAGCGGTACTTGTAATATCTGTATGTAGTAGCTCCAATGTATGACATGTACGTCGTGTAGAAGTGAACGAATTCTTTCTTATAATTATCATTATTATTATGCTTAACTACTGCAGCATTTTTTTTTTCTTTTTTTGGTTCAAATTCATAAAATAGATTCACATTCAGTTAGAGACTATGCTATAGCAATAACTTTCAATAAACTATCAATAATTAAAAAGCATCTCAATAAAGTGCATTCTGCCTGTTTCCAAGAATTATATTATTATAATATCGCACTGTGCTTGTCATGATTTTTGCATACCGTACCGTGTAAGTTAAATCTGTATCACGTACAGCTAAAGACAGCATACATTCACACATTATTTTTAACATCAGTATTATGAAAGGAAATAACCAGTTGATTTTACACGAAAAGAGTGTCAGTACTAATCTCCTTATGCATGGACAACACGTTATGTCATTTTTGTAGATTAGGAACTATAAAGTCATACCTACTACAGTAAAACCCCTCTAATTCGCACAACACGGGGGGAAGGGGGTGACGGATTAGCGAGGATTTCGGATTACTGAGGTACTTACAAATCC
>LQNS02278091.1:5619109-5653882 GCA_001587735.2 Parhyale hawaiensis | reverse complement strand
CATCAAGAAAAATGACGCAGACAAACAAACAAACGGATGGACATATCTTCACCAAAAGTTAATCATCTGTTCCTCCTAACATACCTAACAATCCCTGTAAATTTCATTCAAATCGGTTCTTAACTTTTTGAGTTATCTTGGTGACAGGCAGACAGACAAACACACAAACAGACAGACAGAGAGACAAACACGACGAAAACATAACCTCCTTGGCGGAGGTAATAATAGGGAAATCAACTCCCGTGGTCTCAATATTTATGAAAAGCACGCATGCTTCGAATTTTCCTTTGGAAGTGAATGCCATTATTATATTTCAATTTGGTTGCATGGCTACGGCACTCTGTATAATTTACGTATTTAGGAAAAAATTACTGGTATATTATTTCAGAATAACAAGAACTATATTAATGCAACACTGCTGTAAAATTCACTTTCTCCTAAGAATTAGGTTTCATATGGGTAAACACACTTCAGAACTATATAGAATGAGGTTAGTTACGCGGGTCCCTATACATCGCATTCTTTTATTACACGTAATGTTCCTCAAATACAAGCACTCGTAATGTACCCATCAATCGCCGAAGATAGTACCAAAATCCCGCTTCCATCACCAACATTGACACAAGCTGCCATTACTTCAGAAGCGTGACGATGCCGAGAGGTCCAGGCCTGGAGTGGAGGAGGGCAAATTACGCAGACACCTCATCTCTAACAACAGTGCCAGCGCCAAAATCACCGCCGTCGAGCTTAGCAGGAGGAAAATTACTGTGATAATGGCACTCAGATGTACAGTATGAACGTATTAATGTTACTTGCAACTGGAATGTGGAGTTGGTCAGAAGTGCGGATGTCTCCGGCCTTGGACACAGAAAGGTCCCGGCCTTGGGACATCCCTGACCATAAAGGGATCCTCAGGGTCATCTGACTCCTTGACGGATTCTTCTTCTTCAGAAGACGAAGAAGCTGTCGAGGTGGCAAGCACACCATTGTTGCGCAGCAGGTTTGTCACTGTACATTTGTGAGCAGGAGGTAGCAGCCTCTATAAAGTTGGGGGCATGGGTGGCTGCTGAATAAGTTGTATACATGATTAGGTACGACAATGGTTGGAACGTAACTACTGTTTACTCTGCTAATATCCTGGGTTACTTTAGGTAAGATGGTGCCCCGTGAAGCTTAATAAAACTGCTACTTCTTTTGCAATAATGCCTCAATGCCTAGTCATTTTGGGAGATGATAGTGGCATGTAGCATATCATTGCTAATATAATCCAAGGTTGTTTAAATAAGATGATGGTTGATAAAGAGATACAGTATTGCGATGCAATTTCCAGCCCACCCCATAATATATTTTAATTTTGTATAGCATAGACATTTCAGTAGTGCCTCTGGTAATGGAATGGCTCCTAGCGAACTGAGTGATGTTTTTTGCAGCTGCAGGTCAATGATATGTTCTTAGTAGCATTTGTTCATTGTCATTGTTCTTTACATTAAAGAATTTATTAGTAATAATTTTAAGAAGACTTAAATATTTTACATTATCTAAAATATTTAACAATAATAATTCTAAGATACATGAACTGAGCACTTGATGTACGGTTATACATAAAAGTTTGATTTTCTGTTTCTGTTCTTCAGAGCTCTAACTAAGTTCGGCTAATTCCTCTTTGGAATAACTGTCTGGTCAGCTCATGATGTCCAAAATATACTGGGTTTCATTGGGTTTAACCTAAACTACAACACAGTAATCCATATTTCGTAGGAACAGTATTGTTGAAAGCGGCAAGAAAAGTATACTCACATGCATGGATGGAGGATTAACAGGTTGTATTTTGTATAACCAAATTTATACTTGGTTGAGGTATTTTACCCAGTAACAACTAATCAATAATCTGGAACTAACAGCTAGCTTTGTAACCATTGGTGAACCACCGCAATATCGATTAATTTCCTGGGATGTTCTTCGCACTTACGAACAGTTAATTCTTATATTGTTTTATGCATTACAGTGCAGCCATGCAGCTACAGGACTACGGCCGGACACAGGTGTTCTGGAACTCTGGTGACACCCGGGACAGAGCAAATCCAAAGCTACAGGCGGTCTTTAGCAGTAAGCCTACAATGGGTGCATTCGCTTGAGTCGATCTAAGCCAAGCCCGCTTCACTTGACTAGTCCGGAAGTACAGACAGGAATTTTGGTTTCGTCCCTTTCAACCATACCGCACGTGCCGGACGAAACCCAAGTGTGTGAAGCTGACTGATGTATCTATTTTACGGAGTCATGTTGAGTATTTGGAAGCTTCACAGGTAATCGATAGAGGGTCAGCTCCTGAAACTTGAATCAACGGATCGAAGCTATGGCACCTATCTAATAACTTCAGATAAGTCAGGCTTCAAGAGCTTAATTACGTTACTCAACCGAACGCTCCCAAACATGTACTGGTTTGCGTCCTAGCTTCACTTCCGTTGTGCGGCAATTATTATGACAACCCTCAGTGAAATAAAGCCTGATTCAGATAACTGAAATATTCACTTCAAGCGATAAAATTAATATGTTACTTTTTGTACCTCTACAGACACACTTAAAGTTAATTTACATAATGATTTTCAGGTAGCTTTGGCAACAGAACTAACTAGATGATTCAGATGACTGGAGAATGATGATCGAGTAACTGACAAGAGTCGTCATGGTCTCAGGAAAAATTTGCGAGTCATTACTTCTAAAGATCTCCTTACCTACAGAAAAATACCAGCCGAAATCATAAGTACAGTCATGCCAATGTAATGGACGACTCGAATTAAGTATTGATATAAGTAACGTGAAACGAATCGCTGTGGCTCCATACATTCATTATTATGGTAGGTAAGAACTGTTTTTTACCATCGATAGAAAAGCCTCTATCGAAACATTACTTTTCTTGTATTATATACATCATTTATTCAATTGCCATTAAAAACATGATCTTGCGCTAGGATATGACTCACTGTAGTATGTAGTTTGATATAGATTTCAATCTCATAATTGCTTTTAAAGCAGGACATGGCTGTCTACGCAAGTGGGTATCGTCTGTCAGAGTAACATCTAATTCTACAGTGTTCTCGCTGTCAAAAAATGATAGTTGTGTTAACCCATCTTCATTGATCTTTTTATTACTAATATGCTCCTGGAGGATACACTACAAGGGCCAACTAAAATTATCGTAAAAGATGGGTGCTCGTCGTTTCAACTCATCAGAGCAGCACAGTGATCCCTTCTCGTACATGGCATGCGAAAAAAATGAATTAATACTAGCAGGCAGTGAAGCATAGCCGAATTTCATTAAATTCCCCTCCACGTATCTTATTTAGGATATGATGCTACTTCAAGTGCATCAAATTTATTTGCCCTTAAGCAAAAACTGCTTCATCGCAGGAAGAAAGCAAGCTGGAAAAATAGCGTTGCGTATTGGTACTGCATCGTGAAGAATCGCCTCTCCTGCGCCCGATTATGGTGAACGATCACGCTTCTTCTACGGAACTTTTTATTTTGAATTAAGTTAATGTCAGATTCCTCACTTTGGTATATTGGATACATACAAGATGTACATAACTTCTCGCATTCCCAAACTTGGTTAGAAACTTCTCCTGGAGATGGCTCGTGGTTGAACCGAAAGCTTGAAATAAGAAGGAAATTTATTACTGCTTGTAAAATGTCTTGAATTGCAGCGCTTGTCATCCCAATTAGGCTGAGTCACACGTCGTTCATATCAACGTGTACGCCAAGGAGCTTCTAATGGGAGGAGCAAGCCCAAGCACTCTCTAGGCGAGTAAACACATGGCTTTGTCACGTGATCGAAGCTGGCCGAGTAAACACATGGCTTTGTCACGTGATCGAAGCTGGCGTTTGCAGTCCTTAAAGTGGCTGAAGTGGTAGTGGTCAGCACATATAATTAAGGAAGATACAGACAGGCAGTTCTTCAATATTTTTGCAAAGACAATCGTGTCTGAAGATTTATATCCCAGCACTCACCCAGTTACTATCATCATCAGATGGTATACAGGATACAAGTTTCCTTTACATACTTCCATCCGTCCGCAATTTCGTCGATGGTTAATGGCTATAAAAATTTGAGCTCAGGACTCTTTCCTATACAGGCTGCTTAAGGCAATGCCGTTCTCCGATTGGATAAGCCACTCAGCCAGTTTAAGGGAAAAGTTTACTCGCAACGCTCCCGTAGAATAAATAGAGAGGGTGCGCTCCTCTCTATTAGTACCTCCTTGGAGTACGCTTAACCACTCGTCGGAATGTTTTGCAGCGTCGGTGTCAGCACAACTTTTTGTACGCCACAAATGTTATAAAAATGTTAACCGTCAAGTCCGTTGCCTCTCCAAGTGTCATTAAGCAAGTTACGAAAATCTCTTCAATCTCCTTGTGAAATAAAACTTAAGAAACAGTGCGCTTTTTTGCTTGTTACTTCCAGGTTACAGTAAGACATTCGGGCAAGCGGAAGAGCAACGCGTTGATATGAAAAGCGTGTGAACTCGCCCTTAGGGACCTTGCGTTAAACCGTGCCTCCTTAGTGGTTGCTACCACATTATTAAAAAGGGATCCTCAGGGTCACCTGACTCCTTGACGGATTCTTCTTCTTCTTCCTCTCTTTTTTGATAACTAAATTTTCTGTTGCACCAGCGATCTTCTTTGGATGGCCGCTCCTGGCCGCACTGTGGACAGAATCTGTCTTCCTCCACTTTCTAATTCATTACCTTCCCCACGGGTTCACATTAACTTTCAAAGCCTGGGATGTCTTCCTGCATCCGTTTCATTCTCTGTACAGGTCCAGCATGCGTTTCTGAAGGTCATTAGATAACTAGATAACTCTTTGGCTATAACCATTTCTAAGCAATCAAATATGACACTATCTATTCCGTGCAATGAACTGTTCACAATGATGGTTACCGGTCCAAATGGGTGGACTACAGCACACGTACGTTCGTGATCGGCTGAAATATTTTTATATTAACATGAAAATAACTAATATCGAGGTTCATGTCAAATAAAGCAGCATAATATATCTGTCTTTATATGATATAGAGGAACATTGAATACTTTTGCGTTAGCACTGAAGACAGTTTTCTTAATAAAAAGTTGAAACTGCAGGGATTTTTAGTTTCCTTTTGAGATCTTTCTTTTAGGCTGAAGTGAATTATTCATGTCAGAGCTACTATTGTTCATTAAAATTTGAGTTATTCACAATTATTTGATGTACTGAATACCTTTTGTTTGGCATCCTTTACCCTGATAATATGTGTCCGTAATATTACCCCACTACGGCAATTAATTTACCCTAAAACTGAGAGACACTATTTGAATGCAAAATTTCATGGATATACATCTGGACATTTGATTATGCCTCCATTTGCAATTAACAAGATTTTGTACTGATGTAAATAATGGACAGTTAGGCTACATAGTTTGTGTGATTTTTTCTTCACTTTCGGCACAAATATAAATCGCGGTTATCATGCACGGTAGTCACGCTATAGTTCATGATGCATATGCTACGATTGAGATATATTATATCAACATTTTGTGTCGTGAAGCACTCCGTTGATTTCTGCAATGCTCTTAAAAACATTTTTTTTCATCACTTTGAAATTTCCAATAAAGAAAGAAAACGTGATGAATGAAAAGCTGTACATCCGCAAGTGCAGGTTTTATTTGAGATGTTTTAAATTAGAATTTTCTACCATTTTACCGTTTCTTAGTAAGCTCCAAGAATTCAGTTTTGATCAGTGCTTATTTTGTTACGAATAGATCGTGACCAAGAATATCAACTAATAAATAATATTGTATATTTCGGCCTAAGGTATGTTGAGACGCAGTTTGTTTTAGCCCAGTTTATTGTTTTTTGGTGAATACGCATTTCTTGATAAAATTAAAACTATAAAAGGTGAATGTTTTGGACTGAAGAGCAAAAATCCCTGACTGACTAGGATATTAAGTCAAAGTCTCTGCTCTGAGCAGCCAAATTAAGCAACTGTGGCCCTGCTGTAAACTGCATGTAGTCGGTTTGGGGCCTGTGCCCTTCAGCATGGGGGAAAGCAATTAACTATATTTCCCGTATAATTCATATGCGGTACCTCTAAGTACTACACACAGAAAAATGGTTGTTTACCATTAAGCAGAATTAGTTAACTGTAAGCTACCTTGTCGTTTGAATTTGCGTCAACGCACATTGTGGTTTTTGTTGAACAACAGCATTGTGATGAACAACAGTGTCGCTTACGATTAATTATTATTGCTTAGTAACTAAAATATTACTTCGTTAGTGATAAGAATACAAGGTGTTTTTTCATCGTAAAGAACATACTTTTCTGCGTGTAACATGCAGCCTAAATGCTGCGTGGTTACTTACTAGGTCTGAATTGCTGACATACATTTGAGCCGTCCGAATATTTTTGAATATTAATCAACGAGGCGAATCAAACAGGGCTGCAAGGAGCGAAGAAGTATCTAGGCGAGGGCAGTTAATTATCAGCTGGTACTTCTGTACTTTAATTCCTCAGTGAAGTCTGTAGGCTGTTTCATGTTCTGTCCAGCTCAGACTGTTTACGAGCACAGTGGAAGTTCCGAAATTTGGATACAAAAAGTTTAAACAAACCTAAAGTTTGGACTACTTGAAATCAAGTTAACCTACACTTGTTTCTTAACCATTACGTTGATTCATATCGCTTGCAAATTTTCAGTCTTATGTTGTCTGATAGAAGCGTACTAGAAAACCCTACAATATAGTTTCAGATTAATTTTGTTGCTGGCAAAAGTATAGCACACGAAATATTGACTTACATTTGCTTTAATAGAGTATTGACGACTTGAAATTCAAACATCTCAAAGTTTGGGCCAACGAAAACCACCGGCTTTTGAGACTGCTCTTGAATACATAATCATACGTGATGGAAACTACTGTATACTTTGTACAGTAAGTGACGATCGAGATTTTCTACAATGTAATGATAATGCCCCTGCATGCGCAACCAATGAATGAACCAAATATAGTACAGGGAACGAAGCACGGACGTCCACGAACAAATAATAATTGAAAGGGGAGTGTGCTGCAAGTATCACGAAAGTATCTTTAAAATATATTCACTGTAGTTCCTCTTACTAAATTACATAACGCCTTGAGACAAAAAATCTAACCGGGCATTGTGCTTGCACATACTGCAGGCGGCGTGCTTTTGAGTTGAACCAAAACAACAACTTATAGACCGGATTTACGTCAAGATGGACTTCGCGCCGGTCACGTTTTCATGTTCTCGTGGCAGCCCAGCCCATTTTAGCATATGGAAGGCGTGTCTGCCTCTATCACTAATAAAATCTCACAAAGGCTTCATAGCAATAGAAGGCATAAGGCCTTAGATTTATGTCCAGAAAGTTGCTTTGGGTGTGCTTGGATGTCTGCATATTGGTGCGGGCCCTCCGTCCTCTGCAACAGGCGTACCTGTCTGGGTAAGCCAATATTAACGTCTCGGTCGTACTATTATCTTTTGTGCCTGCATACACAGAACTGGCAGTGGGAGGGTCATCATCAATGGAGGGAATAATCTTCTCAAATAATTCTTTCTAACACAAGTGTTGTAGATAGAGTTGCGCCACAGGTTCTGTTCTTAGAACAGTACTTGCCTGCCCTTCTGATACAGAGAAAAGTTCATGAACTCGCATGGCGATGACATTAACCTTGAAAGAGAGACGAATATTGTTAATACATTCTCAGAAACTTGCCCAGCTTCAGGTCTAGGGAGATAAATATCACCGAAACCCTTGTTAACTTGTCAGATGTGGACTGAGAATGTTAGAGAAAGAGCAAGGGAGAGAAAATTCGTCGCCATTTAAATCACGCATGGAGGAATGCAAGCAGAATTTGAGGTTTGGTTCGCAAAGCACCGGGTCCGCTGATAGGCTTGTCACGCGTAGCAGTTGTTAACTTTTCAGCAGCACCAAAGAACGTGGGCGAAGTATGCAACACCAGCACGAAAACGACTCAAATTAAAGGCTTTCCTCATAGAACTGACGATTGCGTCATGGCCGGGAAACTGATGACCGTCATAAGAACAATACTCGCGTGCCCCGGAGAGATTTCAATTTATTCTGGATGCATAAAAGCAAGCAAAGTAATCATGGGCTGCGTTCGAAACCAACGCCCATGGGCTAAAAATACGCCTGTAATTATAGAGCACGAGGCTCATCGATCGAACAAAAAGACGGGCTCTAATATTAAAATGGTTTCCTGCCAACGCATTCCTTGAAAGCATCGTTCGAATTCGTGCTGATTCTGCAGTATCGCAAGCATCTTTGCTTGGATGCACGTCAACCAAAGAAAAAGCTACAGAGTTTTACATTGTGCGGTTCATGCGTCATTTGCATCGTCTGACAGTGAACGAGTGCTTTACTTTTTTCGTAGCCTGGGCTGAAGGGCAAAGCTATCCTGAGGCTTCGATTTTCTACAAACAGTATTTCGAAAGATTCGCCACCAGGACAAAGGAAAGGCGTGGCTCTTGCATTGAGTTTTTAATGGTCTTGTATGCATTTTTCTACCTACTACTGGCTTCCAGAATTACCAGAAATCCACGGAAGGAAACAAATTGTGATGTAAAATACCAATTTATAGTAGCCTAGCTGCCGTCGTGATGACAGCAGTGAGGTAGAACACGCGGTATAAGCCCACTAAGCAGTCAACACAAGGTCGAGTTAAAGAAAATCTAAAACAGACTTTTATCATTCAACCAGCATATTAGGCGGCGAAAACGCGGGGAAAAAACTTTCACAAGGAGTGTAACTTGCAATAAAACTTGCGAGCGTAGAGAACGTGGCGACAGTTTTACCTCAACCGTCCATTCCATCACACGCTGTAGCCTTTTATAATTTTATATAGAAACAGCAGCATAAAAACTTAGGTAAGCGTAACCGCACATCACCACAGAGATGACCTTACTGGCTATAAAAACTAGACGAAAATGAGAGTTTTCTTCCTGTTGAATGGCTACTTCTTCCCTGTGGCCCTCGTCAGAAAAAAATTCATGATGGCGTTAAAAATAGGGCACAGGGTGTAAGAATATAATTTTATGATATACCTTTGAAATGAGAGTCCGCACTATAAAAATACATACAATATGTACAGATGCAGTGTCCTCTATCTTGAGAACGAGTTCAGCCGATAGTCTAGCGTCTTACTTTCGTACATGAGAGTGTACGACAATAGAGCTGTGTCTGTTCAAACAACAGAAAAGTGCAAGGTCTTCGAGCTGTTCTTCTCTCAAGATATCGAGGGACAGCCGAAACTTTACGGCTACAATTGCTAAGCTCGATGGCATAGCGAATAACATTTAGTAACTATTTTTGTGTGTACGTACATACTGCAGTCCTGTTTGAATGGACACAAAGAAACTTTTGGATGCTGTAAAGTGCGAACCTGGAGCAAAAGTCTGTTATTTTGCGAACTCAAATATTTTCGCTGCAGTCTACGAGGTTAACGAAGGGGTCTAAAAGTAACCATCCAATTATCACAGAACGCAGCGCTCGTGCCAGATGTAAATAAGGTCAGTACGAATCTTCCCTTAAAGAAGTTGTTATGTGGCGGCCGTGGTCCCTATAGCGGCTGTTACTTTCACGCGCGACCTTCACTCCAGACTCTTGCGACAAATAAGAACGCAAGCTTATGCTGCAAAAAATTGTATCTTCTTCCTGCCCGGAGCTACAGAAGCCGCTAAGCGTCCTAGAGCCTCCCTCACCTCCTGGGAGGCACTTGGCTTGGAGGCCAACAACATTGCCTAGCTATTCGCTGATATCAAAAACCCATGCCAGGGTCGTAGGAAGTGTAGAGTAGCTAGCTGACACATCATTTTACGCCGACCGAAACTATAAATCAAGCCGTAAAAGGGGAGCTTTGGCATTGCCCTGTTATGCGAAAATGAAGCGTGTTATTACCGAAGAGCGCCCAGCAATTGACCCCGTCCTTCCAACAGGAAGTGAGATGGTCGTTTGATGCTCGCAAAGGATGGCAGCGGCGGGCCAATGGCAGCGCCGCGTTGTGTCACGTGGTAAGGTACTCGCGGTGGCCCGCGAGCGCAGGGTCGCGAAGACGCAACACGAGGCAACGGACGTATATAAGGGAAGGGTAGAGCTTCTCTAGCCTCGAGTCGATTATTGTTAGTTGTGCCGTAAGGACGTCTCTAAAACTCCGGGCAATGAGGCTGGAGTTTACAAATTTGGTGTTGGTGCTCGGTAAGTGTGATGTGCTGCACGTTACATACGTAGCTTCTCCTCTTCAATGGACTAATATAAAATGGTGCTACATTCAGTGTGCTGGCCTGGTGTCAGTGTATGGTAATGGTAAGTGACTTGTACACAGAAACACAAAATTTAAATAAAGCGAACAACGAGAAACAGTGTTTTTGTGATTTCCTGAATAGATGGCTCGAAATCGAAACTCTACACGTACAACACTTACACGGCAAACCGTACAAAATAATTATTTCACAATATGGACATGCTTCATAAAATGTAGTAATATTTGAATAAACAGTGCGATACTGAGCGTATCATCTGTCAGCGTTTTTGTTTTTTACAAGCAGATTGATGGATGAGAGATGAATGTACTACAATTTCTTAAATTAAAGAAAAGTTAAGATGAGTAACATCCAACGACAAATAGTATTGGTCGTAAATATAAAAAATTGTGTAACGAAAAAAATATGGTGCAAAAAAATTAGCAGAGCTATTCATTCTTAAATTATGATGGAAAATGCTGTATGCAAAAATCAGCGAGAAGTGAAAATTTCAAAAATGTGCTGAAGAAGGAGGATTTTGGGTCATTTTTTCCGTAATTTAAAGAAATTATACTTACAGCACTAAAAACATTCATCCAGCAGCACGCCAAACGCATGAGACCAGTGAGTTCCATGGTTGATCTGATTATTTCTTTTTTTTTAATGGACTTTATTAAAATTCTAAGCAACCAATACATGAAACTCCATGCACGGCAGAAATATCGCTGACTGAAATTGTTAATAAATGCGTATTATCTCTCAGGCGATACTAAACACAGAACCACCTTTTTTTGGAACCATGGTTCGGTCAATTTTTTTAGAAAATGTACATCTGAACACAGGAACCATTTTTCTTGAGCCATTCTCAGTAACTATAGCAAATTTTGGAAGTTCTGCAGTCGGCAAAAATATGAATAAATTTTTTGGAAACACTTAATTTTTACAGTTCTGGCCTTTCGCATAGTGCTGAAATTTTTATTGAATTTATACCACATTTTCGTCAACTAATTGTTGCAACAGACTATTCTGCCTGACATACGGAACCTTGGTACTCTTTGTACAGCAATTACCGCTACGGCTGCACTTGAAGAGAAATGCAGATAAGCGAATTACTGTATTTCACTATTTTCACCACATTTAACAAACAAATTTACCATTCCATGAATTTTTATCCTAGTCTTTTAGTCTCAACAAAGATTGAAATATTTCCGCCAAGACTAAGTATTCCACATCTACTGCAACATAAACATCCCTTGGCTTCAGTAATAATAACATATTCTACAATTCTACAGTTTCTGTGTCATATTACCTGTCCATGCGTTAAAGAATCATCTGTACATAGACAGGGCCACTTATTCTTACATCCACGAAATACTGTAGCAATACGCTCGTCATTTTTTTAAGGATAATAAACTCCTGAACAAGATTTTTCTGAAGAGAACGTTTTAGTTATTCAGAGTAAATGTATGTTCAAACGCCAATACGTATCATCATATTGAAAGTGACAACTATATGGCCTCTATGCCGCATATGCAAATAGTTCTTATACTGTATATGCAACAGACCTGGAGGCACTAAAACGTATTGATTTCGAAACATAAAATAATCGATGAGGTTGACTTGATAAGTAGCAATATCTGATGTCGTGACCGTTGAAATACTTTGTAAAAGAGGTTCTATCCGTTAGGTTAAATTAATAAGTTGTAACCTTTTTCTTCTTCACACATCTTTCAATAGTATATGTAAGTTCTCGCATGCGGTTCCCGAACTGATCAAAATCAATATTGGCCTTGCGTGAAAATAGCAAATCCAATACGTTTGTCTAATTTAAGCCCACATAATCAAACATGAAGCAATACTTTAGAAAATTAAAAGTGCTGTCATAGTAAAAAAAGCTATGACTACTTTGGCATGTAACTAATCTTAGCAAATCCTTCCCCACTCACATTCTTGAAATATTTAGCTACCCTAGTTAACATTCAGTTCAGCAAACCTTTCCGCTCGTGGTATAGCATACAAGCAACGCTCCAATGAGTGTCACTATAACGAGATAAAAAAATTATGTGTTAAACTAAAAGGAAAGTTTCCAGAAAGACCGACCAGGGAATATCCCCTCACGACTCGGCCTCCCAGTGAAACGAAAGCGACAGCTGTGTAGGGCTGTGCAGACCTCGCTAAAGCACGCGTTCGCCTAACCGTACACGCTTAGCTACATGCAGGAAATCCTGCGGCTTGTAAAAAGTGTTGACTTTAATGAGAGAACAAACCTCTTACTCATCGTCAGCGAGACACTCGAAGTTTTGTGTGCGTGTACAAAAACGAACCTACATCCAGCACCATACCTCGTGAGACGTCCAATACTAGAGGCCAATTAAATTGTCAGTAAACACATTTACATTAGAATAATCTAATAAAGTTCAACGAAGAACCAACATTGTAAACGTTAACGCTTACTCACATATCCTTGCTGTCTCTTTACTGGGAGTAGAATTCCTTTGGAATGGCGATAAGTCTTTGGCACAGAGATCGCATTCATTACTGGAGTCGGTGAAGTCTTTCCAGGCTACCGACAAGCTGCGAACTTCTATTGAGAATGTGGTGGCTAATTCGCCTAGTTCCATTAGTGCCCGAGCTGTGTCCCGAATCGCCCTCGCGTTTTGAATTTAGAGCTAAAAAGCATAAATTTGGGTAGCAGTGAGTATCGCTAAAATATTCCTTTATTTAACTTTAAAGGAATCTCGCATTGATGTACTTTATTAGTTCTTCAATTTAGTTTACCATACATATTCAGTTTTGCTTCAGTCAGTTGATATATTTCCCCTATATATTTTTTTGTTACACAAACTGACTACTTCAGTCTAAGGCATGAAAAGAAAAGTTTGGGAAGTTATAGTAGCAGAACATTCACAACGTTAGAATTTTTTCTATGTAACATACATTTCCGTCTGCTGCAGGATTTCTTTGACGTAACTTTACAATGGCTGGTTTAATTTTTTATGTTTTTTTAGTTTGATGACCATTTTGGCAAGTGATCTGAACTGCCCTTCGCCCATTCCTAGCATACGGTATTATAATCAGCGAATAGTTAATTTCAATGCCAAGTTCAAAATACTGTATCTTTATCTTTACGACATCCACCTCTCAGCTCGATGCGCGATGAAGCCATCTCAATAGTTCTTCCAATAAAATGCTTCACCCAACCACATTTGGCTACGAAGACTTACAAAAAGAGATCGAACTAATAAAGTACACATAACTGGAACTCTGAATCCTGGAAATAAAATCGTTTCTCGGTGAGTTATATATGGCGCATGAAACTAAAAAACTGTTTTCGTAAAGAACAGTGCTGATATTGAGCATCAACAACTGTATTCCTTGATCCTAGAAACCACATGTGCTAAATAAAAAAGCGTTGGATCACATTAACCAAGGATTTCATTGCGTGTGCAACATCCCTGGAATGAAGGAGACTAGACAGCGTAACTTGGCTACAGAAGAGGCGAGAGGAGGGCGAGTCTGATGCAATGCCTGCCTGGAAAAAAGGATTTCCGTTCCAGAGGGCGAGAGTCGAACTCAGGGCACAAAATAACGAAGCTTGATGCGACTTGTGGTTTCATGACTGTTTGATGAGAGCATCAGCAAAACTGATGCAACTAATGATAAACTGTCTGCAGAGTTGTTGGCTTGCATACATACTGGAAACTCTGGATACTAAATGCAACTAGTAGATTTATAAAATAGATCTGCTTATCTGCAGCGTCTCATACATTTGATCACTTTCAAGTATCAATTTGAGTTTTAGCTCTGACTCATATAATATTCAAAATTTTGAGTACTCTCCTCCCATTGACGTACGCCACCATGTTACTTTCAAAGCACTACTGTGTAAGACCATTCTTAATTATTCGTGGACTTTTCCTTACGCATTTGATTCAGTGTTCAAGTTTGTGTTTTATGTTACCCACCAGCATGTAAGTGTTGCCTTAAAAGCAGCATGGGACAACACTAACCCAATATACGATGATGATTTTATTCTTTGCTATCCGCAAGCACATAAGTTTTGGCCCGAAAGCAACATAGGACAACGCTGACTCGATACGCTAAGTTTCTATTCTATTCACAAGTCAAGCAGACCTTAAGAGATGCTGCAGCTGGAGGATGCATGCCTCGTGTATTGCATTATCGTAAATATTTCGACGCATCCCTTATTGTGCCTCCACATGCACACTAGTAAACCACGTGCGTTGATGAAAGATAAGTTCACAAAGCAAGAGAAATTCGAGACGGTCCTGGCAGACTTCTACGGTCAGTATTTACGCTGCGGACGACCCTGACTGCATTCTGTTACCTTGGGGGCTTCAGCACACAATTTTATTTGACGAGGAATTTATTACCATACCTGACAGGGCGAGCGCACGGGCTTGGTGTTGGAGTGAGTTGCGGCGTTAGGCGAATCTTCAATCTTCTGCCTGCCCAGACCTAAACTTGACCATGATTAAAGTGATTGTGTATTCCGAGAATAGTGTAAACTTGGAAAGTGACGTGCGCGTGCTCGCTAGGTAGGCGTCACGGTGCAAGGCGAAGGTTCTACTTGCGCTAACCTTAACCTGACCACGATTAAACAGATGACACTGACAGGAACTTCATTATAACTCGTAAGTTGCCATGTGATTAGACATTGCTTCCGTCCGAATAAGGTGAATCATGCAGGCACACCTTCAGCTAAGCGTAATTTAAAAACTGATTGATTCTGGAAATTCTGTGTCACATAGACAGATAAGCGAGGAGGCTTGTTTTACTTTGTGATGCAGGTTAATTTTGTTTTCTATTCTGAAAGAAACACAGTCACCATAATTTAAAGAGGAGATACTCCATGAACAGGTTCCAATACACCAGCTATTGGTGCGCCTGGATGAGCATTGAATTGTCATGTCGAAAATATCACATTGAGGTAGCAGCTCATGAGAGCACGAAATGTGAAACGTTATGCACAACCCTTTCGATCGTTCCAGTAGATACAGCTTTGGCTTCACATTGTTACGCTGTCCCAGCAAAATGGTCTGAAAATAGGAGCCCCACCCCCCCCCCTGCAGATTTTGGGCTGCCTATGGTATAGTTTCGAATATTTCTCTTAATTTTCAGTGAGTTTAAAAACGCGAAGAGGTATATTTTTGAGTGTTGATGAAGCACGCTAGGTTGTTGTCACGGTCGAACAACGTTTACTACAAGAACCTGGAATGCTTCGTATTTCGTTTTCTCGTTGGCAGAAACCTTTAGACAGGCAGACAAAGATGGCTACTCTCAGTGTAACCTCTCACGCTAGGGCTCTAGCACAATATATAATAATTGCATGAAAAGGAATGCAAAATACAGCTATGATATAGTTTGCTAGTGCACGGTACTTACAGTATACAGGCCTCTGGCTCTCGACTACAGCCCCCCTCCCCCTCTTGAAAGAAACTCCACATTTTAAGGAAAGGGAATTGGGACTGCAGATTTACGAACTCAGACTGCTCTTTCAGCCCTCTCAAACGTAATCGGATTGTTTGTATTACCCACAACAAGATTCAAAGCGGTTAAGCCAACGCTCCTGTCTGAATTTCTATACAAGTCAAGCTTTGTCGATGACATCCATACCCCAGCAGAATTTTTCGCCACCCTGGAAGTTCAAATCTTAAAACAACTTCTGGGACTGCCAAAAATCTGTTTCGGTAGTCACGTCCCTCTCTTTGGTCTTGAAGTCTGAAGCGAAAATACGACAGACGCGGTGAGTGAGTGCTCGTGTGCTGGCAGCTGTCGCCGGCCTGAAGCTGGCGACAGCAGGCCCTGTTTCATCATCAGGCCTTCGCTAATTGTCGAGAAGCTCGACATGTGGTCGCCGTGCTGCACGCTAAATACAGCACCTCAGCATGAGAAGAGTGCGCAGAATGTTGATAAATGATGTGATGTGAACTTTTCACGTACTAGGAAAGAAACAGGCTACGGACGGAAACTATAAGTGTTATATTTTGCCGTTAAAAACGTTTCCGATTACATACAGTGTAGCATCACCGCTGTAAAATATCTGTAAAATATGTACAGAGTTCTTGGAAACTTCGGGCCTACAAGAACAAAAACAACAGGCTTTGCATTCCAAAGATTCTTGCAGATGCTCACTGTAGACGTTGCGAACTGAATATAGTCCAACGCCAGCGCTGTTAAGAAGAAAAAGTAACAATTCATCCTATTAATGAAGTAATTTCATTATTCTATGCCTACCACTGTTAGATAAACTTACTAGACTTTAGCATGCTTGGACACGAAGACAAAATAACACTTTACGAGAACTTCCTGTTGAGCATGAGGTGCTATAACTCTTTCATTGCATCCTGAAATATTGTTCTTGAAAGAAAGTTTTTCTGATATAATCTTCAGCAAACTTTTTCTATTTTGTTTGCTTATGCATATTCCGCTGAAACTATAGGAATAAAAAACAGATTTTTGAAGACTGAGATAGTATAGATCACTACTTTTATTGATTACTCGTTAGTCATGGGACCTGAGTTACGATTACGATATAGTAGACATCTAAATGGACTACAGTAGATTAGCGCTATTATGTATTTTATCAATCTATTGTCTTACAAATATATACCTGATATTTCTTCTAGTCTCATCGCAAATTTCTCAGTGATAAAAGAAACTAGAGTTCTCCCAGAAACTCAAAGCCTGCAGCAAAGCACAACCTCTACGACAAGAGTATGAAAGGAACGGAAGCTCGAATTGTCATTACCCTCAGACACACGACCAGAGCCTCACTGTGTTACCTATACAGGACCACTGTCGCCTCAATATACAGGGCTACACAGCGCCGCCTGTAGAATACGAATTCAGTTTCTTCCAACTGCAATCATTAGAATTGTTGTATTTCACTCGCGACTTGTGGGCACACCATATGTTTCTACTTCACTAACGATAGTTTAGGCTGTTCTCACCCACACCGCTACGGATGGACGTAATTGTTATTGATGACCCTACGGTAATGGGCTTCCATTTGAATACGTAATGGGTTTTTAGCGGAGCCTTGTGGCCAAGGATTGTCACATGAACGGAAAGCGTGAGAATATACATATACATATATTTGTCTGTGCTTGAGTACAAAATTCAGTCGATGTGAAAGTAATTCTTGCTTCATCCATGCGGTGCATCTTAGTTGAAACACTGTCGCAATGTGCACTATTAGTGTGCTCGTATCCCTAGGACTATAGTGCATTTTATTTTCACATGCGCTGGTGTGAAAAAATTCGCTACATTGGAATTTTTTGTTGCGAGTGTTGGTACTGTATTGCTTCACGTCTTATGCATTAGTGTTACGAATTTTGTTTCGTTGGGGTGGAATTGGCAACCCTGGTACTACTTAAGATCCAATTCACATGAGTAATCAACTCGTTGCTTTGGAGTTGAGTTGATCCTCTCAATAAAATCTGAAAATAATAATAAGAAAATGAGTGAATTTTCAGATAATAGTATAATCTACATTCAAAACCTTCAGCATTGGCTTGTACCATCCGAAGCGAGTAAAAGACGAGTGTGTGCTCGGCCTTTATTCAATATGATGCATTTTTTTAGGAGCCAGTTACAGACCGCCTCTATCATAAATATCAACAAAAACAACTCATACAGAGAAATTATGGTACCTAAATGAGGGAATTTAAGAATCTCCGTCGTCATTGACTGAGGTCATCAAGTGATTCCTCCTTAACGAATACACGTCTAGCAAAATTTAATCGTTTTGAAAGTATTCATGAAAGCGTATGTCCCTACACCTATCCCTACGCCTACACCTACCTACTACGCAATGAGTCCCCCATGGAAATTGTCCATAACTCCCACATTGAGCATTAGAAATAGGGTTAAAATTGAGGCAAGTAAGAAAGTCATCTGCTGCTCATTCATGCTTGAATTAACTTTGATCCAAAACAGATACTCGAATGTTTACAAGTCAAATCTGGCAAAGTTATAGTTAGGTTAGATTGTCTTCATCGAAGTTTGCGAACTGAACTCACCTAAATTAAGGGCACACGTACTGTGCCCACACTGACCTTAAAATCTAATAAGAAACAGTAACCACTGCCTGGTAGTAGCAGATTTACTCTGTTTATGGAAGAATTTATATAACAAATAATTTTTAACAAAACCAAGACGTTTCAAGACCATATTGAAACCTGTTTGCCTCTAAGTGTCGCTACGTATCAGTAGATTTTCAAACTTAATCACGTTAATTTCTCAACTTTTTCTTAATTTTCTGTTAGTTAAAATAATATAATGTCCAGAAAGTCATTTTCAGAATAGACTAGTAGTTATTACTTCACACTTTTTAATCAAGTTGCTAGCACGAAATATTGCTTGATACTCTGAAGGTCACGTGGGCAGCTTTCTCCGGGGATATTTCCCACAGTGTCAGTTGTTTATATTTTCCATGGAGCGAACTGGGCTCAGAATTTTCTAGCAAATAAGTCCTGAACGAACAGCTGAAAAAGTGCTATTTTTTGCTAAAATAGCCAGCTACATTCCTGCTGTTCAAAGCCAAGTTTTTAAAACAATATTTAGGTTATCAGCCTGAGTATATAGCGAACTCATGGAACTTGTCTCTATGGTTCCCTACGACCAGTTTATTTCTGGAGTTCAATTCCGGATACCGAGGACCTTGTAATTTAAAAAAATAAATAAATAAAAATCGTGGCCACCAAGTCACAAATGAAAATTTCACATTACGATTCAAATTAACTTGTACTCATGGAAAATTCACGGATAACTGAAATGATTAAATATATTTGCACCATTTCCAAATTCAAGTAAAATGTGCCCTAGAACCTGCATTGATGTTAAATCAATATGGTCTTCTGGCTCAATTTTTTCTGTAACAAGAAATATACTTCCAGTAACTATGCAACAATTTCGATAATGTCACCGATGTTTACTAAGCTCGGCGGTTATGAAAGACAGCCTGATTACATACACTCACTAGTATTCATTGCTGAATTGATGCTCTGGAGGCACTCCACTCCTATTTCTCTTTCCATAAGAAAAAGCTCATTTGCTTCCGCACTTTGAGTGAAACTCGTTAGCGTGTTGCTGGAAAAGCTACAATTATTTTTCACTGCTCACTAAAGCCCACATCGTAATTTGAAGGTTAAAACCAAGCAAGTGCTCTTTGTTCTCTTTTGTAAACTAACGCTTGACTAAGAAAAACATCGTTGGAATGGATAGAAGTCATGTTGCAAATTTATGGCACCATGAAATGAAATTTACGCTTCTCGGTTGTTGATGTATACCATTTCAACTCATTTTCTCATCAAATATTGTCACTCAATTGTTACCACAAATTGAAGAGGCGCAGGGTATATAATATTCTATGTACCTGTAATACTGCCTCATTTTTCATCTTCTGACTACATTATCGTATCCTTATAACTTCATTATTGCTCACATTATAAAATCATTCCCATGTAAGCAATGGTTGAGAAAAGTTATCCTCATATAAGCATTTTACGATGTACTGTCAATACAGGCGAGAAATAAAATACCCATGTGCATAGAGCCATACGATATTCTCCATTAAAGCTATGCAAGCTACACGACCTTCAGCGAAACTAGGAAAACGATAACCGTAAACGCGAGAATAAAATCTTCTCTTTATAGGCAATAACTCCGCTAATGTTTGTAAGGTGCCTGCTCGATAAGGATGCCTGAATATTTTTCTTGCTTAAGTGCTATTAACGATTTGTGATGCCAAACACTTGACACGGCTGCTTCCAACTCTTTCTGACACGATTAACATCATGTACAAGTAAAACTTTAGAAATTAACACTGCCATATATTTTGTATCATAACAGTTATCTGGAAAAGCAGCTTAATTTGTGCTGAGTATTTACTTAGGTGAGAGGACGAGCTTAGAGCTTTAGAGCCTTTTCAAAATTATTTGCTTCTGTAATGCAGCTCGATTATAAAACCATGCTGAGTGCTAATCTACGTGAGATGCAACACTACTCTGACACCACATTGTTACAATGGAAGTTTCCTCGCCAATATAAAGTTGTAAACAGTTTCTATTAGAATCTCTAGCGATGTTTAATATGACGTATAAGCTTTTACAGCTCTTCAAGCATGGATAGAAGTATTGGCTCACTAGGGAGTGAGTCAATATGTTAATAATATACACACCAAATACTAAGCTTTTTTCTGAGACTAATTCTTACCTAAGGCTTCCCGCATCCAATCATTTACAAGTGTCCGTAGAGAAAGCCTTGCTCAACCCTCGAGCTGCTTTTGTTCTTGAGGAACATCACGGTCGTGAGCTGAGTCCATACATATTCTGCCAGTTCGGACATAATAGATGAAGGGTCAATATTAATGGGGAACTAACGGCACCGAAACAGGTTATTGTTGGGACCTCCTAACAGAGCCGAGCGTGGGGGAGAGCAGGGGCGGCAAACGAAAGGGAAATGATCCGCTAGAGAAACTCTAGCACACGCGCTGACCAAACTTTGGGTGGCTGCTGTTTAGATGAGAATCAGTCCCAGAGCCGAGGCTTATATATGGAAGTCTACGGCACTGACGAGTCGTATTTCACTTCGCTAGGCAGAAATTGGGTGTACCACTTGAAACCGCTAACTTGTTAGCTGATTCATGTAGATCTGCAATAAGTGAAGACTTTCAGTTCTTAATACCATTTCTGTCTAACAAGTTCAACACAGGAACTAATCTACTACAGGAGTCGCAAACTATGCGCCTATGGAAATAGAATAAGAACACATATGAAAATCCTACCATATAAGTTGGAATCTTTTGGTGTGGGTGATAGAGCGTTGCCATTTATTTGGGATTTACTTCTGAGGGCACGCAGTGCGTGTCAGTCGATGGTTGCGTGATCACACCTGCGCGGGTGGTTTCCAGTGCTCCCCAGGGTAGTGTTTCGGGCGCTTTGCCATTTGTTATGTACAGTATACTAGTGATATGTTTTCTCGCTTGGAAAACACTATAGTCAATTATGCCGATGATTCTACCTTGGTTGCGGTAGTTTCGGCCTCTGGCTTGCTTGAAGATGTTGCCCGGTCTCTAAACTGAGATTTGGCATGGATTAACGCATGGTGTTCCTCATGGAGTAGGAACCTGAATCCAGATAAATCTAAGACTATGAGTGTCTGTCAGTCTCGTACTAGGTTACCTCTCCATCCCCCACTCGAGGCAGCTAGTATTGTTCTAAAGTGGTCAAGCTTTTTTGAGATACTTGGAGTCATATTTTATGAGATGCTTCTGGTCTCTCACGCAAATAGTAAAGTTGGGATCCTGCGTAAGGTTCACCTGTATTTGGTGAAGTAGTCCGGAGATGTTTCTATGCATTTTGCGTCCTTTGTTGGAGCATTGTTTCCTTATGTGGGGGTTCGGCTGCCGACAGTCATCTTCGTTTGCCTGACAGACTTGTGGGCTCTGGTAGTCGGTTATGTGCCCAGAAGTATTTGGTGAACTTGTCCCACTGACGGAAGGTTGTTGACGCCTGCATGTTATATAATGTAATTAATAATGTAGGCCAGCGGCTACACTCCTCAGTTCCTGCTCCTCCGATGTTTGAACGAAGCACGTGAGCTGCGTCCGTAGCTCATTCTTTTACTTTGGGAACGGGCAGGTACTAAACTCGTCAGTCCCGTCGGTGCTTCATTCCCAGAACGCTATTGGTGTGGAATTCGTTACCGAGATCCGTGTTCGGCGGTGTCGATCTACAGGTGTTCAATTCGGATGTAAGTGTTTTTTATTGAGTCTTCTTCTTAGTAATATCTTGAGCGTCTTGGAGTGACTTTGTGCTTCTTTTGGGGTATTCCTATCCCTTACTGCCCTGGTGGGAAGTTTTAATAATATTGTAATAACAATACTTACCTCCAACAAGGAGGTTATGATTTTGTCGCGTTTGTCAGCCTCTTTGTCTTCCCGTCGGTCTCTTTGTCTGTCATTAAAATTACTCAAAAAGTTAAGAACGGATCCTTGTAAAAATTACAGGTATTGTTAGCTATGTTAACAGTAACAGATGATTACTTTTAATGAAGATCCGTCGATCTGTTTGTTTGCCTCATTTTTCTTGATGCCATAACTAATAAATTTATGGACGAATTTTCATGAAATTTACATTTATAGGTATTTTACGAAGAGTATAAGACTAAATTTTTGCGATAATTTGTTCGTTTGTGTGTCGCTGTATTTGATTTCATGCTGGTTAGCGCAAGAACTCAAAAAAGTTATGGATGGATCTATAAGAAATTCACAGGACTTGTTATGCATGCTAAAAGACATAAAGGATTAAATTTTGGTGATGATAGGTTAGTCCGTTTGTGTGTTTCACTTATGTTTGTCATTACATTTGTAAGCAGCATAACTCAAAAAAGTTACAAACGGATTTTCACGAAAATTACAGAAACATTTAATACTATCGAAAGGCATAAATGATTAGATTTTGGTGTTGAAACAACGAAGATCATGGTTTCAGAACTAATTTGAATATTTCGTTACTGTTGCCCTGCTTGCCGGAAGTATGCGCTCGATGGCCTCATCACTATTTTTATTTATACTAGTTACCTGGATAACTTTCGAAACGGTAACAAATTCATACATTTCACTAACCAGAGATCGAGACCCATGATATCAACAGTTGATTTCATCCTACATGAGTATAGTTACTTTTGGATGAAAACCTATGACAGATTGCACCACGAAATGGAAAAAATTGTTGGGCCTTCTGTCGACAAAGAAAATCATCTCTGCAAGCATAAATAATCCCTCCAGCGATCATATCGATTAAAAACGAAAAAAAAGTTTCTTTTTTTCTTTTTCAGTAGAATATCGGCGCGTGAAAGTTGTTCCATGGCAGTATATAATTAAGTGGCATTAAGTCGACCAGGGGCCGCAGAAGGCAGTACGGAATTGGAGCAACGGATCCGCAGCCGCTGGCGATTAATAGGATTAGTAACTTGCATCGTTCTTGTTGTTGTAGCCATAAGGTTAAAACGCGAATATGGTGACGGCATTTGGCCCGACTTGGATATGGCTCTATAACGACACCGATTTTGAGCATGGCTGTCTAAAAGAAAGTCCAAGCTCAATGGTTATGTGCTTAACCTAACGACATTGGTATTGCTATTAAACATGCCGTCATAGTGAATTAATTCCAGTTTTTTTGTGCTACTTTAGCGTGCAGTCTACCATGTACGATCTAATTTTAAATTAGTGTTCAGTCTACCGTGTATGATCTGCTTTGGTATGCAGTCTATCAGAGAGGTACAAGGAAAATAGTGGTTACCTAGAGGGTGTTAGGTTAGGAAGAGCGAGGACTGATTCTGCTAGAGTCCTAATGAACTAGCTTTCATCAGGTTAAGTAAGCCAATGACTGGTTCTGATAACGACCGAAATAGATGTACCTAAAATAACCTAACCCAATTTTATAAACCTAATAACCTAACCTAACTTAAGCTCAGCATGATGTTTCGCGCTTGGTGGACGCAAAAAAAAATGAGTAGATTGCACGCTTAACTAGCACCACTTTTTTATTATATTCTACAACAAATATTTACCATAAACGATAAATTTGCAAAACACTTGCTTAATCTAATGCCTCCATAATGAAAATTACACGGAAATTATTCTGAGAATGTTCTGCGTTTGGCACAAAACATTTGCATTTCTTTTTTGTATGAATTTATATTTATCACTTTGAGTCAATTTTGATCCCAATGCTAATGTCAGATTTCTGCAGAAGATACTCTTATACATATATAATGGCAATACTACTTTTCAAAAACACAAAATTACGATCTTAACTTGCCATTGTTTTATTTGGAGATTGAACGTTCAATTGCTGGTATAATTTTTATGTTTGAGAATCAGTCAGAAACACTGCTAAAATTTTTAAAAAATAAATGTCTCTCATTCACTCCTGATAGGCAGACGATGTGCTGACATCCAGCTGTAAACCAATTCATCAGGCTTGGTTAAGGAGGTTGAAGCACGACTTGATCATTAATTATTAATTTTTTGCGGGATGACTTGGGTGGGTCTTGTTAACTTACAATGCCTAATGTGTGTAAATCGCAAGTAACTATGAACTCTTGCTTTACAGGGTTGGTCGCCCATGTAGTGGCTCAACAAAGGCCACAGTACGGGTACCTTCCTCCTGTAAATCCACTTGTACCTGGAGCCAGCGGGCCTGGGTCGAACATCATCGGGTTTCCCCAACCGGCCCCTGCTCCGAGGCCAAGCCCTGCTCCTGCACCCAGACCATCTCCGGCCCCTAGGCCAACGCCTGGACCTCCTCCTAGGCCTGCACCAGCTCCTAGGCCTACACCTGCTCCTAGGCCTTCACCTCCTAGGCCTGCGCCTGCTCCTAGGCCTGCACCTGCTCCTAGGCCTGCACCTGCTCCTAGGCCTGCACCTGCTCCTAGGCCTGCACCTGCTCCTAGGCCTTCACCTCCTAGGCCTGCACCCGCACCTCGCCCTACCCCAGCCCCACAGGTACGACTTAGCAAATGCGCAAGAACGTAATCTTGATTACTTGCACTAAAGAATTCGTCACATAAAGCAAATCTACCTCCCAGCAGAGCAGCTTCTCAGTGGATTTTTCCTAGTACCTCAAGATTTCACACTCGTCTCTCTTGTTGAGAAGCTTACTTTTTGAATTAGGGCATTCGCTACTGAAACTCTAACATGATCTTCTTGATCTAAGATGGTAAACATAGAATGTTTGAAGTGAAGAAAAGACTACGCTTTGAAAATTCCCAAGTCATGTTAGCAGTTCTCGAGTCGCTGCAGGGTCTCAGAGAAGGAACTGTGATTGATATGCAAAGGCGTACTGGTCACTGGCCAGTAATGCTACATCGTGATGTGTAGCCATAAATAATAATTCCATTGTTTCTCTCTCATTTTGGAGAGTATCTGAAAACCCCTATTTTGGGTGCATCTACTATATGAATTCTTGAACTTATTATATTCCATATCATTTTTTACGCTCGAGAGTTTACCCTCCCAGAGAATTTTTTAATGAATCTATTTTTCAGCCTGATCCTCATCACCATCATGAACACGACGACCATGACCACCACCACCACCACCACCATCACCATCACCACCACAGCGACGATCCCCTGGATTGGCTGCGAGAAGCCGTGCCTGGAGAGCCAGGAGAGGACTATCCCATCTACGGCTTTCCTCCCGACACAGGCTTTACTTGCGATGATAAGGTCGAAGGTAATGTCACGTAAATGCAAGGTCGCAAAATAGGCTTTTGTTCTCCTTGTGCAGTACAAAGTATTGGAACATTTAGTAGCATCGCTCCAAACACAGCTGTGTTTTCTGTAAATAATCACTAAAATGCTAGCCGTCGAGTCAGTTTCCTTAGCAAGTATCACTCGGAAAATTTCAGATATTCCATCTTAATTAACCCTAAATCAAAACTCAGGAAGCTCTAGACGTTCCCATATTTACAAGAAAACGATAAAAAACTACGACTCTTTGTACTGCGCAAAGAAACAAAAGTTTTAAGTGTGAAACTGGCTTAAGGGGAGAGTACTCAAAAAAAAATATTTATTTGCCACCCGACTTGGCTGAAACTTGGCACATAGGCCTATATGGTAGATCAAAAATGAGAATGTTATAATTCATATTTTTTTATTTTTTTGCATGGAAAGTGAGTTAGTGAAAAAATATGTACAAAAAATAAGGTTAGGGAAAAATGCATCGCCTTCTAGGGTGTTTGAGCTTGAGAGCTGGTTTATGGTCCAAAAGTAGTGAAAATTAGTCCTATAATGCAATCTATTGGTAGTTTTGATGGTTAATGTTTTTGAAATTTTCCAAAAGATGTGGACTTTTTGTAAGTTATTTTTAAAATATTCGCTCCAAAGAATTTAGTAATTCGGAAATCGACATCACCTATATATTCTTTGATTCAGAGTTAAGAGAATTTCTTTTGATACCAAAATCATCTCTGTAGCTCAAAAAATGTACGAGGAGATGCATTTTGAAGTAAAACAAAGACTTTTCAAGGGAAAGGAAGAGGACAAATTCCCGTTTTCTTTGAATAACTCGTTTTCTATGGCGAAAATGGAAAGAAGTACATGAGTCTAACCCACATTCTTTTCCGATTTTACGTATATGTACCAAGTTTTACTCAAATTAGAATAAATATAATGACCCTTTTCTTTCAAAAGCAGTTTCCTCTAATATCACCATGAAAATAACCGCCAACAGCTTCACATTTGGTTTCTTTATTTATGCTCCGATTTGGGAGAAACTTGGTTCAGGTATGTAAAATCAAAAAAAAATATGGATTAGACTCATTTAGTTTTTTTTCAATTTCGCCATAGAAAACGACTTATTTAAGGATTTTTTTTCTGTGGGAAAAACAGTTTTCTTTGAATAACTCGTTTTCTATGGCGAAAATGCGGGAAAATACATGAATCAAGCCCCCATTTATTTTCGATTTTATATCTTTTTGTCGCGTTCCATGGAGTTCGGACGATTAATGAAAAAGTTATTGAAGTTATAAGCTAGGGGTTACAAAAAAAAACCTTACCCCTCACCCCATCCCCTTATTTTTTTATTTTCACTTACTTAGAGTTACACTGGAGGCCAAAAATTTAGCCTACACATCCGTCTAATGTATTGCTACTGCTTAGTGGAAAAAACGAATTTTGAAAATCCAAAGGTTTTTCGGGAGTACTCTCCCCTTAAGACTGCTCTACTTCTTCAATTGATCCACCAGAACAAATTTTTTTTGTCGCCTCCAATGTTGAAGCCTCAAATCATCTTCTGGGTTTACAAAACTTCTGGTGAAGCTTTATATGTGATTGGCCAAGAATAATTTGAATTTATCATTTGATGAGTCACGAGTTTTTCTTTTAATTTAAATATGAACATGCTCAGGCAAACAAAATTTCCCTTGGGGGACAGGAATGCATTTAATAAAGTATCTTGATCCAACTTAATATGGAAGGTAAATGTTCCTCGAATTTGGCATACGTAGTGTCCAAACTTAAGAGGGTCGTATATCACTTTATGCAATGACTTCTTTGCGCTACCATATTTTTTGCAGCTGTCATCTACAAATTGGTACTAACTCTATGGCTTTTCCAGGTTATTATGCGGACGTAGATACCCGGTGCCAAGTGTTCAGGGTGTGCTCACTCAACTCCAAACTCCAGATGAAGATGACATCTCTTCTCTGTCCTAATGGAACGATCTTCCATCAAGAACATTTTACGTGTAAGTGGTGGAATGAGGTGGACTGTGCCGCTTCACAGACGTTCTATGCTTTGAACAACCAGATTGGAGTGACAACTCCACGACCGCCGGGATCTCCTGATGCTTCACCCTCTCGACCGTCCAGGCCTCAGCCCGCTCCTGCCAGGCCTCAGCCTGCCCCTGCCAGGCCTCAGCCTGCCCCTGGCAGACCTCAGCCTGCCCCTGCCAGGCCTCAGCCTGCTCCTGCCAGGCCTCAGCCTGCCCCTGCCAGGCCTCAGCCTGCGCCTGCCACGAGGCCTCCAAGACCCACTGCTCCTCCTCAGAGACCGACCCTCGGCCCTGCACAGCCTGGCTTAGGATTGCCTTCTGCAAATCAGGGAACGTTGATTGGCTTACCTCAACCAGGATATGGCCCAGCTCCCACTCCTGCCCGTCCTTCCCCTTCTCCATCTCGACCTCGACCTTCTCCATCTCCACCTCGTCCTCGTCCTCCTCCACCTGCACGACCTTCTCCAGCGCCCTCCTATCCCGCACCTACTCCCGCTCGCCCAACGCC
This sequence comes from Parhyale hawaiensis, assembly GCA_001587735.2. NCBI lineage: Eukaryota > Metazoa > Arthropoda > Malacostraca > Amphipoda > Hyalidae > Parhyale > Parhyale hawaiensis. Next base: position 5,625,765 of record LQNS02278091.1, on the reverse strand, counting down.
AGCTCGCCCTACGCCATCTCGCCCAACGCCAGCTCGCCCTACGCCATCTCGCCCAACGCCAGCTCGCCCTGCGCCAGCTCGCCCAACACCAGCTCGCCCTACGCCAGCTCGCCCAACACCGGCTCGCCCAACACCAGCTCGCCCTACGCCATCTCGCCCAACGCCAGCTCGCCCTACGCCAGCTCGCCCAGCACCAGCTCGTCCATCACCACCTCGCCCAACACCAGCTCGCCCAACTCCAGCACAACCCAGTACCTTCCCTAGCCTTCCAGCAGGTCCGGGCTACAGCTACCCAGAACCTCCTTTCGGGCTCTATCAGACACCAAACTAAATCTTCCACGACTACCCCTACATTTTTGCTAGCAGGCCTCAAAATTTTTAAGCCATTTTCAATTAATTTTTCGGAACAGTTTGTACAATTTCAAATAAGCTTCAGTCACATATTTTTCGTGATGTTCCACTTCCATTGGGGACAAAGATCTGCTGATAATTATCACCGTTTATGCATATAACCAATGAACGATTAGATTGCTAACAAATGTGGGATTTTCAGCCTAAGAAAATACGAAGGACACCACTGGCAAGGCGTGATGGACTTTCACAATACTTGTTGTACAAGAAGAAATCTGTGATAGCTACGTAGATTATCTCGATGCTGTGCGACACTCCGGACAATGTGTACGATAATGCGCTCTTTTGGGTAGAATTAAGAAATCCGACCTGTACAGTGCTTCGCTCGATACTCGATTTGTATTAAATGGTAGTGAAAACTGCTGTTTCATTTCCATGTCAAATTTCTTGGTTAAGGTCATCAGTGACGCCTAGCAGTTTGTTTGGGTTTGGACTTTCCATTACATATAGAATACAAGAAAACATTAATCATACACCACAGGGTATTCGTATAATATGTAGATCATAACACATTCCACTCAGACTGACTATACCGGAGCTCTGCACGGTTCACGTATCGCAGAAAACAATCATCTCCGTTCAGCGGCTTCCAGCACGGTTGCATTTACAAAGCCTCACCCAAAAGCTTCACGCCGATACCGTACCCCTGCCTCACGCGTTGGCTAAAACGCCAGTCTCGTGTTATCTCCTCTATTTAAACTAAAAATGAATCATAAATCAGTAATTTCCGGCCTCCTCTTGTGATTTTTGGAAAGGCTACGTGACTCTTCCGTCATGGCATTGAAATCCTTTAGGAGGTCCCAGACCCACGGGTCGGAAGCCCCTGGAACTTGTTTCTGGAAGCTAAATATAAGCACACTCACGGTACTAATAGTTCGAAGGTGTCACGGATTACAGAAAGCACATTAACTTGCAGCAGCCGCGAGTCTGTAATGAAATCAAGGTAATATTGCGAGCTACGAATCGACAATGGCTGTAGACTCTTTCTACCGTAGGAAATTTTTGACATGCAAAATCTGCTTCATCTGCACCAGAGCACATTTTATTTGTATAGTAAAGCAGTTGCTTAACTTCTTGAAAAGCTCTACCGATATCTGTGAAGTGATGAATCCTCTAACCGATATTCGTACTAAAGCGATCCCATGTATCATGATAGTTTTGACATTTCTCCAATACGATGAGTTTAAGAATATTATTTGGTGATAGAACGCCAACAACAAAATGCTGAAGAGGAGCCATATCTTTTTCAATTTAAGTATAATTCCAGTGAAGACGTTTAGGAGAAAACGCTGAACACTTTAAGATGCACAGAAAATGATAATACCTGAAATTTTTATATGGTATACATTAGTTTCTACGTATTTTGTTAATCAGAATTGAATGCACCGTGGTTCAAGCGTTATACCTTCCCAGAAATGATGTCAGCTTCTCATACTGCTACATCATTCTAGAACGAATTCACCTGAGTCTAAGCTTTTTTATTTTATCACCGCTGTGTCATAGAATCTAGCAGAAATCCGACCAACATTATTGAGGGTTTTTGTGGAGTGAGGAGGGATGTTGGTAGACGTGCTACAGTGGCTGTTTGGATTTTTGTGCAACTGTTAACTATATACTCGTACGTGGAGAGCATATAGGCCTATAGTCATTGCAGAAATTCTGGATAATATGACACAGGAATCATGTCAATAAATATTGTACACAGAGTCACTATGTAGTATACAACGAAACATGCGTATTGCTTATAAAAATGTACCGTGTCCTATACGTATACTACAAACTATCATGGAGTACCAACAAATACCTCATGTTATAATAACGTACGCTATTTACTAGTATGTGCATTGTACACACCACGATGTACGAGTAACATGGACTGTACCGTGTCATGGCGCACTTTTGTACAGGTGCGTGTTCTGTGTCGACCAGGCAGCTGACTCACGCGTACCGCTGGTTGGCTGCGGGTCCATGTACGCAGTGGACGTAAAATATTGACTACATTGACTGCGCAATATGATATTCCAGTACAGTACATTTGATTAGAAAAGTGTCAGCATACTACTGACAAAAAAATGTCATTTTATGACATTCATGCGAATAAAAACTTGAACATTTAGCAAATAATGCATCCAAAACTGTATCGGGTAATAGTTTTCAAAAACTCCATTTCTACACCTGTAACTTATTCCTTTTTCTTAGAGATATTCAGGCAAGTTGGAACAACGGAGTTCATTTTTCGTACTAAGCTATTGAGGTCCATCAGGATATTGCAAAATTTCACAGGATGTTAAATACTTTTACTTTTGTGTGATGCCGCCCACGTCTAACGGTTACAGTGCGCAGAAATTCATGGTAAGCAAGAGCGTTGATAAAATGAAACAAAAATGTAAGCAGCCCTGGAACAGCCACAAACTGGGCCGCCTGCTGCACCTGACATGAACACTTGTTCGCCACCCCCCCCCCTCTCCCCTTCCCCTGTGCCCCCGCAGGCCTGCAGCTCTGCTGGTTGCATTCATTTTACTTTGTATGTTTTCCAACGTGGCAAAGCGCCAGCAGGGTTGTTGTTTTTTTTTTTTTGCCTGGATTGCTGCCAATATGGAAATAGAAATGTGAATAAAATTAAATAGTTGATTATCACGACGACAATCATAATCCTGTTAAGAATTAGTTCGACCTCAAATGAATTCATTGAGCAGTTATTGACGTATTCATATCGCCCGTGGATCAGTTTTGCTCTGCTCTTCACTATGCTGGAAGAATGAAAAGGTAGCCGGAGTTGTTTGAATAGTCATCTGATAATAAAGTGAATATGAGTAATTTCCCACATCATAGTGTTAGTTTAACAACTGCTTGACGATCAAGTCCGTCATTTACTTCCATTTTTTTTTTTTTTTTTTTTTTGTTGAAGAGCACTTGATTTTTGAATTTCAAAGACTGTTTTTGCAGTCTTTCAAGTATTTTGATGCGTGATTAGTGGCCGTATCCTCCTACTATTTTCAGTTTTGCATCCACAGGCGGGTGATGCATAAAATGAATACATGCTCGGTACATCTCCTGAAAAATATAGTACAAAGTAAACTAAATATGACATTTTCGCTATTCAGTACATACAGTTATCAACTTTCAGTATGAGTGTGTGAAATCGTAATAGTATTAAACGATATTACTAATTTTAGAACGAGTGTTTCATCAAATTTCACATTTTCCAAATTCATCATAAACAGTTGTGAAGCTATTTCGTTTTGTGAAATAATTCGCCCGGTTAGATAATAGATTCAACTGAGAGTTCATGAAAAAAAGGTAAATTATTCATATACTTCTCACTAAGTTTATTGCAGTTTGATTAACTGTCGTAAAAACCCAAATTCTCCTGCCTTCACGGCATTGCGAGTAGTGATGACGCAACCAGCATCATACACGCGTACAAATTAAGAAGTCTGAATGGATTTGAGAGTAGTGATGACGAAACCAGCATCATACACGCGTACAAATTAAGAAGTCTGAATGGATTTGCGACGACTCCTTTTAACTTATGTAAAAATCAATATTATTTCGTTCACAAACGTGGTTTCAACATACAGCTATTGTTTTGAATGATTTTCTGTCTATTTATGGCGTAAGTTTACTGCAATTGTCGTCGATTTTGATGCTTTTGTGACACATTAACCTACAGGCTACTGAAACGAGTTCTGTCATCTCAACACACACACAAAAAAAAAAACAGTGTAAATTAACGCGGGTAAATTAACGTTATGAGGCTGGAAAATTCTCACAGAGTATTGTGAATAACTGAACTATATTGTTTCCAGCGAACTGTTACTCTTAACTAAAAGAAAAGAGAAATAAGTAAAAAAAATGTAATATATAAAGAAGTGCTTCATTGACAGCATAAGATGTAAAAGAGCCCATGAAATATTTGTGCAGCTTTGAACGAAATGAAGTTACATCTTGTAAGGCAGAAGTAAACATGGATTTAGTAAACGTGTGTGTTGATTTGTTGTTGTTTCTAATGCACAGATGCAACAGAAAATGTACGAAACTCATTCAGTTAGTGGGAACTTTCTTGTCTTCCAAAATATATTTCACGGATTCTCAGCTGTATCTTCTCATAACATTCACGGCAAAAAAAAACAATGTCAACACCTCTCCTCCCTCCCCCCCATCCACGCGCTCTCTTTTGCACAACTTGACAGCATAGAAAATAGCTCTCCCAGCTCTAGCAAGAAAAACTAGGACTTCCAAGTATAACTTCCCACGAAATCCCTAGTGCAATATATGTATGGTACTCAGCAAAATTGAGAACAATCTTATTTATATATTCCGGATACCTAATATCAATAAATAATTGCATGAAGAACTACTGATAAGTATTGACTTAACTAAGAAAAATACGTACACGTGGAACTTTACTTCACGAGCCGCACCCTATCGTACGACGTCACGAATGTTCTAGGTCGAAGCTCACAAGTTTATATGTATTTCTTTCCACTGTCGGCAGTGAATTTTAGTTTCAAAGGAGCAGCCACTGCGGCAGACGTTGGCTGACAGGTTCTATTCATTTTTTTCAATGGCAAAAAGAAGCTCCCTTCTCTGCAGTGCCACCTGTGTGTCTGTGGCCCTTGCCGTGTCAGTGCAACAGTGAATATAACTACTGGCAGCCTGGGGACTAGTCTTGCATAGTTCCAGATTTCGTCAACGAAGACTCTCGTCTCTGTGCACATCGGTAAGTTCTTCCAGTTAGTAGGCACTTTTTCTAGAAGGTTCTGTTTCCCTGTATCTTAAAACATACTCCACTGTAGCAATCTTTATATGCTCGATCTTGACGTTTTAGTTTGGTATAAATGTATACTCGATACGGAAGTTAATTTTCCTTCAAAGTAATACGAGTTCAAGGTTTTACTCTTTACTTTGCCAATTTTAGTTTGCTATCGGTACTTAGCGTTACAAAAAGTTATTATTGCGGCCCTCATCTTCTACACTTCTGATAGTATTCACCCCATATATTCAGGTATTTAATCTGACTTGGCCATCAACAATTACGCATTTGAAAAATAGTTGCCCGGCTCGGATGGAAGACACACCCACTGCAGTTCTCTCCGTTTTTTTTACAGAAAATTTGAATCAATTAAAGTATTCTACTCTCCATTTTGCGGTCTCTATTGTGCAATACGTCACGCGTCTTCCAACCTACGATCTTTGCAATTTTTCGTGCAAGTGCTTGAAAATATCTATCTTGTATAAATTATTGCCGTACGCTTCTACTACAATATTGTTTATTATCACCAGCGAACAGAGTGAAAGAGTTGATAATTTTTCCTTTGAAGATTCAAGAATACATATATATTTGTTGATATATGTGTCTGTCCACCCAATAAGTGGTCGAAGGAGTTGAACAATCTTCAGAATTTTTTTTTTTTTTGTAGGGAGTTTAGTGAGTTGACCTAGATGTAACCCCTACCAAAAAATTAGGCCTAGCTGGCCATAAAAAATGACGGTGTTGAATTTTCCTCCACCACGGGGAATTTGCCTCCACCGCGGCAGATCTTCTAATGCCACGAGGCGCTCTATTTTTCCCTACGTTTTTATTAAGAAAGCTAATATGAGGGGCGTATAGCGTGGTAACCTTGTTGGACACAGAGTCCACATGAGAAACTAAGATTAGCTGGCTATCAGAAATGACTTTTTTGCACTTGCCTCCACCACAAGTGATGGTCTTACGCCACGAGGCGTTCTAGTATTGTTCAGACCGTTATCTTCTATTCACGACATGCAATTTTTTTTTTACTTGTTGATAGTTATTATTTCTATATCCCTTACACTATGTGAAATATGCATTCTATTAAATTCGTTTTAACCTTTATCTTAGCACGTGTGTAGTTCATAGCACTTAACAGTTGCTCTCTTTGATGCAGTTATCCAATACCCGTGTTTGCTCGTCTCTTCTCTTTTCACATGCAGTTAAATGCACTGATGAATGTTTCATGACTCGTTTCTTATTCAATCAACTTTATTAGGTACTCACAGGGTGGTAAAAGAGTTCTGTTAAACAAAGCTTATCACTAGACTTAAATTAAATACAGAGAGCGCTTGATAGCCTTAGCACACGTTACACCGCATTCCGGCTCATTTTTTGGCCTCTGTTTGGTAAGAGTATGCGCTGCCATCGGCTATACATATTTGACAGTCTGTAGCAAGGGCCATCGCAGACCACGTTTATCAGCGAATTAGCTGATTTTTCTATCTGT
>LQNS02278091.1:5580673-5593553 GCA_001587735.2 Parhyale hawaiensis | reverse complement strand
ATAAATGTGCTCTTTACGGCCCAACTACAGATATATATATATATATATATATATATATATATATATATATATATATATAGACTGGCAGCAGATTTTCATTTAAACAAGTTTCATTGAAGACCACGGTGAATTTGTAGTTGGTAATTTTCTTTTCTGTTTTTTTTTCCAATTTTACGTACTGCGTTCTTTTGTGCAGGATTAAGGTGTTTTAAAAATCACTGAGATTCATGATTTTTAATATACAGCTATTAACAATTGAATATGTCGACCAACGTTTCGAATGTGCGTACATTCATCTTCAGAGTTTGGAAGTTTTTGAAATTGATTTTTGAGTTTGAAATTTTAGATTGATATTGGTTTGAAACGTATCTAGGCTACCGATTAGAAAAAATATCAAGCAAATAATTCCAAAATCCTTGTGAAGCCGGTGTCTTGTATATTGATGATAGGCGCTCTTTTTCGATGGTTAGAGCCTCTGCAATGGCGGGTCTGATGTCTTGGAACTTGCGTAAAATTTTCATGTTCTTAACGAGATAATTTCTTGTGAGACTCTGATGATGCTCACTTTGGGTGAGCTTCTTAATTGCACTGTTGTTCAAATGAAGGGTAAGCCTGTAAGTGTATAAACCTATGTATTTTACGTTTGGAAGAAGTTTGCAACCTTCTTGAGGACAAGTAAATTCGTAAAGTACAAGGGTTGACGAAGTGGGTCGTTTGACTTCGCCGGATTATTGTTCATGAATAAGTTGTGCGTCTTTGGATTTCGATAATAAATTACAAGTTTTAACTCATCGTTGGGTGATGTCGTTTTGACATTTCTTTTGACGATGTTTTGTAGAACCTTTACATCGTCTTTATATGCCTTTGTCGTTTTATTGCAGTAGTAGACTGTCAGGGTTTCTTTCCCGTCCTGTATGTGTTGTTTGTTTTCTGTTATTTTTTGTAGTTGTTGATCGAATAGTGAACTTGTATATCCGTTGTTGATTAAGACCTGCATCAGTTGGCTTTCTATAGACAGTTGTATGACATTGGCCAGAACTTGCATTGATTTTTATGTCCAGGAAAGGTTAAGTGTTATTGACACTGAGTTCATGCTTGAAACGAAGAACAGAGTGCTTTTGCAATTCACTCTCGAGACTTTTGAGATAGTTTTCATCGCGCACGACTGCGTAGATATCGTCTACATATCGGCAGTACGCGTAGCTGGGATGAGTTCTTCGCTTTGCAGGACTTTATTTTCTAATTGACTCATATAGTGCTCTGCATTTGTTGGGCCTAAGGACTGTCCATTACAAGGCCATTGGTTTGATAGTAGAGGCAGTTATTGGGTGCCCAGAAGGGTGCCTGTGTGGTGCATGCGCGTAGCAGTTTTTCAAAGATTGCATGAGGAATTGGCGGTGCTGGTAGGTGCTCGTGATGGTATGTACACTCAATTTTTTTGGTTCCATCTACCGGTACGTTGGTGAAGGGACTTTCTGCATCAAGTGAAGCGAGAGTTTGGAGTTGTAGATCGCAGGATGCTCAGGATATCGTCTCTTGATTAATAGAAACTTTAGAAGGTAGGTGCGGTTTTATAATGCGGTCGAGTTCTTTCGCTGTCACATAGGTAGGGCTACTGACTTGGGTGACTTGGGATATTATTGGTCTCAGGGGGTTATTGGCCTTGTGAATTTTTACTGATCCATAAAGATATCTTGGGCCATAGCTACCAATATAATACAACTGTCTATAGCAAGCCAACTGATGCAGGTCTTAATCAACAACGGATATACAAATTCACTGTTCGATCAACAACTACAAAAAATAACAGAAAACAAACAACATGTACAGGACGGTGGAGAAACCCTCACAATCTACTACTGCAATCAAATGACAAAGGCATATAAAGACGATGGAAAGGTTCTACGAAACATCGTCTAAAGAAACGTCAAAACGACATCACCCAACGATGAGTTAAAACTTGTAATTTATTATCGAAATTCAAAGACGCACAATTTATTCATGAACAATAATCCGGCGAAGTCAAAAGACCCACTTCGTCAACCCTTGTACTTTACGAATTTACTTGTCCTCAAGAAGGTTGCAAACTTCTTCCAAATGTAAAATACATAGGTTTATACACTTACAGGCTTAACCTTCATTTGAACAACAGTGCAATTAAGAAGCTCACCCAAAGTGAGCATCATCAGAGTCTCACAAGAAATGATCTTGTTGAGAACACGAAGATTTTACGCAAGTTCCAAGTTATTAATAGACTCGCCATTGCAGAGGCTCTAACCATCAAAAAAGAGCGCCTATCATCAATATACAAGACACCGGCTTCACAAGGATTTTGGAATTATTTGCTTGATATTTTTTTCTAATCGGTAGCCTAGATGCGGTTTAAACCAATATCAATCTAAAATTTCAAACTTGCTCAGAAATCAATTTTAAAAGCTTCCGAACCCTGAAGATGAATGTACGCACATTCGAAGCATTGGTCGACATTTTCAATTGTAAATAGCTGTATATTAAATATAATGAATCTCAGTGATATTTTAAGGCACCTTAATCCTGCACAAAAGAACGCAGTACGTAAAATTGAAAAAACAGAAAAGAAAATTACCAACTACAAATTCACCGTGATCTTAAATGAAACTTGTTTAAATAAATAAATATATATGTGTGTGTGTGCGTTTGTGTACGTGCGGCTTAGGTTTTATGAGGTACCCAGTTGTTGCTCAGTCCAGCATATGGGGTACTTTAAGCATATGAAGTACCATTGGGGGGTATCACCCTATAGGAGCGTTTATTAGTTAGCGTCAATCTTTGATTGGCCTTACGTAGCGTCAATCTTCAATGACGACGCCAGGTAAGGCCTGTGAGGGGAAAAACGCTCACGAGAGGAGTATATGTTTATTTGATAAGTACAGTTCAGACAGCAATGGTTTGAACACACGCTGGCACGGTGCGTGCCAACTAGAGGCTGGGTACGGCAGACAATTCTTATACAGGTAAGTGCTGTAGTGGCTGAGCTACCACTATACCGGGTACTACTAGGTTACAAAGTACAATCCTAGCTAGAGTTACAGAGAGAGAGAGAGTGTGAGGCTCGGAGAGCGTGGAGCCGACGGGTGCGCGGATGCGGGTCTTTGTACGAATCGACCACGCTAAAGTGTATGACAGGCTTTTATACTAGAAGACTTAGCTACCGGTTTTGGCTTTCAAGATCCGGGAGTGAAGGTTTTGACGTCATGGGAAATTCCGTCGCAAGTTTCCGTATGTTTAATTCTCAAACGTATTGGTAATACGTGACTTCTGAGATTCGCTATATGCTGATTTAGCATGAGGCTAACATTTTGGTTTGGGACTTTTAAAAGTTAGAAGTTCTTGTGCGCACGGCTCTTTTATCCTATTCTGAAAAGCAAGGCGATAGTACATTAGATCCAGGCATTCACGACGGGCTGGTATCGAACCGCAACAAGAAAATATCCTATGTCAGTTTGACACTTCAAGGTTGCTTGACACACACGTGGCCATCTGATTACATTCAAACAGGGTGATATTCAAGCAAGCTAAAAGATGTAGCTAAAAGATACATTCTTAAGAATTATATTAAATGCAATGCGCAAGAGAGCGGGCTATAATAAACTCTCTTGTGATACTAAAAGCTAATGCGTCGCTCTGTAATGCGTCGCTCTGTTGGGAAGCAGCGGGGCCATGGGGCGTGGTCCCAAGTGGGCCCCACTGTCGGGTGACATTGGACCAGGGGTGGGCCCATCACGTGAGTAGCGCTGGGCCCGATGCGTCCGACTTGCAAGGGTAGGTTGTCGGTATGTCCGACAAGGCCAATCAAAGATTGACGCTAAGTAACGAATGCCGAGAACCTTGTAAGCTAGGAAGGCAGGTCTGATTCTGCTAATATCTCAATAAGCGTCATTAGAACACTAGACAAACCTTTCCTTGCCTTCCTAACCTACAAGGTTCTCGGCCTAACCTCGAGAGCTCATTGTAGGCAAGCTTCCTCGTACTGGGATGGTGGTGGGCGGCAGCTTCAAAAGGGTGTATCCCATAAAACCTAAGCCGCTCGTATAGGTGTTTGTGTGCGTGACCTTATTTGAAGTCATGAGCAAAAGTTGTTTTGGTCTTTGAGCGATATACTGTTGTGGAGAAAGATATAATAGAATTAAAAACGAAAACTTAAAATTTAGTCATAGATGAATGACATTGTTTCCCAGCTACAGAGTTATATATATATACTTATAAACCCCGGCGTTTTAAAAATTCTTGAGTGTACTGGCCTAGGTTGAAGCCTGTAAAAAGTTATGTTAATTAATAGTATTGATTGAGTTCTCCACGAATTGAAGGTATTTATTACTTAACATTATTGCAGCTTGTTCTATGGTACGACTAGTCCACGTAAAGGAAGGCATTCAAAGTAAGACTTTGGACATAGTTGCATAATTGGATATTGCGGTACCATACAACGCACCTGAGAATCTAATCATAGGCTCAATGCAAAAACAACTTGAATAACACAACGTGCCATGAACTTATAGAAAATACATAAAACGAAAAGGCACTAATATGTAGACTAGGCCTGTTTATAGATTAAGACGATCATTATCCTTTTTCCTTAAATGAGTTGGTATTTTATCAATTCCAATCCTAAGCATAACACTGTCCGTCTCACCTAATGAGAATTTTTCTTTTACTTTGCCCATCAGCTTCAGCACCTTTTACTTCGATTCTTCGGAGGAAGCTACTATCAAAGGATTCCAAGATGCTGCGTGTAGCCTTCTTGACTCTGTTTCTGGTTCATGGCTCCCTGCAGATCTCCCTAGAGATCATGGACCCTTCTGTCCTGGAGTGAGTCACTATACTTTGACCATTTTATCAATGAAGTTTGGGCGTTGTCTAATTCCTCTACAGCGTTGCCATTTCTAGGGGCATTTCTGAGGTTTTTTTGGCTCATATCTTAACCTCGCCAACTTCTGTACAAAAGAGAAATTTCAAAAATAGACATAGAATTGGCAACGCTGTAGAGGAATTTGACCATGCCCAAACTACCTTCATAAATTGGTCAGAGTGTAACAGTTTGGATATTCTTTACTATGTGTCATGCATTGTCAAGGGTGGTACTGGCCACACTTTCGTGTTTTACTGAGGATAAGGAGTCATAATAATAACGATCGCTATTGAGCTTGAAATAAAATTTCTCCTAGGAACTCAGCCACATCTTTATCTAGAGCTTGAAGAATAGAGTGTCCAAATTTTGGTGATGATCCATTGATCTGTTTGTGTATTTGACTATTCATTTGTCTCAGTATTTGTCAGAACGTAATTCAAAAAGTTACGGACGCATCTTCAGCAAAGTTATAAGAACTATTATTCATGCTACAAGACACAAATGATCACATTGTGGTGATGACAGAAAAGAAATCCTGGCTGCAGGAAAAATTAAATTTTTCGTTAACACTGCCTTGCACGACGTAGGTATGGGATCTGATAGTGCTCTAAATTCTAGTCTTTTATGAGCTAGGTAATGTCTAATGACCCTGCAGTTCCTAGTAACGTCAGTAGCCAGTTTCTGATTCTGAAAGCACTACACAGATCGCTCCATGGTACTTTACAGCAATCCCATTTTTGTAGCAACGAACTGCCGCTGTTCAAGAAGCCTACACACAATGATGTCCTTCAGCCGTAAGTGTAACTCTCAATCCAAGTGATAATGCACTCTTTAACTTAACTTTTTCAAAATCATGCTTATGTCTTGATTGATTAATCCAAATCTTATTAGTTTTGAGGTAGGTTGATGAAACTTTTTTATAGTGATTTATGATTAGAAACAAACATATTAAACACAAGTAAACTGGTTACAATGTAGCAAAAAATTTATGCATGAGCAAGAAAACGTATTCTTTGAATGGGCCAGTGTTGAACAACAATTATCAAAGATCTGAAAAAAATTTGACCTAAATAGGATCATAAATAATTCCGTCACCAAAGTTCACTTTTATTGAAAATTTATGTTTGATACTCATGAATATATTCCTTACATCAACATGAACACCCTGTCTTTTCTTTCATTACCAATCTTTAGTTAATTAAAATATGAATATTGAATTTTACATAAACTAGGCTAAGGATTCACTTGGGAAAGTAGGGAGGTAAGTATGGCGTAGTCTAGGACTCGGTTCATCACAAGTATTTTCTGACCTCTCATCAGGTGTTCCTTGTATGCTGACATCCAGCTCATGGCCCGGCCGTCCATCCAAGCATGTCTGGAAGAAAGACCCGACATCAACATCGCTTTTGAAAGTACGTCGAGCTGAGATTCTAATAGTGTAGCCAAGAAGCAATGCTCTAAATTCATTTGTCTTTATATAGCACGTGAGCTTAACATCACTCATAAATGTATGGACGTCCCTTTGAATTATCGAAACGAATATAGGATAAACGCATACCTACTTCTCATTAACCTGTCTTGCTTAGAAGCCAGAGCTTGTCATCGCTCTTGAACGTTATCGATTCCTTGTTCTTATAAACAACAGATTTAACTTAAAAGTATTTCTATTTTCAACTATAAGCAGTTGAAGTACTAAGCATGAAGGCCTGCATATTGCCATGAAAAACGTCTAAGCCTGAAGCGAGTTAACACCTATAACAGAATGATTTGATATGACTCATACCTACATCTATTCTTCATCAACCAACTCGTCACGCCAATGATTGTCTTGGTATGATATTGGTTAATTTTTACCGACAAAAGTTAGAAGTTTGGACAGAGTTCATTTGGTGCCATGCATTTTTTATCATCTTGAGAGCAATTCTCGGCAAAACTGAGGGGTGATAAACTCTCTTTTAATCCCAGTACGGGAGCTGACACTTAACTCCTGAGAACTGGGGACTGCTTAGGTCTTGGCAGTTCAAACTACCCAGTATTTACTGTTAATACTAAAAATATAAAATTGATTTTCTATTATTAGCTGCTGAGTAGCATTCTTGTTGACTGAATATGGAGCACTTTATCGACTGAAGCGGACTCTAATAGACAAACTCCTGATTTAGAGACATTTTTACATGAATGCAAAGAGGAATAAATCTGCAGTAAGAGTTAGGCCCATAAGTTTCGATAGGCTCTATTTTTTAATTATATCAGCTTCATAAAAGGCGAGTGCTGTAAAAGTTCAATTATTCTCATAAGGAACGTCGAAATCCTCTTAATCAGTTGCAGTTTTACAAATAGCATTTGGCACTACAGTTGCTGTGATGACTGAGTGAACCATCCTCGATATTTAGCAGATAGACTCACTGAAGCAGAAGTAGTCTGCAAAAATGTTAACTATCCCCGAGAGATAATACAAACATGAATCATTCCTAATGGATAATGAAATACATATTACTGAGTAACATAAAGGATATCCAGGCTCCATGGTTACAGGTTTTCTTAACTATAATATGTCTTCTGGACTTCGTAATATATTTATTAAGCAATTCTTAGCACGAAATATTCTTGCTTTGAAAATACTTTTCGCTTAGAAAATCGAATGTTTGGCCATATAAATTAGGAATTCCAAAAGATGCAATAATTAAGAAATGCGAAATATATACGTACGTTTACAAAGTCTTGCTACACGTTTTATTTAAGGTCATGGTATTCAGACAACATTTTTGATCATTTTGTCAATGAATTTCTTGTTTGGGAATTTGATTTTCAGTTACTTTAGCTCCAAAATTTTGGTTTCTTGGTGTCACCCTCAATATTTCGTAACAATAGTTATACATTTACAAAAAAAAAAATTAACTGAAATTCGTCACAGTATCACACCCATTTACTATCAAGGATTTTTTTTCTTAAATTGGTGCACTATATCCCAACTACAAAGAAGGAATACTTAATGTTTGTTAGTGGAATGGATAAGATAGTGTGAGAATTTTTGATCCCTTTCTTAATTGTATGCCTTCTTTTCAGTCTCTCAATGCAAACCTATTCCGCAATCAATACATATTTACCTTATAAAATGTGGTTTTCGGGGTTTTTCGGCAGGAGAGAACTGCGGTTCGCGAATGTTCGATTATTCCTTCCTGGACAACAGGGTGTGTGGAGAGCTGCTGCGTCCCATCTTTGCCTGTTCCGTCATGAAAGAAGGATGGGTACGTTTTGTTCTGCATACGTTTTGTTCTGCATGCGTTTTGTTCTGCATACAGCTTCCACAGTTACCTGCGTTATTTCTGTAGTTTGGTAAGTTTTCTCTAACGAATTTGATTGCCCATTTTATTAGGGTATTTGGTAAGTGTTGGTCGGGTGATCTTAATTTTGACACCATATCGGAACTAGAAAAGCAATCTGATAGAGCATACCTCCTCCAAGCAAGGCAACGTCACAAGGTTTTAGTCAACATCACCAAAGTGTAGCCATTTGTGCCTTTTAATATTTCTAATAGTTGCTAAATTATCTCGAATATCGGTCTGAACTTTTTGAACAAGGTTTTGAAAAATAAATTATCAGACAAACCATATAGTCAAACAGACGGAGGAACAGATCATAATGAAAAGTTGGTCATTTGTGCCTTTCAACATTTTTAACAGTTTCAGTAAGTTTCAAGGCGATCCGTTCTTCACATTTTGAAGCATGTCAATATGGAAAACGTGATAACACAAACATTGAGACACGTAGGCAAACGGACGCCTGGATCATCTCAAAACTTTGAGCAGTTGCTTTTCGTAACATTTCCAACCATTCCCACAATTTTCATGAAAATTCATTCATAACTGTTCGGGTCATGTTCCCAAAAGAAAACAGGTAGACAAACAAACAAATGGTTTAACGGATCTTCAGAAAAATTAATCATCCTCTTAACATATTAACTAGAGCACTCTGAGAGCCCATACCTCCGCCAAGCAAATCAATGTTAATGAAAAATACAAATTGTTCCTGAAACTATGACTTTTCTCTCTATCAACACCAAAACCTAAAAATTTGTACCTTTCCACAGTAATAACAGTTTTTGTAAAAAATCTGGAAGATCCGTCATTAACTTTTTAATTCGGTCAAGGAGGTTATGTTTTATCGTGTTTTTGCATGTCCGTCACCAAGATAACTGACAAAATTATGGACAAATCTTTACGAAATACACAGGGCATGTTAGGAGCAACATATTATTAACTTTTGGCGGAGATCCGTTTAAATATTTGCTTCTCTGCCTTTGTATTTGTTAGTATGTTTGTTGTTGACAAATATTCTGGTAAACACTAGTCAAGCACACAGGCTAACCCATGGTATAATAACGTACAGGTAGCCCCATCGCTTGACCAGTTTGTAACGCTTTTGCACGTCTCGCTCCAAAACGTCATCTGGAGACATCAGGCATGGCGAGTTCCGCTCTCTTGAATGAGCTTATGGAAGAAATGTGATAAATAAAGCCCATTATCGATAATTTTCGTGTTTTTTTTTTTTTGCAAAATAAAGTAAAAATTTGTCAATGGGATCTTTTAAGATATCATGAAGATAGATATCTACGCACAAATACGATAAATCGGTAAGTTATCGCAGGTTATAGGTTGCGGCTGTTCCTAATATTTTTCCTGTGCAGTATATGAGTAAAGGTTGCTTAGTCTATAGATTTATAGGTGAAAAGTCGCAGATCATTTTAATTTTATAATATAAACCTATATTGGAGTAAAATTAGTGTGATAGGTAACTATATATTCATGTATCCCTGGGCGCTGTAGCTTGGGCAGCCGCAACCTTGCTCCTGGTTGTTAATTCAAGTTTGCGTTATGCAAACTTGAGGCACTTATAGCTGCATTAACATTTTTACCTCCGCCAAGGAGGTTATGTTTTCGTCGTGTTTGTCTGTCTGTCTGTTTGTCTGTCTGTCCGTTTGTCTGTCTGTCAACAGGATAACTCAAAAAGTTATGAACCAATTTCGATGAAATTTACAGGGATTGTTAGGTATGTTAGGAGGAACAGAAGATTAACTTTTGGTAAAGATATGTCCATCCGTTTGTTTGTTTGTTTGTCTGCCTCATTTTTTTATGCCATAACTCAAAATGTTGTGGATGGATTTTGATGAAATTAACATGAGTTGTTAGGTTTATAACAAGAAGTATATGACAAAATTTTTGTAATGATCCGTTTGTTCGTTCATTCGTTTGTCACTGTTTTTAATTTTATGCTTATTAGCACAATAACTCAAAAAGTAATAAATGGATCTTTATAAAATTCATAAGGGTTGTTAGTATTGTTGAAAGACATAAATGATCAAGTTTTGGTGCAGATCGGTTTGTTCGTTTGTATGTTTGACCTATGTTTGTCATAACGTTTGTTAACACTATAACTCAAAAAGTCATCAACGGATCTTCAAGAAAATTGAACAAGCTGTTATTAATATAAAAAGGCACAAATGACCAGATTTTGGAGTTTATTTAAAGAAAATTATGGTTTCAGAGCCAATTTGAATTTTTGCTACCGTTGGCTCACGTGGCGGAGGTATGCGCTCTCAGAGTGCTCTAGTTATGCATGGAATGGTATTATTAAGCCCACTACAGACGATAGTTACCTCCGCCAAGGAGGTTAGGTTTTCGTTGTGTTTGTCTGTCACTAAGATAACTCAAAAAGTTAACAACCGATTTAGACGAAATTTACAGGGATTGTTAGGTATGTTAAGAGAAACAGATGATTAACTTTTGGTGAAGATGTGTCCATCCGTTTGTTTGTTTGTCCGCCTCATTTTTCTCAATGCCATAACTCAAAAAGTTATAGATGGATTTTTATGAAATTAACATGAGTTGTTAGGTATATAACAAAGAGTAAATAACCAAATTTCGGTAATGATCCGTTGGTTCGTTCGTTTATCACTGTTTTTAATTTTATGCTTATTAGCACAATAACTCAAAAATTAATAAATGGATCTTTATAAAATTCATAAGGGTTGTTAGTAATGTTGAAAGACATAAATGATCAAATTTTGGTGCAGATCGGTTTGTTCGTTTGACTCATGTTTGTCATAACGTTTGTTAGCAGTATAACTCAGAAAGCGGATCTTCAAGAAAATTGCACAAACTGTACTACCAAAAGGCACAAATTATTACGTTTTGGAGTTTATGCAAAGAAAATTATAGTTTCAGAGAAACTTTACATTTTTTGCTACCGTTTCCTCGCTTGGAGGAGGTATGCGCTTTCACAGTGCTCTAGTTCGTCCTGTTTTCACTTCAACGCGTTCGAATATTTCACACCGTCGCGGCAAACAAGACTGTGAGTCTACCGAAAGTTTTGATAAAATATTTACCGCCATATCTGCTGGCTTAGCAAGGGTCACTCACTGGTGCAGTGTCTGGAGTCTTTTCAATTTTTTAGTAAATGTCTCCTGAAAAAGCAGTGCTCATATTTGTTGTGTATATATTGTGCGCGTTTGGTGGATTTGCGCGTTCGATCGATCGCGCTGCGCGTTTGGTGGATCGTTCAAATTTTAAAATAGAAAACAAAAAAACAATCCTTGCCTCCCCTAACCTACCCGATATTAAATCCGACTATAGTGCAACTGACCCGAAATTACTGCCTAATACCTACAACATCCACCAAACGCGCACATCATATACAGATACAGCAACGCATTGTCGAACGCTGTGAATTGGAAACACAGGACAAAAAATTATCGTCTGCAGCGAGCTGTACTTGAAACTCTAGAGCCGATATTTTAACTTCAGCACGCTTATCAAACGTTCTAGCTGAGTCTGAGTCTTCAGACATGAACAAATGTAGGTATTTTTTTCGTTCAGGCCACGTTATATGAAATTTAACTGAGTATCCCTTTTCAAGTTTTTCAATGGACCCGCAGAGAATTGCTTTTTTGGGAGACCACTATAAGTTTATAGCACCATTTTATGACTTGTTCCTACCGTACTATGTTTCGTTCGTTAACAGTGTTCATTACATTGATTGCTATACCACAGTGTGCTATAGTTAATATAAACACGATTATAATAAATTTTTTGAAAGTTAAAACGTTTTTTGAGGAGCTACTAGTGAGCAATTTATATGCGCATTTTTTTAATGTTGACTGTAAAATATCTAACGTCCCTATCTTTCCTCGTAAGCCGCTTTAATATATGCGGTAAAATAATGCGCTGACTGCGGATGGTTTTTCTTTTACAGTGTTATAAAGTCAAGGAGATCTATACAAGACTTTTGCAATAAACCGCAATATTTTAAATGAACTGGTTGTTCGTTGCCATAAGTAAAGAAAGTTTAATCATTTGAGCAAACGAAAATCGTAACTAGAGACAATAGTGAGCCAGTCCGTTTTGGTCTCCAGATGACGTCACAGCTGGACAGCAAGCAAAGGGGGCGAAGTCAGAGATGCGCGTGGGGCTACCTGTACGGTATTATACCATTTACATAGACCGCAACAGTACTTGACTCATAGATCTGACGCTGGCGGCCAAGAGTCGGCAACGGAAAAAAGTATTTTCTCAAGAGCTATTCTTTTTCCCCTATCTAATTCTAAAAAAAAAATTCCAAGGTACCCAATATTTTTCTTGCGGAAAAGGTATCTTGGATACGGCGGGGACGCACTTGGGCGCTTGCCTGCATGACCGTGTCTGGACATGTTCATAATAGCTCATGAGAAAATCCCATTTTTTCCATTTTGGCCGCCAGCGTCAGAGGCCACTTTGGACCTAAGAGTCAAGTACTGTTGTGGTCTATGCCATGGACTAGCCGATAATTTTCAAAATTTAATCATTATTGACTTTCACTATTTTTAATAATTCCTGTAAGTTTCATAAGGATTCGTTCATAACTTTCTGAGTTATATTGTTAACAATCATAAAATCAAATATGGAGAAAAACAAACGGATGAACAGATCATCACAAAATTTGACCCCCCCCCCCCCC
>LQNS02278091.1:5511533-5525019 GCA_001587735.2 Parhyale hawaiensis | reverse complement strand
CGCGCGTTTCGCTGTTCTCCAGCTCATCAGGTGGGAGGGTCAAAGTTGTTAAATTTAGTTCTTGAAATCTTGTGAAATTTAGAGAGGTTATCATAGGAAGGTGTAACTATGATACCGGCCATCTATGCTATCTCAAGAAAATAATATTTCAGAAGCCATGGCAAGTTAATTCAATATGTGCAGCAGGCGGCGGACAACTGCAAATGTTTTATATGGATGCTGCATCTTGAAGATCTTTCTACCACCATCAGAGGCTTACAAACGCTTCAAGTTAAATTTCAGCTACTGTGTGGTGTGTTTTCGCCAATTGTGGGATTTGTATTAAACTGCGAAGACTGCTATGCTAATGTGCCAGCCTTTTATCTACGACAGGTTGTAAACTGTCGCCCCCGGTACATCTGCGTGTCTGCAACGTGCAGTAATTGGAGCAGACTAGCTGTAGTTGAAAACTGACAAAACATTTGTTTGATTGGAAATTTCATTCATACGTTTGGAACAGCCGGTATCATAGTTACACCTTCCTATGGTAACCTCTCTAAATTTCACTAGATTTCAAGAACTAAATTTAACAACTTTCACCCTCCCACCTGATGAGCTGGAGAACAGCGAAACGTGTGTCGTGGGTATCAAGATTTCTTCAATTACTTCTAATCGATATAAATATATAACCACAGGTAGTAGTAGTAGTAGTAAAAAAAATTACTAGTACAGTAATACACAGTTGTATCGCGTTACGTAAAGTGATAAGTTTATGCATACATAGAAGCATAAAATGTGAATATTTAAATATAAAATATAATATATCTAAAACATATACACATGCGAACACACGATGGTGTTTGAATAGATGTTTTTATTGAAATAAAACAAATTTTGGGTTTACCGATCAGCCCTTTCTTTGTATGATGCATCTCAAGAACATTGTAAAAGTTTTCAATTCAACTAGATTGTATTCAACCAAAGTAATTAATGTAATTAAGAGAAATTCATGTGCTGGGCGATCCAATACAAAGTTCCACTCTAAAGCTGAGGATCATTTTGTAGCAATCTTCAACTGCCGGGCCTCTAATTGACCTTCCTATTCCAATATAATCTAGAGCATCTGAAAGCTCATTCCTCCTCCAAGCAAGGCAACGTAAATAAAAACTCAAATAGGCCCTCTCCTGAAAATAAGATTTTCATTTTATCACCACCAAAAGTTGGTCATTTGTGCTGTAATTTTCTTTCAGATCCGTCCGTAAATTTTCAATCTGTTCTGACAAACATTTTGACAAACATTAATCAAACACAAATGCCGATCATCACCATTATTTATCATTTTGTGCTTTTTAACCTTTGTAACAATTCTTGCCAACTTCATGCATATTTATCTATAACTTTTTGAGTATTATTCTGATAAACATTAGTCAAACACACAAACTGAAGAACCGATCATCACCATAGTTTGATCATTTGTGTCTTTAAACATTTCTAATAATTCTTCCAAATTTCATGAAGATTCGTTCATAACTTCTTCAGTTATGTTACAAACCCAGTAATAAACAAAACATCACAAAAATTTGATCATTTGTTTTTAGTAACACATCCATTATCCAATGATTTCTACAAACTTCATCAAGATCCGTCTATAACTTTTAGAGCTTTGCTACCAAGGAAAAAGAGACAAACAAACAGTCGAACGAATCTTCACTAAAAGTAACCATCTATTTTTCCTAACATGCCTTGCAATCTCAATAATTTTGTGAAAAACCATCCATAACTGTTTGGGTTATCTCGATGACAGGCAGAGAGACAAAGACAAACAGACAGAAAGACATACAAGCAACCAAACAAACAGTAAAGATCGATAAAACCCTAAAATCCTTTGGCAGAGGCAATAAGTGAGTCTAAAGGGTGTCAATTATATGATTAGATCAGATAGGCGCCAGTAGACGAACCAAGAGGCCTATTCCCAATCAGACACCGGAGCTTGCACTCAGGCCCTCTATGAGCTATTGCCAATATGTTTGTAGGATATAGAGTGCTGGAGAAAAGGGAAAAAGGGGGTGATGAGTCGATATACGAAATTATGCAATAATTTACAACGCAAGTCATAAAGCAAACACTTTTAACCGAACATTTAAAGTAAACATTTTAGGAAAGTATTTATTTAAAGGTTACCGTTGCCGCACTAAAAAACTTGATGCAAGGAAACTTAGAAATCCACGCACACACACACACACACTTACTCGATCTGATCCTGCGTTTGAGCTTGAGTGCCACCCAGCAGTAGGACAGTCAGGATACCAAGTGCCAACATCTCAGCAGTGCCTGATGATTACTCGTAGTTTCAACCGTAATGAGTTCGTTCACGAAGCAAAAGAGCTAAGCCTTGCTGGACTAGGAGGAGGACGAAAGTGATGAGGTTTGTGAGTGTCGGTTTTTTTTATGTGAATTTATGGGTGCGGGGAACACCTGCGTGCACACCTGTAGCTGCCATTTTGCTGCTACTGCTCTGATGAACGGTATTGGTGAGCGAAATACATTCACAATTAGCGGTAAATTGTTCGTACTTTTTTCAATATTCAGTAGTTTTGCTAGTATCTGAATACTAGCTGTTTGTGCTCTTCTGTTTCATATGATCAGCATTACTTTCAAAGGATTATAAAACTCTAGTTACGTAGTAGTAAAACTGGCTACGGTAAAATCCCACATAACGTTCGTCTCTTTGCACTCGCGCTCTACGGTTACCCGCATAACGTGATCTAAAATTATTTTATAGTCTTCGCTGAAATTCATAGAAAACGTGGGGTAGGAATTAGCGAGAAATAATACCCGAGTTATCTGGAAGACTGAAGACTGAAATAACCGTTAATAAAATATGCATATTCATTCTATTATTTTACTATTAGCTGAAAATAAAATAGCAATTAAAAATCTCTTATTATGGCGAAACAATGAATAATATTGGCTGCTATGTCCTTTATTTTCTACTTCTACAGAATTGTTCTTAGAGTACTCTCTGTAACTTTAAATTATCTTGCAATGTTCACATTCGTGTCACCGGCTTCATGTTTCTCAAAAACTTGCCTTCTTAAATTGATATTCACTTTATTTCTTTTCCTTGACGTTTGCTTTTCCTGCACTAAAATCCGTCTTAGGGTGTATAAAACTGTAATATATGCAGAAATAGATATGATTTGCTTTCAATCAAACAACAGGGGTGTGTCGCAATCACCATTTCTTGGGTTACCGGTGCTATGTAACACCGGTGACCCAGCCAGTCGAAGCCTTGTCGCAATCATTGCTCAAAAGACGACTGCGATACGGGTTACGGTGATGTAGGTCGCCGAGCACAAACGTCTGTTTTGAATAAAAGGAGCACTAAATCCATTCAAATACGCAACCTGAATGAGTAAACTGGCGTCTTTCAGGACGGTAATGTTCGCAAATTCTGGGTCCAAACTATCCTGGATTGGTTCTCCGAAGATCAGGGCTCATTTATACACTTGAAATGGCCCCACAATCTCCGGGATTAAACCCCATTGGAAATTTATAGGATGTGGTCTAAGAGGAACGTACGCAGCTCATCGTCTTCAGCATTGGAGACTTGGGGAGACAGGTTGATGGTTGTGTCAACTATGGCCAAAATGATGCTAAAAAGATCCACGAGGCGCATAAGAATGGAAGCCCATGCTATTGATTATGGAGATTGTCATTATGTTACCATTTTCCTACTTAATGAATAATTTTTCCCCATTGCTTTTTGTAAAACTGACTTACGTATAATTTTTTTCTTCCATGTACAGAAAAGTCCCACATAGCGCGACAGAAAATTGAGTTTGAGGAATTCACACAACGCGACTCACACAGCTTGAATTGTTCAATAGGCTGTGGGAGAAGAAGCACATCAGGAGCCTTCTCTCTGAAGATTTCGCATGTACTTGCGGCCTTCAGGAATATATATATATTTGCCATTGATATTAGTTTACCAACGTCCTGAAAGTACGTCCTTACCTCTTCTGGAACTTTAGCAAGCCTTGTCTGTGTCAAGTAAGGAGCAGCATATTGGGGTACAGAATTTGTAGAGAAGCAGCGGTTTTCTTCATTTGTGTTGCAGCGTCTGTCACCAGCAACAATATGTTATTATACTTAATGGATTCTGGCCAAAGAATCAATAAAGATGATGCAATGTACTGCGCTATTGCTGTACTATTAGTGCGTTCAAATTGAGTGGAATTTAACAGAAACATGTCAGATTCTTTGTTTAATTCAAGTTTTCCTATTGTTGCTGTCGTAATCTGCCCCCCTCCGTCGTATCAGTACACTCGTCCACTGCCAGAACTTGTGTAACTGGTAATGTCGTGACCAAAATGACAAGACTAGCACAATTCCTTGCGTTTTCTTTCATAAGAAATTTAAATAAAGTTGAAACATGGCAAACCTAATTTTATATAAATTATTTATTCAGCGTATCCTAATAATTAAATAACTCTATGTTTAATGGCACAAATATGTACTACTTTCTGCAGGTATTAGAGTCATTTATTGCATAACGACTACTTTTTGGCTTTGTGCCTGGCCAAAATACCGTTTATAGTAGAGTAGCATGTTTTGCAATAAATGCAAACATTTATTTGCTTCTATAGCGTAATAGCAATAATCGAATAAATGCTAGAAATTCGGGCTCTATTTACTACTCATTTTGGCACTGCGAGAGCGCAGTTCTTTCGTCAGGAAACGGATCGTATACAAGAAAAACTGAAAAGGTAGCAACCCAGACTATTCAATTGAGAAATAGCCCTATTTTGCTTCATAATAATGCATGGCCTCACACTTCTCAAGCTGCGCTCCACTAAGTGTAAAGTTATTTGAGTAAGGAAATTTTTCAACATATATACTCCCCATTCCTTGATATCTCATACTGATCATCATTTATTTGAATATATCGAAAATTTCATAAGCGATACAACGTTTTTATTCAGAGAAGAGGTAATTAAACCATTGAAACAATTTTGCCGGGTAAATGATAGCCGAATATTTGAAGATGCAATATACCTATGCCCCAGAAAGAGGTTTGTTGAAGGTCATAGATAAACAGGGTTCGTCTTTTGAATAAATAAATACTAACGCAAAAAGTTCCATTTTATCCATATTAAATGTGACATTTAGTGTGTTCAGAGTAATTTTTAGGTACGGTGCACCGTTGTATGTTCGTTAGCTCCAAATCGAAAGGGAATATCAGTTGGTTCAATTCACACCCGTCTTCATTAAATTGTTAATGGTTTGCCCGCTATACATCAATGAACGGTTGTACTCTCATGAATAATTACGTTGTGCTGCTCTAGCAAGTAATACAGCAGTAACCAAAGTGAACACTGCAATTGTAACAAGTGTGCGTTTTCTGTGAGCCTCTGCGTAAATGGCCATAAGGTTCAGCATACTGTATCGGGTGCGTTCGATTCGGCGGTGCCATTAAGACTTCCAGGCTTGACTTAACCGGAACGTCACGCAGGTGCCTCGGCTTCTACTCGTTGATTTAGTTTCAGGTGTTGACCCTTAATGCTTTCATGTGAGACTTCCCAGCAGTTCATCTCTCTGCGTTAGATGGAGATTTTAGACGGCTGAATACAGTCCCTATCAAAAATTTGGGCCGCCGCAGAAGCTAAAACCCCTATTTAGCTGCTGATCCGCGCCCAAATTTTGTTAGGGGTGGCCTCTACAGCTCCACGTAGCCGCTCGAGGCTCACCGATCACTCCAAGCGCCCGCAAACATTACCTCAGGTTCGGGGACAGGAGACCACATCTGCCATTGTTATGGCGTCTCATGACTAAAGCAATAGGCTGGACTAATTGAGCGACACGTGTACCAACGGCCTCGCAGTTCTTATCATTAATTTTTTTTTTGTTTTCCACCAAGAGCCGACACTCAGATATTGCAGAGCCTTTGACTCTATGATTTACACTTGAGAAGTTTTCAATGCGTTAACGGAGAGCCATAAGATCGACATCATCACTCAGTCACTTCACAAGTAAGATTGCTACCCAGTTAGCTCAACTCAATTACGTTTTCGAAATTTATTTTATTATGACGCATTTTCCTGGAAATAAATTAAAGTAGCATTCAAGCAGTAGTCGACGTGGACGGAGTTTCAGGGTCGTTTTACAAGGGGACGGCACATTGGTCAGCAACATAGAAGCTGGCACGCGATATTTTACCCTACAATGAAACCTCTTGCAGTTGCAGCGCTAGCAGTCATAAATGGCATGTCTCTCCCATTGTATAGATGTTGTACGTTGAAATAGGAAGTCTCACAGTGTAGTAATGCAATTAAATCTGGGCCCACGCTTACAATGGCTGACAAGTTTCGGGTCTATAGGCCCATTCAATGCGGCGACAAGATTATAGCAAACATCTCATTAGAACGTCGAGGCCATTTGTACTATCAGTAGAGCAGAGAGCAAGCCACAGAAGGTGTAGTCAGGTGTTGCAAGGCTTTGGTGCTAGTGGTGTTAGATATTTACCCATTTACTGAGTTATCAGCTGTACCGGAGCATTAGACTGCTCTGGACCAAAGCTGTCCACGTTTGAGTTTGCTCAGCTGCGATGAAGTTTTGCTCGTCCCAAATAAAGAACCGCATCGCTTAGCAAATACGGAGCGTTTGCACTGAATGCGACTGCTG
Organism: Parhyale hawaiensis; assembly: GCA_001587735.2. NCBI lineage: Eukaryota > Metazoa > Arthropoda > Malacostraca > Amphipoda > Hyalidae > Parhyale > Parhyale hawaiensis. The sequence goes on along the minus strand of LQNS02278091.1, from coordinate 5,518,356 downwards.
AATAAATCGTTGTTCGCTCGTGGGCACGGCCGCAATTAAGCGAATCCTTGGTGCATGTAGAGTTTATTCATTTCCTTCCAAGAAATAAGAAAAAAAAAATCACGTCAAGCCAATACTCCCCTCGCCTATCAGCTGCATAAACTGTGAATTTCACGAGACCAAAGGCCTAAGCAGACACGAAAGCGATAACAGTGTGTAGGTTTTCTCTTCAATGTTTACTTAGTTATCTTGCTGCAACAAGCAAGCGCAGTGGCAGCTTCAAATCAAGTACGTACCGTCTAACTTGTGCGGTAGCTGATGGAGTCAGACTTTTTGGTTAATATGTGACCGACTGCGCAGAGCTTTTGTACCTATTACGTTTCCAGTATCATGGTCACAACGGTAACTTTTAATAAAGTTTATAAATGCCTGGTTCTCGGCTCCTTGTTGGGGTCACTTATATTTCTTTATATACAGTGTTTCTTCTGTATCCTTACTAGGAAGGTTCAGACCAACAAACACTCGAAACGACTGGATGTTACAGTCGTGTGCTGCTGTGCTGTCTGGAATTCGAGCTTTAGTATTCTCGCCAGGAAAGTGAGTTTTTGAGATGCTCCAGGGGTAGGGTGCGTGTTTCTGGCATTCTCAATTTAGAGCGGGAACACGGGCCTACGACAGAAGTATGGAGGTTCTGGAAGGGAGTCGCCGTAGCTCTGACAATCTGTCGTCGACTACAGCCGTGTATTCTTCTGGGCCTAGTGGGCATCTGCAGCAGCGCGAGCCAGTGCAGGTAAATTTCCCAGCTGGAGTGTATCGGACCTTTGCCTCCGCCTGTACTACCATAATCACCGGCCTTTGAGATTCTGGTTTGAAAGTCTGCTTGCTGCGATGAGTAACACAGTTAATATCCCGTTTGTCGCAGACCAGAAAACCGCGTGAGAGTTCGGTATTTTGGTTCAATGTCTTCGTCTCGGGTGCAACGAATTAAACTGAGAATGTAATTAGAATAGCCGCCATCGGCTCATGGCAAAACTAAATAAGCAGACTGCTATTTACATGAAAGGAAGCAGGTAAATCAGCCTAGTTTATTGGTAGATGTGAAGTTATATACATAGTGACATGCTCCAGTCGGTGGAAAATACTATGATCGACTATGTCCACGATTCACCTTTACTATAGCAGCGAATCGCACCTCTGGCATAGGGGATATTGTTGCTCAGCCTTGATTAGAGACCTGTCATGCGTCTGCTTACAGTGCTCTGTCCAGAGCTTAGAATTCACTACAGACAAGACAATATTCACGATTATCCGTCGGTCTCGGGTATTTTGCACAGGATTCACAGGACTATAGTCAACTGCGGAAAACTTGCGAAAGATGCTATGCGGCAAACCTGATGCGTTAGTTCAACAATATCGATTGCAAACGTCAGTTGTATTACACGCATTGATTAAATCGAGTAAAAGGACATTCCTCTGCATAGAAAACTGCTGCATATACATACGATGTGACATCTTAACACGGGCTCAGGAGAATTTGCGGGAGTCGCTATTGCTCATAGCTCATAGTACAGCGTCTCCTGCAAATTATCAGCAGCCTGTGTTGAGACTGTGTATCTTATATTGCAGTGAGTACCCTAACATATTTAGCTGTTCAAGTGATGAAAAATGGTAACTATTTACTTTCACAATATTGGAAAAAGTAAAGGACTTTCTGTACACCCTGCAACTGCAGACGCGATGCTGCTAGTCAAGCAATATAATAAACACGTCGTGTGTTTATCTCTTTATATATTTCTGTGTTTGCATATTTATATGTTTAAATATTTGATGTTTGTACGTTTCGTGTCCCCACCTCTCTTGACAAACAGATGGGCGAAGAATAGGCCAGGTTGCAGATTCTCTTATTACGTTACATTTTCATGGAGATCGATGATCAGATTGTATCTAGAAAACGAGAGTGGGACCCTCATTCCTTTATCTCTAGGCACTTCTTCCCTGAAACAGTTCTTGGCATCGAAATAATTAAGCTCGGCTGCCCTGAGTCATTGCTAATGCTCTTATTGACTTCACAATAAACGAAGCAAGTGACAAGATATTCTTCAGCAGTCAGAAGGCGAGACATGACCATAAAGAATTTTTGGCACCAAATATTTTTCTCCAATTTGGATTCTTCTTGCAACAGAACAAGAATTCACTTGAGGACAAGTCTTCCGAGCTATATACCAGCCTCAGTATTTTGGGACTAGAACGCATCGTAGCGTAAGACCATCACCCGCGGTGGAAGCAAATTTCATCGCCGTCATTTTTGATGGCCAGCTAATCCTTGTTTTCTGCCATGGGTCACATCGAGGACACCCCACCAGACTCCCAGCAAAAAATCATGAACATAGCTCGACTCCTTCGACCAATATTGTGGACAGACAAATATATATATACAAATACATATGCAACTAGAGCACTCTGAGAGCGCATACCTCCGCCAAGTGAGCCAACGGTAGTAAAATTCAAATTGGCTCAGAAACCATAATTTTTTTTGCATAAACTCCAAAATCTAATCATTTGTGCCTTTTGATATTAATAACAGCTTGTTCAATTTTTTTGAAGACCCGTTCATAACTTTTTGAGTTATACTGTTAACAAACGTTATGACAAATATGAGTCAAACATACAAATGAACCAACCAATCTGCACCAAAATTTGATCATTTATGTCTTTTACTATTACTAACAATTCTATGAATTTCATAGGGATCCATTCATTATTTTTTGAGTTATTGTGCTAACAAGCATAAAATTAAAAACAGTGACAAACGAAAGAACGAACGAACAAACGGACCATTATCAAAATTTGGTCATCAACTCTTTGTTATATACCTAACAACTCATGTTAATTTCATTAAAATCCATCCATAACTTTTTGAGTTACGGCATCGAGAAAAATGACGCAGACAAACAAACAAATGGACATATCTTCACCAAAAGTTAATCATCTGTTCCTCCTAACACACCTAACAATCCCTGTAAATTTCATCCAAATCGGTTCATAACTTTTTGAGTTATCTTGGTGACAGACAGACAAAGAGGCAGACAAACACTACGAAAACATAACCTCCTTGGCGGAGGTAGACATATATACGTCGCATTGGCCTGATAGAGGTACACCCCCTCCGAGAACCTTGTAGGTTAGGTGCCAGGACTGGTTCTACTGATGTCCTATGTCAAATATAGGTTTTTTCTAAGGGTTCACTATGCTTTAAGTTTCATATTCACTACGGGAACCAGTCCTGGATTACCTAACCTATAAGGTTGTCGGGGTAAGAGCTCATTGTAGGAGAGCTGGTACTAGGGTGGATGGTCGCGGTGGATAGTGGCAGACAAAAAAAAAATTCCCGTTTTACTATCGAGAAGTTGGCTTGCGTTGGAACGTAGATTTATTTTCCTTCAAATTGAGACCAAATTGGCATAAATCTACGGTGTTTTTTTTTTTTTACTCTTTGAAGATTGAGGCTTTTAGGTGGTCAGGATTTTGGTACCTCTATCGAGCCGCTTAACAGGCCTTATATGAATATTCTTAGCCATCTAATAGCCCGTTTTGAAATATATATTTACAAACATATATACCTAAATCTTCAAAGAAAATGTTATCACCTCTCTCACTTCGTTCGCCGGTGATAAACATAGCTCAGTAGGATACAATAGGAGACCACATCAACTGTGGGGCAAAAAACATTGTTTTCACAGTGGCCGTTCATGCATTGGCGCCAATGGGGCCAGCCCCACCTGTATTTGGAATGGAAGAACACTAATAAAAAGTCATGTTCAAGATTTGAATTCAGCATAGAAAATGGATGTTCCACCTAATGGGTCACAAGCGTACGACGACGGGCCCCAATTAACACAGGACACGAGTCGCTACGGGCTTTTCAGCATGTCACGGAAGGTAAGCTTGGCGCTTCCCAGCCCAGGCATTAATAGGAAAATTATGATTAAGAAGATTGACCATCACTAATTCTTTGCTCTTATTTTTGGCAGCGCGGGCACTCTGGTTAATTATTATTTTTCTTAGTTGTATCGGCGTAAAAAACACCTTCTTCCTTCCTAGTTCTTTGATTTTGACCAACTCACATTGAGGGTAAAACTGGAATCATTGTTATCACTGGCGGGCGAAGCGAAGAGATGCGATATTGTTTTCGTTGAAGATTCAAGTATATTTGTATATGCATTTATATGCTTCGATTTGTTTGTCTGTCCACCCAAAAAGTGAGAGAAGTAGCTTAGCATGGTTCATAATTTCTTGCTGGGTTGACCTAGATGTGAAAAATGCAAAAAAAGCCAGAGTTAGCTGCCATAAAAAATTATGGAGTTGAATTTGCCCCAACCGCGGATGATAGTCTTACGCCACGAGGCATTCTAGTTAATCACTAAAATTATCCTGATTGCACATCCCAACTTGGCATCCGCATGCACTCGTTTGCACTGCAGATAGAAACCCGCACATGATTTATTTTTGGCTTAGCGCATGCCAACCTAGAATGAGTTTAAGCTGATTTTTACTGTGAAACTGGGTTCTGAATCTAAGTGGTGCGCAATTTCTGTGTTGTTAGCAGAGTTTGTTGTAGATATCCTCTGCATTTCGTGCTGCAATTTATTGACGTGCCAGTGGACGACTTTCTGGTTCCTTCATATGAACTAAAACGGCGGAACCCTCAGGACCGAGCCGTTGGCTAGTGTCGGTCGCTTTTTGGACTCAGCTACCGTTTCTTAGAATCTTAACTTTTTTGGGGTCATTTGGAGTGTCCATTCCAGAAAGTGTAATTTTTAATTGGCACCTTTTCGCGCCCTTGCAATTGTTCAGTTATAAACTCTCTCTCCATGAAATTGAATCATTTGGGGGTCGAGATGAGATTTTTTTTCTTGCTCCATTCTTCAACGTCTTTTGCGTCGTCTGGTCCTTCTGCTCTATGGGACCACTTGGAGTCCCTCTGCGTTCTGCCGAAAATTTAGTCCTGGAGCTTAGCCATGTCCGGAGCTGCCCGGCTCGGCCCTTCGTGGGCGCTGATGACTTCAAGGACAAAACTTTTTATTCTTCACGATGAGGGCACCAGCTCCCTTGATTTAGATGCTCTCTCTAACATATTAACATAACTAGCCGCTATTTGACATCCCTTTTCAATCTGGAGTTCCATTGCATCTCTGGAGGAAAAGGCATCCCACACAATGAAAGAACTCCAACACTGTGCTGCTTAGAATTCGTTTCAATAGGCAATGTTTGCCGTGCCACTAACGTTATAGAAGCCATCAAGCTCGTCTACACCTCTTTAAATTAGAATTAGCATAAGATAAGTTCAAAGTAGAACAAACCAATTTCGAAATTGAAGAAATCAATTTCAAATTAAAATCAGTCAAAATAATTTAAAATATTTGCTATTACTATCACCAGCAGCGACCAGTAGCACACTAATTAGTGGTGCACGGTAGTGACTGTCGGTGATCGGCTGTAATTAGTTGTAGGTGATCTTGCCTAGTGCTGGTAGTAACTACTTGTACCCCGTGGTAATTATATATGTATATAATTAATGGTCATTAATTCAAGGTGAGTCGTGGTAACTACTTTAGTAGTTGTAACGGGTATTAACTAATCCAAAGTGATGATGATTAGTTGTAACAGGGGGCAGTTAGTTAGAAATAGTGGTAACTAATGCCATTAAGTTGTCATTGGTTACAATTAGTAGCGATAAAAATTTCAACATATAACTAGATTCACCTAATTGCAACTATAGTAGTAACTAGTTGCAGAAAGTGGTAACTATTTACTTGTGACCAATGGTAACTGAAGATAACCTATGGTAAGCGGTGGCAACTGATGGTAACTAGTTGTAACTAATGATAACTACCTTGATCTTGTGGTATCTAGTGCTAGGTAGGTACCATTGATGACCTTAAACGATCGCTGATTACAAAGATCTGTGTAGTTACCACTAGTTACTAGTGTGAGCATTTGCTACTAGGGAATAATTAGTTACTATGAATGACTACAGGTCACCTCTAGTTACTGCTGTAAGTCACCAACTACTAAACCACTGGTCACTTCTCTATACCTTTGGTCACAGCTACAGCAAATATTTTAATTTGCCCTATTTTAAATTTGAAAATGGTTTATTTTAGTCAGGAGCTAATTTCTTTTATTATGAAGTTAATTTATCTTAATTTGATCTTGACTTGCTTTAATTAATTATGCTTTACGTGTTTGAATCTGAAATTTGTTTATATAATTTTGAATTTGACTTATTTCAAGTTGAAGAAATTTTATAGTCAAGGAAAGAAAACCGGGGATAATGAATAAAAAAACAGATGGAATGCGAATAAAGTGATGCAACTTGTGCTACTAATAATGTGAAGCATCGGGCGCATCACATGTCTTGTAGAAGCGAAACCCTTCATCTCCTTAGCTCAAGAGCAGGGTATTATATTATTATATTAAGGGGCTTCGCGCCGTATTTGATACGAGGACTATATAACAGCGATCCAATTTTGCATTATATAGTTTCGAAGTTGAGTCGAACTCAAGCGAGTTCTATTAGAACAATCTTGGCCAGGTGCACCATGGCTGGCAGGAAAGAAGGCGCGAACATCTCTAACCCTACACGACTCGGCGGAACGAATTCGCTCAGCCATGGGCGCAAGGAAAGAGACGAAAAACGAAGCGAGAAGAATACAATAGAAAGAAACACTCGTGCGGAGGGTCCCTTCCGTGGCCCCCACACGGGAGCAGATAGGAGTCCCATGGGATGGATCACTTACCAGCATTTGGCGGGCCACCTCGCGGAACTGAAGGGGAAATGTAG
>LQNS02278091.1:5406358-5418263 GCA_001587735.2 Parhyale hawaiensis | reverse complement strand
AGAAACTGTAACGATTTACACTTGTGAAGCAGGTATCAAGAGTTAAAGGCAGTATGATCCCCTGGGCTAAGTCCTATACGGTGTCAAGTGAGCGAGAGGTGAGAAAAAAAGTGTCAGCGGAGTTAAGATCTCAAAGCAGATAGGGTAATGTCTCAATTACCGAATGCCCATCTATTACCGAATATAGGTAGGAATCTTATTGCGTTTGGTAATAGAAAGGCATTCGGTAATTGAGACATTACCCTACTACTCTCAGAAACAATCCGCATTTCCGAGGGCGGCAAACTACTCGCCAAGATCTTGGCGAGAAGTGCCACACTATGAAATGAGGTTCCACAGGTAGGTCGCGGCGCTCATAGGCGCCCACCCGCATTTCCGAGGGCGGCAAACTACTCGCCAAGATCTTGGCGAGAAGTGCCACACTATGAAATGAGGTTCCACAGGTAGGTCGCAGCGCTCATAGGCGCCCACCCGCATTTCCGAGGGCGGCAAACTAGGCCTACTCTCCAAGATCTTGGCGAGAAGTGCCACACTATGAAATGAGGGAAACAATCACAAGACACCTTCCAAACACAACTTAACTTGTGCACGTCAAGTCCTAGACCGGAGCAAGAAGTTCGCCTTAAATGAATGGCCAAAGGAAGGTTGCTCTTACTCAGTGATAAGAAGCTGGCAGATTACTAGCCGGGCAGTGCCACGGATTAGTACAGAAGGTGGAAATTATTCACTACACTGTGAACTAGGATTCGAGAATACAAATAGATGTAGCTCCAAAGGCTGAACAAGGTGAAGGTCTATATAGACGGGGGGAAAAAGGACCGCCTTAAAAAGCGAAGCGAGTATGTACTCCTCATTGAAGGAAGTACAAGCGCAGGACGGGCCAGGGCAAACAACCTGGTGGGAGAGCTAAGCAAGACCTAGTCCTTTTATATAAAGAAGCTTCATACAGGTGCTAAAAGTCCACTGAATCAGGTGATGGTACCTTTTCCTTTCCAAGGCCAGGGTGTTCTGACAATACGGGTCCCAGTTCCACTATCTCGCCGAAAAAATTTGGGAGTACCTGAGATAAGAGATTGAAATACGAAACATTGTTGAGAGAAGGAGGAAGCCTAGGAAGCTCATCTGCGGTGTATATCCAGTAAACGTGATAACAAGGTAAAGTGAGACATTAAAAATCCTCTCAGACGATACATCATCAGCACCAGTACTTTGTCTAGGGCGCTTAGTGATAGAAATCCAGGGAAGAAGCGCGGTTCTTCCTGGCAAAATAGATAACAAGACCACAAACTTGAACAGATGAGCTTCTAAATGAGAGGCTTTAAGAATTCTAATTATGTGCACCCTCCAGCTCAGGGCGCCTCAGAACCCCTCCCTGCTCCGTAACCTCTGCTGTGGGTATGTCAGTGCTACCGACAGAGGTACTCTGCCGGGAGCAAACCACTGCAAATAGTCAGAATGTTCCAATGTACACTTTTGCAGTGGTGAGCATAAGGCAGAGTACCTCTGGAGGATTACTCTCTTCCCAAATCCCTTCGTTCTAGGCTGATCTTTTGCTCGTCGTGACGAATGACTCCTGACGCCCTGATCCCGACCTATATAGCCAAGGCTGAGGGGGTGCAGGGGTGGAGGAGCCAAGGAGGTGTAGGGGTGGAGGGGCCAAGGGCCCACACCAAAAAAAAATCTGAAATTTCCCGAATTTCACTTCTACGCAGGAAATAGGTTAATTAATTTTTACACAAAACATCAAAATGTGACTACTACTACGAACCACAGATAGACACTTGTCAAATTTTGACTCATCATGTAGCTACACTTGAACATTGCACAGTACTTACCTGTCTATAAATAGTGTGATGACTCAACGCATCCTCCTGATCTGGAGTCCTCTCGAATCGCGGGTCAAGGTGCCACCAACAGAGGTACTCTGCCTTACGCTTACCAATGCAAAAGTGTACATTGGAACATTCTGACTATTTTCATTGAAATATAAGAGGGTGTTCTCAATTGCCCCACCATAGTCAATAGGCTATTGTCTAAAAACTATTCAATATAGCTACTTGCAAGATGAGCTGATATGTCTACTTTACAGTATCAGTTTTAGAATTGTATATGGAACGGTTTACTAGCTATGTAGGCTACCTTAGCAATTGAACCATGAAATTGTCAACAAAAAATGTAAAAAAGTAGGTTTTATGTCATGTCTTTGTACTGTAGCTACATAGAAAAGTTAAGTTATTAAATTTCTTCCTCCTAATAATTGTACATTGAAGAAATAACTATATTAGTCTTCCTATTACTAATCAACAGCAATAGCTTTTGTTCTCATTTACTCCTTGGTGTTCTCAATTGCCCCACATGTTCTCTATTAGCTACCCCATTTACAGTACGAAAATTCATTTTCCTGACACCCCGTTTTTTTTTTTTCAATTTGTGATTACTCTAATTCTAATGATGCTAGAATAGCGAAACCTGCAGTGTTGGTAGCGGGTATTTGTGTGTTTATTTCCTGTCAATCTCGACTCGATCCCACTTCATGTACGTACGGGAGCACAAACCTCGTTCGCCTTCTCCGCCCTGGGTTGTGATCGTATCACAGAGTGGAAATGGCTAATGTAGAGGCTCTATATTTCAGATTATTGCCTTAGCAGAACAAGATATTTAGATGTATACAACACTGTTTATTACAGATAACCATGTATAGATGCATGTTATTTATGTTTCATCCATTTATCATCTGAAAGATGATCTACTTTTTTCTAATGAGAGCGCACCATTATAGCTAGTTAGCTACGACTCTCTTTCGAAAATCTCTCTGAAATAGCTATGAAACATTAATAACCTGTAGCTATCTTTACAGGGTTATGTGTAACAAACAATGTTATTTACATAAAATATAGTGTTCTGCCAATGCAGTAAGCATAAATACATAGCCCTTACATTCGTCATTTCGACCCTGTGTTACGATCACAACCAGGGGCTAAAATGACAAGCAACGTTTGTGCTACAGTTTGTATATGAATTGGGGTTAAGTGACAAGATACGCAGGAAGTAGACATGGATTTACCAGCTTCCAACACTCCAATTTTTGCTATTCAAGCATCATTAGAATTCAAAAAATCACAAATTGTAAACAGGTTTTAAGGAAAATGAATTTTCATAGGCTGTTTTGTTCAGCAGGGTCACAATCAATTTTTTAATACTTAGAAACATGCTAGAGTTTTTTAATACTTAGAAACATGCTAGAGTTTTTTAATACTTAGAAACATGCTAGAGTTTTGAAACTTTAATTCGTTATTAGACTTTATTATAAGCTTCCATATGGTATATAACTCAGCTTTGTCCATGCCTTATTTCCTGCTTTTTGGAGGTTCGCCATTTCCGCCCTTGCTGTTAGCCATTTCTGCCCCGATTTGCGGGGATCCAAAATCTTTGTTTTCTGCCTGTGAGTACTAAACTATACAAGGTATAATGTTTTTTTATAGGGCAGGTAGGTGCACGTTAGGGATGTATTCATGTGACGTTGCAGCCAAATTGTACCGTAAGTATCTATTTAAGCTGGACGAATTCAAGAGTTTTCACCATCTCCGCCCCGGATGATGCTATAGACTTGGGTAGTCATGGTAACACTTGTGTAATAGTGTATAGTCTATATTGTTGATTTCTACTTGTCAAACACTGAAGACCATATTATGCTTTTGTTACCTAACTAATAGCTTGCTACCTAAAATTTAGCCATAAAAAAGTAGCTATTAATTTAACAGAATTTAGTATTTAGCTATTTACATAGTTCAGTGTTTTTTAGCCCAAAAGTTTGCATCTGGTGTTGAAGGGTTAAACCTATGTTAAATTTACTTATAAAACCTACTGTAATGATATGTAGCTATTCTAACTGAATGTTTTCTTTTTCTTGATAGATAGCTATTGCTTTTAATGGTTACCAATCATGATTGTGTCAAGATGCATGAATGTCCGACTGTTAGGCCAATCTTCTCGAGTCTATGGATGCTTGTCTTCTGCTCCTATAAGTTTTGCATTGCATAATATTTCATGTAGTAGAATTTGTGCTGTGCCTTCACTGCCTTGTGATAGTAACCTTTTTGGGACACTGAGAAGGAATTTCTCCACATGTGTTAACCCAGTGTCTCAAAAATATGAGGCAGCCTCTCCTGAAGCAGCAGCTGTTGTGCAACCTCTCACTATGCTGTCTGAAGAGGAAACTCTCATGAAGGAATCAGGTCAGAACATTTGTATGTTTCATAGTGATACATTTTTCTCTTGAAAGCCTTTGAGTTATTCTACAGAATCTTGGTGTGATTATGGCAGCTAGGTAGGTAGCTACCCTTACTGTAGCCTGTATGATATCTACATCCTAAGGATTGTTCATTGATATGTTTAGGCAGCTATGTTACTGATAGTTGCATCGCTGAGAATGCTTTGCGCCTCTGCAAGGAGTCGGACCATCTTCACATTAATGTGGCTGAGTTGGAAGCTGTCGCGCATGCAATCAACTTGGCGATTGCGTAGGGGTTCAAAAGCCTTCACGGTTGCCAGTGATTCTTGGACAGTTATCAACTGGATAGATAATACCGTCGTGGGCGCAATCGTTTTCGTACGATGAGCCCTACGGGAATGCTTGTGAAGTGTTCCATTGGAGTTATCCCTGAGACGATTGCTGAGCACATCTGGCAGTGGTTGTTGTTTCGTTTCGACGGCCGAAAACAAGCCTGTAGGCCGACCAGATGACTGGGGCACCTAAGAGCTGACCGTAATGCTGGTGAGAGCACTGTTCACGTGTCTACAGCGCTTGCTACTGGAGAATTTGGAAGATGCTATTTAGGCGGCTCATTAGACGCACAATTTGGGCATTGACCGGGTGTTTACCTTACTTGATAGATTCGCATTGTTCTACCTTGAGAACAGGTAAAGCGAGAGCTGGCAGGATGCGAGGCCTACCAGAGGATCGATCCTGCTGTGCGGGAGGAAAACGTCGTGTAGCGAAGGTGTCCTACCGTGGACCGGAACATTCGCCAGATTGTTGTTGATGTACCCAGTTTATTACTGCGCTTTACCTGTCCATATTTGACTGTGCACCTTCGCGTTTTACCATTTGGCGGAAGTTGCCCACTGAACAGGCAGGCAGCATTGTTGCTCAGCTGCGGCCAGTTGTAATTGAGCGACAGCTGTGGGACGGACGAATCGGGACATTTCGATGGTGTTTGAGTTAGCTACTGTTCGACACTTTGCTGACAAGGGGAATATCTCTGAGGTTCCGTGCCACGTATGCAACGAGCGGTAGCGTCGACCGGGGTGATTCATCGCACCTCGAACGTCAGGGTGAATAATCGCAGTTGACTTTTCACCTCAAAAATGAAGAAACAGAAGAAAACTGAATGCACCATTGGATAGCCCATCTTTTTCTCTATAAAATGCTGTATTCATTTATTTAAGTTCGCTTGATTTTATTGCGTTTATTTACTGATGAAAAACAGTCACAGTTTTCCACCCCTAAAAACTTTTTTCGCAAGTTTCGCGAAAGTCCTTCAACTTCGATGCTGGAGACCAAAGTTTCTAGTGAAATTGGTTCAAATTTGGCAGAAACGTAGTTAAAGGACCCATAATGAATGCGTTAAAAGCATTTTGCTGTAATCCCTTTGGTCCGTTAGTTATAATGAATTTAGTGAGTGCGAAGATTCACCCCGATCTAAAAAATTGTACGGGGTGGAAAATCGCACTTGCAAAATTGCATTTTGTAAGTTGTTCATGGCTCAGAATGTATCAATATTGCTTGTTAAATCATTTAGCATCATTTCTAATGCAATATCTAACAGTTTGTTCTATTTCAGATAGGTTACGATTTACGATTATTATCTTATTATCGATTATTCACTGTGTAGTGTGATTTAAATAAAAAATTGGACAATGAACATACAAGCAAATTCTATAAATAATGTGAGGAAACTAATGCTCATGAATGAAAGATAAATGTCTGTGGAATCATAGATAGAGGTCTTGGAGCCCCGCAATTAGGCTTTGTACATGAAAAAAAAAATTGTAAGAAGTGGTGAACAATAAATTTTTTTTTGTCAAAAAAAAGCATCTGGGGAAAAACAAATTGATGCAGTGAAAAGTGAAATGGAGTGTACAACCATCTATTTCATTCAATATGATAAGCTTCCACTTTGAGATATCATAGACTTTGTTAAAAAAAAAAAATCATGTCGAATTTCAGTGCTCAAAAATTTTTTTGTATCTTGTTTTTTGTTCGGTGACATAGGACAGCCTTTTCTACTAATTAGTTTCATGCCCCTTTTGTACTAATTGTTATCGTGTGGGCAGGGGCGGGTGGAGTTAGCTCCCACAGGCAAGACTCGTGTACGACAGCAGATGCTCAAGAGACTCGACACCGGCCAATCAAGCTCAAGCGACAGCCTGTCAATCATGCTGTCAACCTGTCAAGAGTCATCAATCACGCTCAAGTGAGAGCTTGCCAACCTGTTAATCAACCCTCAAATGTGTCAATCATTAATCAAGGGAGAGCAGAAGTTACTCCATGAAATGAAAGTTTTATCAATACGTAGTCCACAAACACATGTTATAATATACAAAATATACATATACATACCGGGAAATTTACATACCTACATACCAACCTGCCTGGAAACATCTTATATAGTTTCCTAGCAGTTTGTTTTCATCTTGGTAACATTTCTACCCATTTTTTACTGTTATTATTGCACTGCGATTTATCACCCAAACAGTGTAGTGAAATCACCCCGTTTTACAGTGAGAAGTCCATCGCGCGGTGTTCCGTTAATAACTTCAATACAAAAAAAAACATACCTCTCCACAAATTGACATGAACGTACCTTGAAACATCACATACAAGTGTGAAACGTTTCAGCTTCCTAGCCCCAGCCGTTTTTTAGTAATTTTAAAGTATGCGGAAAATGCGATGAATCACCCCGGTCGACGCTAATGGAATCGTTGAGAGGGATCACCCGACGGTTAAGAGAATCGCTGCTAGGAAAGGCTTGTCCCTTGAGTTGGCCACGGTTTGGTACAACGTGACGCCTGAGAAGGAGACTGAGCAATGCTCTGTCCCAACGGTATTTTCGGTACCGTAGGCGAGTGCCATTCAATGTCAGGCAGGCCTCCGGGTGGTTGACAAGTGTGTCACCAGCAGTTTTTGTGGTTGCGATGAGGTGCGGGTAAAGCCAACCCAACGGTTGTGCACGAAGCAGTGAATATCTGGCCAGGTTGCCAGCGTCTTGTCAAACAATTTGTGTGTTTTGATGGCGTGCCTAGGCACGTGTGTGAAGTTAAGAAACTTCGGTAGGTTTGGTGGCTAGTGAGGCTGGGTTTCTGAGAATAATGCCCGCGCTGCCGAAGCCGCTAGGTTATGCCTGAGACAGATGTCTTGCATGGTGACGGCTACAATTAATTTGAAACTCACTTCCATTGGCGGGGGTAGCTGCGAGTGACGCCACGATCAGGGTTCCAGTTGTGCCCTTGGGTGATCGGGCTTTGGCTGGTGAGCCTCACCACGATGAAGGTCGTAATGAAAAGACCACTCGTGATACCATCGATGAGCCAGTGCCATTGAAGCGGTCGCTAAAGGAGCGACTTCGTCCAGCGTATCTGGACGAATAACAGACATGAGTTTTTTTAAGAAACTGGGAAGATGTGGTTTCTCAGACAACCCAAATCTGGGGTAGTTTTGCTTGCACTCAGGGTAATAGCCAAACCTGCTCGGTGTTGGAGCAGTCGTTTGTTGATGTGCTAGTGAGTGTATGTGTAGAGCTCGTGCTCCGTTGTCTGATTTGTACAATTCGTCCCGGCAGTGTTGTACATTAAAGTGCTGTGTATTTCAACAGAAGTCAAACGAGTGGAACGGGGCGCCCATAGTTGAGAAGGGAGGGCGCGAAAGCGGCACGGTACCGTAAGCAAAAACCGCAAATGGTAAACAACCTTTTGTGTGCTGCACCTCTAGTGCAGCACAGTGTTTGACTAGTGTTAGTGACTGCAGGACTGCAGTGTGTTTCAAGCCCCATACAGACCTTGCATCTCGTCGTCGTAAACGCTGCCGAGCGCTCGACAAGGGGGTATTTGCAACATGAACGGCAAGTTCAGCCAGCCTGATTGCTGTTGCAAGTGCACTGATGCTGTCGCGGTCAGTTGGCTACGATCAGGCGTCGAGTATGGATGTAGTGTCGCTGAGGCGCTCCGCGATGACTGATGTTCATGCAAAAGCTGTCGAGTGGACAAAGAGCTGTCCGTTGTACTACATAGAAGCATTCTTGCCTTTGAAATGTCAAGTGCAAAGAATATAAAATGAGGAATCTTCGCAGTGTGAGTTCTGAAAGGGTGCGAGAGAAGTTAGCTGCTGTGAACTCTGTCGTGCACAATGCAGACATTATGATAAAGATCTACACCCTGAATAGGCTACTCAGTTTCACAGAGAAATGGCTGCAATAAAGGCGTTGAAGAAGTCTGGTATTGGAACGGAATAGGTTTCCATGCCAAACTTGTGATGCTTCAAAGAGCTGTCCTTTTTGGCTGAGGGAGACACCAAGACGAGCACTGGGCGGTATGCTCTCTTGAAGGATGATGTTCTCCTTTGCTGTCCGTGGTTTTATTTTTTCAATAATTCATGTAAAACGATAGGCATACGGGTATAATTCTCAGAGTCTTCTAGATCCTCGGCATGCAGTTCTGAATATATTTGTGCGTAGCTCCCACTTATGCTCGCCGAGAAGGCCATTTTTTGCACCCCACAGTCCTCCGCTTTTTTCCCAGTTTTTCTTTGCGATACACACCGACTCTATGATCCACAGAGCAGCCGCTTCACAAACTAGATTGTCGTCAGACATGTTCACCCCTTCAAAGCGTATCATAAATTATATAAGCTCCTTGCTAACTGCTGCTGCAACAGTGCATTCCTCCACAAGCCGGTGTGTAGCTTACACAGCGGTTGTTTTTAAACGCCACTACTGCGACGAGATGCAGTGATGTGATGCAAGGTCTGTACGGGGCTTTAGATTTGCTTTGTACAACTCAGTTGCTGGGCTTGTGGTGCTGTGTTGTGTGGGCACAAGCACGGTATAAATAATCATTACTTTTTTCTCCATTATTACATCTGCCACAAGGGTCTGCTTTTGTCCGGGTTTGTCTGTCTCTCACGAAGGTAATTCAAAAGTTTACGTACCGATTTTCATAAAATGTAAGGGAATTGTTTGGCATAGCAAAGGACCAAATTTTTTGTGACAATGTCTCTTGTTTGTTGTTCTGCTTGTCAGTAACGTAACTCAAAAAGTTATGAGCAGATTTTCATGAAATTTACTAGAACTATTGGAAATGCTAAGTGGAACAGTTGAACAAATTTTAGTGACAATCTGTGTGTTCATATTTCTGCTTATCTCTCTGTAATTTTGTTGGTAAATTCATACAGCATGTTCAGTGATAGGCTATAGGCTACTTTAAAAATTATGTACTGTATGTATTTCAAGAAATTTACAGGAACTGCTAGGAATGTTGCAAGGAACAGTTGATCAAAATTAATCTTTAAATCAGAACAAATTTGAATATTTAGATCTTCTGTTAGTATGGCATTGCTTGGTGGAGACATGAGAGTGGAGAGTGCTCTTTTAATTACCTCCTTTAGTTGGTTGATGTTCAAATTCCACTTCAAGTTTATTTAGTGGGTAGACTATGTCATTGGCAAGTGCCATGATTTGTCATGAGCTATTACAGCTTGTGCTAAGCTATGCAAGAAAAAAATGTGAGTAGCATTGGTGATTTGAGTTCAGTCTTGTTTGTCCTGCCGATTTAGTCCTTAGTCTTTCATACTGTGTGATAATGTTCTTCTCCTCTCATGATCAGTGAAATCCAGAGTTCTTTGGTGCATTGTGTCTGAGAATGTTATGATTTAGAGTTTAGAATATATCGCTCATGTACAACACGTGTTATCTCTCAAAAATTTACATTTTTCACACGAGCCACAAACAATTTTAATACAGTATTGCCTTATTTTTTAACTACCGGTATCACTTCAATAATGATCTTTCTTAAGCGGCCACTTTTACAGACTTGGTTATGGTATTATTATCACTAATAGAACTCAACTTGATGTGGGCTTTGTGATGGCAATAACTCAAAATACCTTCCCTATTTTTGAGTTATGTCACTCTTGTTGTAAATGAGCGATATGTGTCCCGTCTTTAATGTCTTCACTACTAGACAATGGCAATCCCTGCAGTCAGTAAGATTGATGACTTGTCCAATAATAATGTTGATGGAGAGATGGATAAAGATTAAATTTCTCTAAGACTCTGTCACCTTTGTTGATATATATACTGAGCAATTTTGTTTCTAAAGCACTGCAGATTATGTTCCTATTGGCTCCAGTTAAAATTTCAATGTAGCATTAAAAATTGTGGTAGCTAATTGTCGATGAATTAAATTTTGCGCAGCTAGCTAAGTAGCTATGCATTGCACCTATTGATGTCCTTACTTCATTACTTTAAGAAAAATGCTTCTAAAATATGCTTTTAGCCATCAGTTGTTTACTTTGACAGCACTATTGAATACGATACCTACCACTTGCTCTCAGTACCTATGTTTTTTCACTCTCAGTATGTCGTTTCTCTGCTGAACAAGTTGCTCCTCTGGTGTCGTCCATGGATGAAACCGCCACTGTGGACCAAGGTCTTTTGAAGCGAATGTTCGAAAATGGGGTGAGTGTTGTATGCTACATCCAGCTNNNTATGGGCCTTATGACCCCAGGGGCAAATCCAATTACCTTTTCCGCAGGAGATTGTTCAGCTGGCCGCAGTTCCTGCAGATGAGATTAGTTTTGTAAATTTAGGTAGTTTCTCTATTTCATTTTCTCTTCCGCGAGGTGGGCTGTTGATCGAGATAGCACCTAGTCCGTGGGATTTCTCCTATCTCTCTCGTGTGGAAGGCCTTGAAAGAAGCCGACCACTTGAGTGTCTCCTACTGTGCTTTGCACCTTGCTTCCTGCCCGTAGTAGTGCACGTAGGCCACGCAACAAATTATGTGGTATTTAAATACTACACCCTCATCTCTGTTGGAACGCCTGAGTTGCAGTTATGGAGGTTAGACAAAGTTTATAATATTAATAATCCAGCCCAAACTTCAGGATAATTTTCAGAGAGCAGCGGAAAGATGGGTAGGCGGATAATCGTTCTAGCCCATTCCAGAGTTATAACCAGTATTCACGGAAATTTCAAAATCACAACACTAGTGCATGTGAGCGGTTGACCCTCAACTCTAGAAGGAAACTCTCGGTTTTAAACAAGGAGTTATTCATTCTTCCTTGAGCTAATCCTTGTCCCTGCTACGTTAGTTAGCAGGACGATGTTTCCACAGTTTGGATACCAGAGTTCAGGGGAGGTCTAGTCCCCATTGAATAAATAATCTTCCATATTAGCCTGCCTTCCAGAAGCTGGGGGTTAGTCTTGATAGTTTTTTCTCCCTGAGGTTTAGAATAGATTGTACACCCAAGACAGTCAAACCCAAAGTCCTCGACTTTGTCCTGCAATTAGATCCAGCATGTCTTACACTTGGACATTACTTAAATTGCACCTTGAAGCCTTTGTCGAACTGACGCTTTTCTTAGCCAGAGGGGAATCCTCTTTATAAGAATCCTAAGAAGTTGTCCCGTTGAGAAAACAGTTTACAATTCAGTCAGAGGTTGACGAGACCCCAATATAGGACGCGAGACTAGCGTCTAGGTTGGCGTTCCTTTTAGAGCAGCAAGCCAGAGAGGGTCTCCCTAACAGGAGTTCCCTTTCTCCTTCAGGTGTTTTTTCACCCAGAAGACAGTGTTGTAGGGTTTGGTCCCAGAGGCGCTTAGTCCCGTGTACGAGCTCCCGGCAAGGAAACT
>LQNS02278091.1:5376722-5388102 GCA_001587735.2 Parhyale hawaiensis | reverse complement strand
GAATGAATGATTGAGGTTAGTTTCTGCAGACTCGCATAAACCATTTTCTTTCCATCATTAGTTTTACAAAACAGGTGGAAGAGGGGAACTTGTGCTGTGAGAATTTGCTCAGTAGCTGGTAGATTAGTCAAAATACAGGAATGCTTTCCTTGTGATTAACGTCACAATGCGGAAATTTATTATATTTTTAGTGCGTATGGCCATTATAATGAAGTGAAATTGGGGGATAATCCAATCGTTTTACCTGGAACCCTCACACAATAACCGAAAATATTATGTCGCACAAGCTGGAAAATTTGTGTAGCTATAATATCAATGATGAGTGAAAATGCATGCTTTAAAGAAATTGAAATCATAATGCACCATGTGTATTTGGTTGTAAAAAGATGTGACAGCATCAATAGTTCTGCGATATGTTCAGGATTGTGCAGCTCTATGAGCACTTATAACTCCAAACACGTTGCAAATTATGAAATCAGCCTCGCTTCCTCGATGAGCTTAAGAAGAAAGTTTGTTACCAGTTGAACGATATCTCTCGGTACATTACTGCATAATTGACAATTACTGAAGTTCACGTTTTCTTTGAACAGGTTAATGGTTGACGAAGTTAACTCTTTGATTAACGGTGCCAAATGCTGGACACCTCCGCTCAATGGAAAGCTGTATGACTTAAGTGTAAGGCATTTTCCCGGGTAGAAAAGTTCATTTGGTAAGGAAATGAAAAGGGTTATGTTAGGCTTTATGCTGGCACTCGCTGCCTCCTCTCATTATAGGCCGACTGGGGCTACAATTTGGCCAAAGCTGGGGCTGAGGTGACAAAAACTTGCTTCGCCTCGGCTGGCGTTTCTCTCAGTATTTGCCAGCGATTCACGAGTGAAATTTCGTTCTTGCCGGAGTCACCAAAAATGACTTGGTCAGAGCTGGCGTTGGGGTGGCAAAAATGGTCGGCGCCCCTGTCGGTCTTTACCACTGATACAGGTTTCTGCGTCTCATCATGTCGACCACCCGACCCTTCCTTTTGTCTTTTGCAAGCACTTGTAAATGCCTCTACAACAGCCCTGTGTGTACACGTGCAGGTGCCCCGCAGTAACGTGCTGGGCGAGGTGGGGCAAGGCTACAAGTACGCCATTGGGATGCTCAACGAAGGAAGGATTGGCGTCAGTGCTCTGATGCTTGGACTTGCCCAAGGTTGTCTGGACGCCACTGTACCATATCTACACAACCGCAAGCAGTTCAAGCAACCTATCTATGCATTTCAGGTCGGTGTTTATGTACGTTATTGCTGTGGAGGATGAAAGAGTTTACTAAGGTCGTGCCAGTGTTTCCTGAGGTTTTGTTGGCTTATTCATGAAAAGCCGTTTTTTTAGAGTGGTGCTGTTCTGTAACCAGAGTTGGCATTATAAAACCCACTAAAAAACTCCTAAGAATAATCACATTCAGGGAGTCAACTCAGATTTTTCAAAACTCTTTATTTGTGGACCGATTGTCCTGAAAATTACACTGCATACCGGTATGTAATTTTCAAAAAGAAATACATTTTCTTCCTGTATTTTTTCAATTTTTGCCTTAGTTTTTGAGAAAATGGGGACACAAAGGTGTTTTGTTTATTTTTACTGTTTTAATTTTCCATATATAGAAGTCTATGAATTTTTATGCTAGAAGAAAACCTAAGACTGTTTTAAAATCCTTGAAACATTTCAAACAAGCTAATGTAGCTGGATTTCTCATTTACCCTTTCATTTTCTTTTGATACGCGATTTTTGATCACTTACTAAAATAGTAAGACACAAATTTTTTCTTTTTGAACTGTAATAAAAAAATTGATTTTAAAAATTGGAATTATCTCAACATTAGTTTGTCATAAATTTTTCCAGGATTCTAAAACTGTCTTTGTTTTTTCCTAGTATGAAAAATCATAGACTTCTATTCTTTTGTAGGTGTGAAAATTACACTTTACAGGATAGGCAAAAATGTTAAATATTGTCGTGAAATGTCATATGATGCACTTTTTTGCACTATAAATGTAGTTTGAATGCTCTATTCATGTTGTTTTATCTTTTAGAAATTATATGAATGCATAGGTAGTCATTCTATTTTTACCTGTGAATTACCGTACTAAATTACATTACCGTATTTATATTTTATTATTTGAGTACTCACTACGGGGATCAAAACGGATTTCAGAAAACTTTTTTATTTCTCAGCCGATTGGTCTGAAATTTGCTCAGAATTATTTTTAAAAAAGAAGCACATTTTGCTCCTATAACTTTTTTATTTAGGCTTTAGTTTTTGAGATAATGGGAAATATATATATATATATATATTGATACGGGCTATTAGATGGCCTACAATCTTTCAATACGGCCTGTTAAGTGGCCGGCGTCTCGATAGAGGTACCAAAATTCTGGTACGTCCAATGGACTGTTAAGTTCAAATAGCGAAAAAAGTATTAAAAAACCATATATTTCTCACGTTTGGTCTCATTTTGAAGGAAAATAAGTTTACATTGGAACGCACGCCCACTTCTCTACAGATAAACGTCCAAAATTTTTTGATGCTGCCAGCCACCACCACGACCACCGACCACCACTCTAGTAATGCACCTCTTCCAACGAGCTCTTACACCAAGAACCTTGTAGGTTAGAAGGCAAGGACTGGTTCTGCTAGTGTCCCAATAGCGTTTAATGCAAAGTAAACCCATATATATACCTATATATGCTTAGGATATTAGCAGAACCAGTCCTTGTCTCCTAACCTACAAGGTTCTCAGAGGGGGTGTACCTCTATCAGGCCAATTAGATATATATACACCTGTATTGGAAATATCGAAAGAATGGAACTCAATGAGTTTTATATCTCAAAAACTAAAGTCTAATTAAAAAAAAATTGTAGCGAGTCCCTCTACATCCATAGAACAAGGCCTAGCCTCAACCTAATGACCTCGGCTGTACCGCTTCACACAACTCTTGTACTCTTGATTAGCTACGCATCCGCCGACTGTACAGGAGCTGACATCCGGCTCCTCCACGCAGCCCTGTTCATTCGCTTCTTAGACTCTCCTCTGATCACATATATGCTCCCTTCGTTAGGACTGCGAGGTGGTCTGTCGATCGAGATAGCCGACCTAGTCCCCGTGACTCCTCTACTCTCTCTCGTGTCCCTGCCACAATATATCTGGGCCTCACGAACCCAAGGGTCCCAAGTGTATTTTCCGCAGGGGATGTTGCATCTGGCCGCAGTTTCTGCTGACGAGGTTAGTTTTGTAAAGCTAGGTAGGTTCTATATTTTCCCTTTCTCTTCCTCGAGGTGGGCTGTCGATCGAGACAGCCGACCTAGTTCGTGGGACTTCTCAATTCTGTCTCTCGTGTGGAAGAACTCAAATGGGATCGTCGACTCGAGTGTCTTTTTCTATTCTTTGCACATTTTTCCCGCCAGTAGTAGCGCACTGAGCAAACTGAGATTTTCTGGCAGAAATGCCGAGATAAATTATTCCTACCGAGCTACATAGAACAACCGAGTCTGCACTGTATGGATCACACGTCGAGTGGATACAGTGGTAAAACTGTGACTATAATCTCTCTCTCGTGTGGAAAGCCAAGGAAGTGGCCGGCTACTCAAGTGTCGTTTTCTATTCTTTACGCTTTCATCCTTCCACTAGTAGCGCACTGTGCCAAGATTGAGACAAGTATAGAACTCACCTAGTGAGTTCACCATCAGATTGAATTTCTGGCAGAAATTCCGAGC
Source organism: Parhyale hawaiensis (assembly GCA_001587735.2). NCBI lineage: Eukaryota > Metazoa > Arthropoda > Malacostraca > Amphipoda > Hyalidae > Parhyale > Parhyale hawaiensis. The sequence goes on along the minus strand of LQNS02278091.1, from coordinate 5,384,358 downwards.
AAGATTGCGTATCGATCACTGCTGACATGTCGCCTTTGTGCCTGCTTCTACTGTGGTTGAGCAAGGACACTAATAATATTAATAATAATGATAACAGGATCAACGTCCATGGGAACAGCAAGTCAGGAAAGAAGAGGAAGAACAGACGAAAGTAAGATCAGTAAGAGTATGAAGTCGGAAAGAAGCAAAGTGGGCACGAAATACAGACGTCCCAAAGGTCTACATTATGGCTAAAGTATCCTACAGAGTCAGTCCCCCGGGGAGCACAGCTCCCCATACCACACGATGGGCGAACCTAAACTAGCCTAACCTTATGGCCCATCCTATGCCCCCTGAGGGGTGACCCATTCGAACATGCCCATATTGTGTCAAGATGGACACTCTTTATCTAAAGTACAGTGTTTTTCATGTTTGCAGGAATGTAATTTACTTTTTTTATTATTTTTTTTTTTCTCAAAACATGATCTAAAACATAAACTTCTTTTCATATTATCAATCCACAATCACTATAAATATGTCTCTATTACTGCCTTTAGGGGTTTACAATGAAAACAAGAATATAATGTATTTACTAAAGTATTGAAATACATTTGGTGTACAGTATTTAGTAATTAGTATTGATGTACAGTGCAAAAATGTAATTAGTGTTTTATTACATTTTGGTAGTGTAATGTATTTAGTATTTAAATACATTTTTAAAAATTTAGTGCCCGTCACTGCCCAGTGCTCAACTTGCTCACATTGTTCCTATAGGTGAAGACTCGATCTGGAGTCATTCCTGAAGTCTTGGGGTGACTGCACAGTCAACATAGGCTCATTGTTGAGTGTGACTGTGGCTGCAGTCCATGTTCCGCTTTGAAGCGTGCAAAGGAGAATTTCTTTGTGGATACCTACTTATTATGTACTTTCATCAGGTTTTGCTTGTATTAGCCACTACTGCCGCAACGGGCTGCGGTATTCAAATGGGTTATATATTGAATTGATTGTCTGCCCTCGCGTACTCTTTCAGCATAGTCCAGGAGGGTAATTGCAGCAGTGGTGTGCCTCAACCTCTTTACTGGCCACGCCACTACTGAGCCCCTCTTAATACCGCTACTAAGAGTTCAAATGCTGTTTTGAAGAAAACGCATAATCTTTGGGGGAAAATCCGTGCTCGGAAAGCCCTGGGGGCGGAAGGACAGGTACGCGGACTAGTGATGGGTCTGATGCGGATTTTACAGTTCTGACATCCGCGGATGTTACCATCTCAGCATCTGCAGATGTAGATGTCAAAAAAGGTGCGGATGTTCCGCTGTTGCGGATGCAGATGCAGATATTCGACCCATCACTAACACGGACATGCTGAAAGCTTCACACCCGCGGGTAGTAATAATAACCTGCTAGGGGTTCATGTCACTATCTTTTTAGCTCTAATATTTTGCATAGAGCAGCTAAATTAGCATAGATATTTAAGATATTGTGCTCCAGTCTCGTGGGTGTGTTTTGCAGTATATATGTAAGCTAGACCTTGAATTAGAACAGTGCGTCAATAACATGCAGTGCTTCTATGTGGTGTGCAGGCTGTACAACATGCTGTAGCAAACCTCGCTACTGAAATAGAGGCAGCTCGACTACTGACCTACAACGCGGCACGACTGCAGCAGGCTCGCCAGCCCTTCGTCAAGCAGGCCGCCATGGCTAAACTTTACAGTTCGGGTGAGTCCGTCTCAGCCAATGCGAGCGCTGCTTCCAAGCTTTCCACGTGCGTTCCTTGATGTACAATATATATAAATATATGTAAGCTGTTTAATAGTAGTGATATATCGACACCTAGCGCTTCAAACTTATGCGTCCATGTCGCACCAAACTATAAATTAGTCTATTTGATAGGTTACAGATTATAGCAACCAATCGTAGTGCATAATCATCTTGTATTCTTTGGTTCTTGTTTAGCTGTTAGGAATGGGGTTCTTGTTTTTCTTGCGAATATACACAAAAGTAAGTGTTTATTATGTTGTGTTTTAATTTAGCTAGTTTTATCATCCATTAGGGTTGGGTGAGTTAGGTTCGCTCATTGTATTATAATTAACAGTTAGGAGACCTTGTAGGTTATCTTACTCTTAGCTAGGTAGACCATCAGCATCGCTTCTCAGTGTCCACTTTGCTTCTTTCTAGTTTCGTACCTACTTCTACTTATGGATTATGTTTTCTTTGTTCTTTCATATCTTTCCCGATTTGATGTGCCCATACGCGTTGTTCCCTTTGGGAACACCCTCATGAATGGGTTCCGCGTTTATTAGATACCCTTCGCCAAGGAGGTTATGTTTCTATTAAGTGTGTTGAACAGTTTGTCATCAAGATAACTCAAAAAGTTGTGGACGGCTTGTTAGACATGTTAAGAGGAACAGATGATTAACTTTTGGTGAAGATCTGTGGAACAGTTTATTTGATTTGCCTCTTTTCTCTTGGTACCATGTATCAAGAAGTTATGTACGGAATTTTATGAAATTTGCACGAATTGTTTGGTTTGTTATGAAGAGCAAGTGACCAGATTTTTGTGATGAGCTGTTTGTCGGTTTGTTTGTGTCTATTTTTATTTTATACTTGCTAGAAACATAACTCAAAAAGTTAAGAGCGGATCTTTATAAAATTTACAAGAATAGTCAGAAATGTAGTAAGACACAATGACCAAGTGTTTGTGATGATCGTTTCATCCGGTTGTGTGTTTGACTAATGTTTGTCAAAATGTTAGTCTGAACCTAACTCAAAAAGTTACGGCGGATCTCTCAGAACATTACAAAACCTGTTATTACTGACAAAAGGCACAAATGGCCAGATTCTGGTGCTGATAAAAAGGAAATCGTAGTGGCAAAACCAACTTGAATTTTTTCTTACCGTTGCCTTGCTTGGCGGAGGTATTTGCTCTCTTGAGTGCTCTGATCTTGCCTCTTCCCTTTCTGGATTGGGGATGCTCAAGCTAACCCATATACAATAATAAAGCTAATGTAAATATTGATGTAATTAACTACGATCGTATAAATAAATGGCAAGCTTTGGTCGTATGATCCACAACCTGCCGCCTAAAGAAGAGAAAGTTCTTCGTTGTATTGAGAAAACTATATAATACCTACTAATAACAATGATATTGACTTGTGCCGTTTCCCATTGTTCAGAAGTGGCCACACGACTGACGTCGAAATGTATCGAGCTGCTGGGAGGCGTTGGCTTCACGAAAGACTTGCCAGTTGAAAAATTTTACCGAGACTGCAAAGTTGGCACTATCATTGAAGGCACCTCATTCATTCAGCTCAACACCATCGCCAAGTTCATCAGCCAGGAGTACATGGACGAGAGCCATTAACTGAATTGCTTCTGTTCTGCACTGCCTTTGTTTAGTAGCTTGTACCTGCTCGTCGCTCATTGGTGTTGATTATTGAAAGCTCTGTGATGTTTTATGTACCTTATTGTATTTTAAGGAATGGGTATGGTAAGACTATGGAGATGAGCTGTGGCAGCATTTTTGTTATTGTGGCATTTTACTGTGGGCATGCTTGGGTGTTGTGCGTGTCGTGGTGTTAAGCTTCTGTGCATCTTCAGAGTTTGATTTGTTGTAACTATGCTATATTGTAGTAAATACCTTAATGCTATCTAAATAGGATGTTGGTCACTTTCTTCGCTAGAAAAATGTAAGTATGGCTTGCTACATACAGTATCATTATCATTGATTTTCTTAACACTTTAAATAGCTCTCCCAAGAGGGTGTCTACAGAAACTTAATTAGTCAAGCTTGGGCTTCTTTTTGTTCTGATGCAGTTAATTGAGGCGGGCCAGTGAGCACCCCTCACCAAACCAGTGCCTTTACATATGTTCCAGCTGCTGCTTTTGTGCCATGATATGAAACGAAGGCTTTGACTGGTCTGTAGATAGTTAAATGAAGTGCTTAAATGCACCATGAGAAGAACAGTACAGCAACATATAGTTTGTGGTTGTCGGGGCTTCTTGCCCGTGGTGCCTACTGACCCGCTGTACCCTGTATAAAGCAATCATTAGTCGCTTGTAACAAATCTTACAGTGTTCGAATTTCTCTTCTCGGAACTGCACCGATTTGTTCCTATAGTCTCATAAAACATAGAGCTTTTACCGGCAGACTTCCGACTCGCTTCCGGCGGAACCTGCGGGTGTTCTAAATGAAGCCGGCGATCATAGATTCTTAAAGGCGCGTGTGCTATCAAGCGTCAGCTCATTCGGCACTTAGCAGTATAGTACTCGACATTCAGCTACAGCATTCTGCTTGTAGCACTTATTCACATGTAGACCTTGTACCTTGTTGTCTGCGTCTATCAAGTAGCATGCCTGCTACTTATTATTGGATCATATCTTCTAAGTCTTGTCTATTAAGATGTAACTAAACAAGATCTTAACGACGTTTCTTCACCATCCAGCACTGTTGCCTGATAACATTATTCTGCATTGAAGTGAACTCTCACAACCAAGTACAGTTACGATCTCAATTAGAACTCATCTACGCACGGAAGTAAATACCCCCACTACTAGAGTGTACTACACTGTCGTAAATACATTACAACAAACGTCAGTATATTACCAAAACCTGAATATATAACACAAACTCCCGCGAGTTGGTGCAGAAGGTTTTCGAACATGTTGGATCCTCGTCAATCAGAAGATTCGAGGCCTGGCCGCGTGCGATAATCATTGAAAATCGTTCGACGAACACAAACTTCGACGAAAAGATGGATCGTGTAGACAAGGCTTTAGTCTGGAGTAATGCTAATGCTGACTGGGCTTCGATCACTGGGACTACTTCAGCATTATGCACTAGGTATTTTGTCTTTGAACAAAAAAAGATATAAATTTCTACAGATATTTTTCTTTCCGGCGTGGTCTTAGCTATGAAAAACACATGGTGATTTAGTGTTCTGGGACATGCCTGTTATTTCAGTTGTCTTCCGTATATGAAATGTATTTGCTAGGAAGAAATAGTAATGAACTGTATTTATTTCTATTCTGATCGTGTGCAATGTGTTCTTGTGGATGTTTATTTTATGAAAGATGATCGAGTGCACCTGGGTTGCGTAAGGCCGCACCCGGCGCGACAAACTTCGTTCAACGCGACAAATGTATTGCAAGACAAAATGTCAACGGTGGACGGAGGATACATCAGGCTGCTGAACGTCCCCACCGCCGCCACTTATATGCCTCGCGAAACCCGTGCGTTGCTGTAACATGACACCCGTAAAAATTTCATAGCGTCGCTTGCTGCTTTCTGTGGTGCCCCGGCAGTAAGAAGTCCTGCACAGCAACCAAAAGCGTCAAGATTCTGTTCCAGTGTAGTTCAAGGGGTTCCATGATTGGCTTTGTGCACTTATTTCTTTTAGGTTATACTAGGTTATTATACACTTGTTACAGTTGCGTTACCTGCTGCTTTTTATTGTTGTGCAGCAGGTTCTTGGCATGCGTATGCTGGTTTGCGTCCGTATGTCGGCAGTGCCATTTTGTCGTAAATTTGTAAATATATATCTGAAGAACTATATTTTTTATAGTGGTAGAAAGTATGTTGAGCTTGTAAATGTGACGACTACGAAGGTTAAACTAAGTGTAGTAATAAGAATGAGAAAATTGTAATGTGATAATGTTACTTGTGAAAGTACGTACACCTGAGTGCCTTAAAATGCTATTACTGCCAAAACTGTTGACTATTTATAGGTGGTATGATACTTTCTAAGAGAGAGAGAAAAAAAAAATTGGCCCTCACTTTTGTCTTAAGGAATTCGATGTTGCCGGTGCTGCAGCTATGTAGGTAGGTTATCTATGTTTCCACTTCTATTCCGCGAGGTGGATCGCTGAATGATGGTAGGTGACCCAACCCATGGGACTCCTATCTGCTCTCGTGTGGGGGCCACGGAAAGGACCCTCCGCACGGGTGTCTTTCTTCAGTCTTCTTCTCTTTTCGTTTCTTGTCCTGTGCCTGCCCTCAGGAGTATATTCTGGCAGGCCCATTCCCTGCCACTGTATATTTGGGCCTAACAACCCAAGGGTCCCTAGTGCCTTCTCCGCAGGGGATTTTGCAGCTTCCCGCAGTTCCTGCTGACGAGGTTAGTTTTGTAAAGTTAGGTAGATTCTCTATATTTCATCTTCTGTTCCGCGAGGTGGGCCGTCGATCGAGGTGGCCGACATTTTCCCGCGGCACTCCTACCTTAGCCACAGCGGAGGGCCCCGAAAGGGGCCAGCCACTTGATTATTTCTGTTTTCTTCTCCTTTCGTCTTTTGCCAGGTGCCTCACTGCTAAACGAGTTCGTTCAGCCGTGCTGTGTAGAACTAGAGATGCGCGTGTTTTATAAATTTGAGACACGGAACTCATATAGTCGTGTATCTGATACGGCGGGAAAACCTTTAATATAATAATTATTTTATTCTGTGAATTAATGTTGGACCAAAATTGTGATGTAGCGGCTAAAAAATAATTATAATCTTCTTGAATAAATTTTTTATGCTTATTGCTTTTTTTCTATCGCTCATGAGAAAAAAAAATGAAATCAGTCAACCCTCTAGGGGCATAAGAGGAGTTATATAGATATAGGCTATAGGGTTTAGTATTTTTGGAAGTAACTCTGCAGAGTCATCCACTGCTTAAGGAGTTTTATTTTAGCGTGAGATTGCGTCAGTACAGTCGTCTCTTTTTACATCTTTTTCGTTAATGATTATTACCTCCGCCAAGGAGGTTATGCTGTCGTCGGATTTGTCTATCTGTGAATCTGTCTCTTTGTCTGTAAATGACCAAGTTTTTGTAACGATCCGTTAGTTTGTTCGTTCGTCCGTTTGTCACTGTTTGTAATTTTATTCTTGTTGGCCCAATAACTCAAAAATAATGAATGGATCTTTATGAAATTTATCGGAGTTCTAGTAATGTTAAAAGGCATAAATGATCAAATTTTGGTGCAGATCGGTTTGTTCGTTTGTATGCTTTACTCCTGTTTGTCATAATACTTGTTAGCAGCATGCAGCATAACTCAAAAAGTTATGAACGGATCTTCAAAAAAATTACTGAAGCTGTTAACACTATTGAAGGGCACAAATGATTAGATTTTGGTGTTGATACAAAGAAAATCATAGTCTCAGAGCCAATTTTAATTTTTCGTAACCGTTGCCTTGCTTGGCGAAGGTATGCGCTCTCAGAGTGCTCTAGTTGTAAAGATGTATTGAGTTACCCACGACTGGCTCAAGTTAGAAGGTGCAGTCTCCTCTGCTTTTATTTATAGCTCTGGCCGCAAACCTTACGCAGCTAGCCGTAGTATCTTGTGGTGTCGATGTGCTATGCTGTGCAGAGACTAACCCGTAGAAAGCATAAAATAAATCGAAAAAATACGGTGATATGTTTCAGAAAATAACCTACGAGGGCCTGAGGTCCCACACTCATATACTTCGAGTCGTCGATGTGATGTAAATTTGCTACGTGCGGTCACGGCTAAGTTACATTTTAGTCCTATTGAGTCCTCTCGTAGCATTCTTTGATTCCTGGGAACGCCTAACTTATTCGTTTTTCGTGAGAGAAACAAAATTTTACAAGGTGGACCTGTTTTGGCCGCAGCCTAAATCGCGCGAAAATATCCAGCAAGTTGGACGCTCGCGAAAGCGCTCA
>LQNS02278091.1:5308003-5354353 GCA_001587735.2 Parhyale hawaiensis | reverse complement strand
CGTTCTTGGGCCCGGGTTCGGGACCCATGGTAAGTCACCAGAAGACACAACAGTAACTAGATTCTTTTAACTAGTACTATTTTAAACACACTGACAAAGTTTTATACGCTCACAAAGGGCAGAATCACAAAGACGAGACTCGCGCACCTCAGCAAACGAAAAGATGCTCACAGCACGGAGTTGACCGGCAAAATAAAAATCACTCAAAAGGGAAATTCAGATTTCCCTAAAAGTTAAAATAATTCCCCAAATATTTATAAAAGAATATAAATAGAAGCTTCACGCAATAAATAAACACTTTATGCTCATCTCAATATATGCGGAATATACGCGGTAGTACATAATTATTAATTATTTGCGCAATTGTCAAATAAGAAGTTGAATAACTCCCAAAATTGTTCTAGAAATCCCTGATCCTATCTGAAATTTCGAAGAACTGGGGTAAATCCCCCAATAGTTGCAGCCATACAGTATACACGCTTCTTATTGGCTGACACCAACTCGTCACTCAAGCTTCTTATTGGTTGGAAAGAGTCCTGGTCGCTACTCGGGTTATGCAAGCTTGTTATTGGTAGAAATGAAGAAAGTTTAATGTGAACATTACTTTAAAGCTATTGCGAAAATCTAAAAATTTGCATGAATAAAATGTTCTTAAAATTCAATTTTACGTATACTGTGCAAGTTTTAAAACAATCGGACCATGAATAAAGAAAATAGATAGGCTCGTCTAAAGTAAAGAATTGCCCTACTTTTTTCAATTACTGCATTTTTGAAAACCACACTTTTTACACTTGAACGAAGACGTGTTCATACAAATACAACTACGCATTTCAGCCCCTTCTGAATCTTAAAATTTCCGACCAGAGCAAGTTAAAGATTACTATAGGATTAAAATTAATATGTATCTTAAGCTCCTGTTACCACAGCGAAGGCAATCTCAGTGAGGAAGAAATAAGTGACATTTAGTATGTCTATAGCAACATGTCACCCATGCATAGAAGTGTTCCCTCACAGGATCAACGAAAACAAAAACAGCAAATTGTATCAAATCGGCCATCTCATGCAAAGTTTTGTGTGAGCGCGTAACTGAAGCTCTTTGTCAGCTGGCACCAGGAAGAAAAGAATGTTACGCTCTTTGCTTCCTGGCTGACACGGACAACGTATATAGTAAGTTAAGTATGTAATGTCATATACTGTATAGGAAGCCTTGAGGTGAATATGAGATATACACAGCATGTCTCAGTGTCAATTATTGCACTTGTGAGCCTCTAATTTGCAATAATTATTGCATATTGGTTGATGCCATGCATTCCTCCAGTACCTGTGTGTATGGGACGTTGCACAGTCCTATTTTGCTCAGGCTGGAAATAGGTCTTAAAAAGAAGTTTTGAGTAAATTGTAGGCTGACGCTCTTCTTTGTGAGCCCCTCTCTTTCAAGGAGGCTTTCGTTTGTTTAATTCTACAATATTACCATGGAATTAGTAAAAACTCTGTTAGCGCCAGTGGTGCCATTTATTTCCAAAGCGATATGTTGACAAATACTTTGATTCTAATGTATACCTATTATTTCCTCAGTTGACTGTTGCTTATTAGCAAAACAGTGAAGTGTCCTCGGTTTATTACCTGATTCATACATTATTTTTATATAGCTGATGAGTACATTGCTGTACACTGCACTGTTGTTTTTGTTAACATTTATATCTCATGACATGAGGCTAATGCACTTCCATAAAAGCACCTATACTACATGAAATATAGGTAGGTGTTCTTCAGAGCAGAGATCAGAACAACCTCTTGACGCAACAGTGGCAGGATGAGCCGCATCCAATATGGTCGGTGGTCACCAAAGTTCCTCCAAACGCCGTGCACAAAGCGCTATGGCTCTTGCAGAGACCGATCTGAAATGTAAAAAAAATTGCCTTCTTAATCTCGCCATCAAAATTTATGAGGAACATCAAAACTATTGAAGCAGGAAAGTAAATAGTTTCATCTACAGTAAAGTCCTAAAGACATAAGCTTGTTTTCATAAACTCACAGGGTAATACCACATGAAACGTGATGTAATTTAAGTCAAGACACGAGAGGAAAATAATAATTTGGCAGATTGGTAGACCTATGCGTGCTTTTGCAGAGCCCTAAAGTTAGCATGGTGAGTAATTTGGTACATACTGTAGGTTTGCATTCATGGGCAGAGCTAACATATGACCAACGAACAGTGAAAACTAAAATGGTTTTCCACATAACAACATGCAATTTTACCTTTTTTTGTCTCCTGCGCATTTGTGCATCAATTTAACAGTAAAGCTTCAGAATGGCAAAAGGACAAAAAAAACATGACTTCTAGTTTTCAACGGCATGTGTCTTCCATACGAACACTTATGTTGTAATCGTTGGGCAGCCGCTGACAAATTTAAACATCATATACATTTTAAATTGGTCCCACATGATTACACGTATGCTTATGATACTAGCAATGTATTCATACCATGAGCATCAATACTATAGAAGATTTCACACAGAATGCAGCGTCACTACTGCTCAAGATGGCTGGTGTGCCTCAAGCACAATGCAGACGAGAAGCAAAAATTGCCGAAAGTGGCATTTCGCTCGCAAATGCTCCTCCAGACTCTGCGCAGAAGTTGCCTGAAGAGCGAGTTCAACTGGATTCGTCTAAGCGAATCTTTTTCGCCGCTTTGTTTGGGACTCAAAGCAACTTACAGTTCAGTTTTCCCTATTATCTGTTCACTGCTACGGTATGTAACGCCTCCGTTTTTCTTAAAATTTTACGTTAAGTGGTGGCGATTGTAGTGGCAATGTTAAAAGTATAAAATGCATTTATCTTCAGGTTACAACGATGATTGCCACAGAAAACTTGCATCTCAAAATTTTGTTTACAGTCTAAAAGATAGCGCAAAACATTTAGTTGCTGAGAACTATGCACGTTGACTAAAGACCGGCGTGTTAACAAGCAATAAAATTCATTAAACTAATGCTTCCAATTTCCTTTCCATGCAACTTCTAAAAACTTTCCCTTAGGTCATTGCCGCTGCAAAAACGTTTCCCCCGCTACGTTTGCATTGAAATGTCGAGCCAAACTTGACGAACCGACAATTTTGTCTGGTTGAAATCAGCGAAGACGTCGCTCGTCTGCCCACGGCTTAACGTCACTTGGACCTCGCCGAAGCAGCTCCACCAACGAGACTGCACAGTTCTGTTGCTCACAATATAAAGGTTAAGCCGGAGCCTCACTAGATTTTCCGAGGAGCAATGCGGTATCAGGATGTGCAGCCCGCATATAATTCATGCCACCGCATCTATGTTACCGACTTTAAATGTGTTGTACAACGTGTAAGTTGCTCGTGCATTACTAAAAGCTACAGCTGTCTGCGGACACCACTTAAGTACAATGTTGAAGAGAACTAATTTCAAATGAAACCTAACTGCTTCGGCTGACGAAGATTTTGCTTCAATTTATTTAATTACCCTAAACAAATGCATATACAATGCAGTACATTACCGTAAATTACGTGGTCCGTCAGACGAGTAGGATTCAAATGAAGCATTCGTTAAATAAAGGTTACGTAGAAATACATAGAGCGCAAGAAGTGGTTTACAGGTAAAGCAGACATGGAGCGGCCCAGCAGAAGCCACCGGACATGTCAAGGATCAAGAAGAAAAGGTCTATCTAAACGCCGGATATGAGTAAACTTCTAAGACGTAAAAAACTTCTTAAGCTTCTGGAGTCTACGTAAGTTCTTAGACGTACAAAAACTTCTTAAACTTCTGGAGTCTACTTAAGTAAACTTCTTAGACGTACAAATACTTCTGAAACATCTGGAGTCTACATAAGTAAACTTCTTAGACGTACAGAAACTTTTTAAACATCTGGAGTCTACATAAGTAAACTTCTTAGACGTACAAAAACTTCTTAAACATCAGGAGTGTACATAAGTAAACTTCTTAGACGTACAAAAACTTCCGTATCATCTGGAGTCTACATAAGTAAACTTCTAATCTTCGACGTACAAAAATTTCTGAAACTTGTGGAGTCCAAAACAACTTTACTTTTAAAACATCGGAGGGCTAAAAATCTAAGACTTCATTATGCAAAAGCATTGGAGCGCATTCAAGGTGCATTAAAATAAAGAGCAATATTAACAGTACAGTATTCCACTAGAACCATAACTAATTTGCTTCATTTGAAAGACATACTGTATAAACTGATTCAAAGACCGAGACCACAAAGGAGTGTACATTCCAAATGATGTAAGAGCCTTCATAGAGATTTCAGCTTCTTAAAATCTTAGGAGAATCTGAAGCCGTTGTTGCCATTGCAAACTATTAAATAGCAAACAAAAACTGGCAAGAAATGATAACACGGTGGAATGTCTAGAATTGTACCTATTATTGGAAATCAACTTGACATCTCAACTAGTGATAAATTTTCTCATAGTGAGACAGGAGCTTCTTTAAAAAATTAGTGAAATCAAGCGCGTCTTGTTATTCGGGAAGCTTATTCTGACGATTGGCTCCAAAGATAAACAGCGCTTTTGACCAGGTACCAATTCGTGCTGAGGCTATTGGAATATTAGTTCTCAGAAGAGACCGGTCATTTCTCTCGTTATTAAAGATGAATTGGGCACCCTCTGCGTTCCCAAGAGTATCATGTATTGAACAAAAAACGCGTTTGACTTCAGCACACCAATGACTGAGCATGCCATGTTGAGGAAATTTCCCGTTGAAAAGGACCTTCCGTGCAACGTTTTCAAATGGGTAATGTTCAGCATTCAATCTTAAATATGACGTACACAGTAAAGGTACAGCCAGCGTGACCGAACGCCCAACTGGGAGGTCCATATGCACTGGTTTGTGTAGCAGATTGATGGTCATTGTTCTTTTCATTCCTTAAGCAAGCTTCCAAGAAGGTGGATTACGGGCAACGGTTAACAACGTATTGCCAGAGCTATGACAGAGGAGATGGAAGGCTTATACAAATGCGACACCTCGACCATCCTCATTCGCAATCAGAGTCAGTACCCACGCAATTGGGTCTGAACTCCCGATATGCCGATTCAGCATGGCAAGTACTGCGGGAAGTCACCTGTCTCTGCCAAAGAGACGCAATCTCCGATACTAGGGCCTACCAGTCTGGCACTTTAACATCCTGCCCCTGCTGGGTATAAAATACAAAGTATTTTACAGTTTCTCAATAAGTTTCCAGTTTATTTCGTTGAAATTTCATCCCCTTTCACTCACAACATAGAGAGAGAACTAATCTGTAATGGATGCTGAAAGCCCTGGCGGTACCGCGTATGGACAGTTACTGGAGAGTGGGATTGAGAAAAGATCTGCACTGAAAACAGTACTGTGCCTAGCGTAAATAACATAAATGTTGGTACTTGTACGGTAATATTGTCTATGTCCATTGGACTTTCCTTCGCCGTAAAGATACTCACCCCTTGCTTCGACAGACAGATGAAGCCGCAAGAGTTTCCACGAATCTCTCGTCCCTGACCAACAGCCGCCTGCTCTCCCATAGCAACTGGAAAGTTGAAATGCCTTAACAGCGTTCAATTCGCTCACACTGAATAGGTGTCTACTTCGTCCGGCAAACAATATCAATGACCTTATTACAGACTAACTTACTTATAACATAGCCTTTCTGTACCTAGAATCGCTTAAGAATAATCGAGACAGGTAGTTTCTATATCAAGATACATAACTGCAGTTGAAAGCCGATGAGCCAAACAATGTTATAGGCTTATAAAACGTATTATATGTGTACGTTTTTCGTTGTAAAATATCGACATTCCTAGGAATTCGTTAATTTTTAAAATTTATTTTATCTTTACCGAGCTGGAACTTTTCTTTATACCTTGCTGCTACCCACGCTGGTAGCAGACGTTGCGTGCTGCACAGTTGTGCTCAAGTTCCCTGGAACGATCCCCATTCCAGGTGACCGATCTTGGTGCAAGGCGCTCGGCACTCTGAAGCACCAAATTTGCTTCGTGGGCATAGCTATCTGGGGAGTACTTACTTTAGAGTGTGGGAGGGGGTGGCGGGTCGCTGAACCTTCCGTTTCGGGGCCATAGTTCATAGCGACCCGTCGTCAGCTGCACTGTACGCACTCCTCTGGGGCCAGTTGGCCTATGTCTGCCCCACGAACCAGTGCGCGTAGGTTTCCCAGTAGAGGGTGCAACCAAAGTCGACTTTTACTGCTGCAGTATTCTGGTAAATGTTTCTTAACTTCAGTAAAACAATAACCTGATGTCACAAGGGCTCTAGTCTGTACAAAACTTATTCGTTATTCTACAGCTGAATGATTTTTTTATTATTTTGAAGACCTTCTAGCATCTTCTCCAGGAAAAAGAATAATTTCCTCGTGGATCTGATTGTAGATCAAGTTCAAAATATCACTGAAAATTGAATAGTTAACTGTGAACGGATATAATATTACACAAAATTTAAAAACTTCATATCCAGAAAGTAGTAACTTTTTTTGTTTATACTCAGGCAAACTCCATGACTGTACGTCTCAAGCTTCCGTAGAGGCCTCCGTACCGACAAATGTGAAGAGAAACGAAAAAATTCAGTGTGTACGGACAAAAGAAATAAAGTGGAGTAATAGTTGCTCTTATTCAGTTATATTATTGCTCAGCAATAATTACCTCCTCATGATACCCCCTCCGGGCTTGAAAAAAAAATATATATATACCCATGGCCCCTTTCATGGCACTTCGGCACCCCTATTTGCCGCTATGTTGAAGGTAGACAAAGGTACTCTAACTCATATTAATGTAGATTACGTGCACCAAGTATGTATTTTTTTACATAAAATTCATAAATTTTTGGATGTAATATGGATTCTTAGTCAATTTTGACATTTCAAGGAAATAATTAGCATCCTGCTCCCATGGTATGTTTGGAAATATCTATTTTTTCATGAATCAATTCCTCACGTCATCAAGAATCTGCTGCTTATTTGATGTCCCTAGAAGTTAATTTAAGAAGCACTCTGAGAGCGCACACCTCCGCCTAGTAAGGCATTGTTAAAGAAATTTTAAAATAAGTCTTGAAAGCAGTTATCACTACAAAAATTTGGACATTGTATCTGCTGACATTATGAGCAACTCTTGTCATTTCCTTAAAGATCCGTTGGTAACTCTTTGTGTTATATCCTGACAAGCACCAATGGACTGCACCATGAATGACAAACATCCATCAAACTCATCACCAAAATTCAGTCCAAGATACAAATTTGATTCTGCTCTACTACGCAATCTTATAATTAAACTCAGAGCCAGAATTATAGAAGAGATAGCCATTTTACTGCAACAATTTATAAAAATACGAAGGAAGACAAAATACACATGAAATTATAAAATTGGTAACGTCAAATTATAAAATCGGTAAAAGTTTCGGGTTTCACCCATCATCAGTACCTCTGTAATGAAAATCGAAAGATTATTGTTAGAACGAATAGCTAAGATATGAAATTGGATTTCCCAAAAATTTTTTGAAAATTCCTATGGACTGACAATAAAAAGAGGATGAGCACTATATTCGTTATTTAAAATTGGTTTCTGCTTAAAAACAGAGTGATTCTAGTAATCTTAAGTCTAAGCTATTGCACAAAATAAGCGTTTTGAAATTCTCTAGGCGAACACGGGAGCCACACGCCTTAGCATGCAGTCGCACAGAAGAAAATGGAGGCTCTGTAAGAATATTGCCAGTACGACAGCTTCTTCCGGCGTGCTCAGAAGCTCTTTTGAAAAGCATACGCGAGGTAGATCCCACGTATGATGATCAACAAAGTTCACAACAGAATTGAAAAATAAGAGAGCTCTGCACGCCATGGGGAAGTCGGTCTTTGTACTGGAAGAATGACTTTACCGTACATTTATTCGACACAATGATCTTAAGGTCTAAGTTTGGAAAGCATAACTTTAAAAGCTGGGTTAATTCACACCGCAGTTTTTCTGACTGGCTACCAAAAAACGGTATGGCAAAGAAGCTACTGGTTCTGAATGCAACTACAGCAGTATTTGACTGTGCTACTACTAACCAACTACTACTACTACAACCACTTTCTCACAAAACCCTGTTTAAATGAAATGCAAAGGCTTCTCATCTGAACAGTCTCATTTGAAAAAATATTTGCGGAACGAGAAACGATTTATGTGATACAGTAAACGAATCGATCAGTATACGTCACATCCTCAGCTCGTGTAGAGACTCACATACCGCAAGCTATGTATTTCCTCATCTCACTCACCGCTTTCTTGCATGGCGTTCACTTTCTCCTTGACCTCTCCCTGTTGAAAAGACATAAACTAGTGACAAAATCGAATGCAGGGGATTTAGTCTTTAGTATAACAAAGGAACACTGAGTACAAGATACTAACTAATCAATACCCATAATAAGATGTGGCTCAGGTCTAGGCCATTAATTGCCGGCAGCCATTGCTCCGATAGAGTATTTGTTAATATTTCAATTATTTTCTAGTACGCAACAACCTAAGAAAATGAAATATCAACTGCAAAAATTTTGCAACTTGAGTGATTTAGATAAACTTCGTGACTGTTTAATGCTGTCGCAGAAAGTTTTGTCTCGCTTCCGTTATCGTCATTAATATTAAAGCGGTTGCATTAATTTCTTTAAAATTTACGAAAGTAAGAAAATGTTAACAACCGATGTGTTCAAACAACTTAACGGTAAATACGGTGAAATAAAAACTTCTAACTATAAAAAGGTGTCCTGACATTTTGCTATTTGCGTTCACGGAGACCAGAGTTCAAAGAAACCACACCTATGATTCATGCTTCCCCTACAGCTCAATGTTCACTTTGTCTATTGCAGCACGCCAGCGTAGTAGGCAACGGGTCGTGAGAGAAATATCACTCATTGAAACAGCGGGTATATTACTCAGAGCATTAGCATAGTCTTACCAGAGCGCTCAGCCTTCAAAAAGGAAAGCACTAATTCTGGATTAAAGCTTTTTATTTTTCTTGCTTGTGGTACAGAGTTTGCTGCAAAATAGGTCTCATTAAAGAAAGAAAAGTTGTGCCGTCATGACTTTGCGAGAGTACAATTTCACTCCTGCAACTAAAGGCACGAATATCACTGTGAAAATACTCCAAAGAGCAGCACCAAGAAAGTATTGTTCAGTCAAAAGAAATTACCAGAGATCCGCATTTCTTCCTGCATACCAACAAACAATTTAACCTCTACGCTCGAAACTTAACTGCATTGTGAGTACAAAATATTTTGGCTTTTGCTCAACTTGAAAGTTCAACTGTCACAATAAAATTGAGCTGAGGAAACTTGAACGCCTCGCGGCGTAAGACCATCACCCGCGAAAGTACTCAGTCAGATGTCACAAATTCAACGCCGTCATTTCTTATGACCAGCTTACTCTAAAGTTTTGGCATTTTTACATCTCGGTTAACCCACCTGACTGCCTCTAAAAAATATGAACATTGCTCAACTCCTGCCTTTTTTTGGGCTGAGATATAAACCAACAGATATACCACCGTAAACGTAAATAGTATCACCACTATCGATTCGCTTGCGGGTCACAAACTATAGCGAAATTAGTTATGTCGATGGGAATGATAACTGATAGCTCCAGCTAAAACTGAGCATAACTACTACGAAGAAATTCACCCCCAAAAAAGTATGCGAAACGGTTTATGTCCGACAGGATCAAAAACTCTGTCAAAGAATCCGCCTTTTATCTACCAAGCTCAAAAGAAGCATCATCTTATCAAAAAGCACCGAACTATTTTTCAAAAAGAAGCGGGATTCAGAAAATGCAATATTGCAACTTTCGAGCATATGCTTCAAAAATTGTGTTACTATTGTAATTCCAAGGGATGAAATTTCATGGTATCCCATTTTGTATTTCAGTGCATGAATTTTCTCTTATCTAAACCTCATGAGAGTGACGGAGAGAAGGACCAACCAAAGAGCAAGCAAGCAAGATAACAAACATGCAAGTAAGCAAGCAACCACTAACTGCGTATTATTATATAGTGAAATTATAAAAAATGCTTATCAGATCATATGACTTTTTATCTGTTTTTGGTGCGGCCATAAGGATAATTATAAAGGTTAATACTTTTAACACGTACCTTGAATAATGTATAACAAGCCTATTTAGACGAAAGTACGAAAAAGAGCTTTGGAAAAAAAAATGTTAGTGTATCTTTTCTACATCAAATATTTTCATAAAAGTATGCCATGACGCCATGTTTTTAATAACTGAGAAGCTTCATTAAACAGAACCTCAGCTCCTGCAAAAAAAAAAAGATTGGCTTATGTATTCAAATCTAAATACGCCACCACCAGAATCATAATTACCTCTCCAGGCCGAGCGAAGGCGACGGCAATCAGCATCAAAACAATTCCGGTTTTTTGCAAACATTCTGCAAATTAGGAAGAGAATAAAAATTGGGAATCATTATTATCGCAGCACTCTAAACGTTACTACCTAATTGACAGTTGTATATTATCGTGTAAAATTTGACATGACGATGAGTGGCACTCACAAGCCAGTCCAGCAGCATATTTAGTCCCGTACAACTTTGCAGTGAAGGTAAAATCAGCCTAAAACCTATGAACGGTTAACACAAACTATGCAATTCATGCGCCGCAGAAATAAAGGGCTAGAAGAAATGACGAATCATGATAATTAAGATATTTTCCTTTATAATACACGTATGCAACCTGACACTTCTGCAATCATGTGTTCATTAATAGGTACCTACCTGTAGTCGGCAATATACATCACCCTTCTTTGACGCAATTTTATTTTTTATGCTCGTAACTTTCACTTTTATATGTAAATACATGATATGAGAATTTTGTTTAAAAAGTGGCTGTAACTAGTAGAGAACAAGGCAGTAAAACTTTTGAGCTTAAGGAATAAAACTGCCTAGCTCGAGGTCTACCTACATATCACGTCAAATGCACTAAAGAGCATAGTGCATTCAGGGGACCCGTCTACCATTAATGTCACAGTCTCTTAAATTTCGCTAACGTCAGCCAACATCTGCATGGTGTGATCGAAGACTGTGCAGCCACTGACTGCCTGGAAATTAAGTGGCCAAAGGTGACGTCATCAGTAAATTAGTTAGTCCCCTATAGATATTCTAAGCTCTCTGAGATCGTCTACGCAGCACCTGCAAGGGATACACATAAGACCCAAAATTTCGGCTTCAATACTCCAGGATGCAATGCAAACAGTTAAAAGTTTTCAGTGAGAGATATAATAACTTATTATAGTATACTCCCTGAGTACCTCACCTGCTGGATGAAGCTATCACTCTATTGGTATCGAAACAAAAGTTGTGCTATTCGTCTTGTTTAGAGAGATACTCGAATGTTGGTACATTTGTTGCCAACGATCAGATTCTGTGAAGAGGCGTGGCTGATATCCCAGTTTATATTTAGGATAGTAACTGGGTGGAGGCCAGCAGCAGGTGTGGCCGTGACAGTTCAATAACGAGTATGGTATTTATATGCAAATTACGCAGCACCTAAACTCTGACGCACTGAAACATTTACAAGGTCAATCGTGTTTCTGTACACCAAAAGAAGTCACTGTACAACTCATTCCACTGAGTCGCCATAACTGTGTACCGTACATATTCGTTTAAAATTGGGAAGTGTTTTCTTATCTTTGCCCAAGTCCAGAAAATAGAAATGCAATCTTCCAGTACTACCGGAATGTGTCAAATGATAGTGCTGTCTTTTATTTGGATGCTTAGGGACATCATAATTATGACGTGGTTCCGTATTTACTTTGGTCCCACACAGGATTTTTTTTTTTTTTTTTTGAACAAGCTGCTACCCAAAGAGAGAATACCAGGATCGTGACTCGGCACGCTTAAGGAAACATGAATAACGTCACCAGAATCGTGAATCATAGACTTCGAATGTAAAAAAAGATTGTGTTTTGCCCCTGCTTCATCCAAAGATAACGAAATGAACACGTACTAACCCCAATGACGGCAGATTCAACTCACTGTCCATGAGAGCACAAAGGAAGAAAATCTTACAAAGTTCTTAGGACAAAAGTTTCCATGATTTTGAGTACGACTCACTGGGTTTGTACATCGCTTAAAAATATTCGTCTTTACGCTTACCAACTCACTCAAACAAAGAGAGATATTCTAACCATTACTGTCTGTTGCCACTAGCTGTATTTGGTGCGTGATATACTATCTTACCGGTATTGGCGACGGCATAAATGATGGTAAGTTGTTGTTGACATATTTAGGTAGAATAAGGCATTCTAAGACTTTTCAAGAATTGCGTTTTCCTCGGAAATGCTTAGTTCTCGAGATATTTGTCTCTAAAGTTTCATTGTTTTCCTATTGAGATCCGCCACTACGGCCGTGTCGCGCCATCTAAAACAAAGCCTCGTAATAGTTTTTCGGCTACAACGTAGTTCTTACTCATTTAGGTTAGGCAAGCAAAGACTGGTTCTGCTAACATCCTACGAGAAATATATGAAAAAAACAGCGTACAGCGATATCGCGCTAGCCGTAATGGCGGATCTTATCTTCTTTCATAGAAAAACCAAGAGAACTTTGAAGTCAAATATCACGAAAATTAAGCATTTGCGACGAAAACGTCATTAATGAAAAACATCTTAGAATGCCTTATTTTACCTGAATATGTCAATAAAATTATTAAAAGTTATTGATGTGCACTTCAGAAATTTTACCCTCAAAAGATAGGATAGGATGAATGATTGATTGAACTTGACCACCCGCACCAAACAACTCTAACTTGTACAATAGACTCATCAAAGCCGTACTGAAGTTGAACTGTACTAGACGTGCTTCGAAATGACGGTCTAGCTCAGACAGTACATGGTGTGATACAAGCAACAACGCGTCACAACAACCTAATCCAATTCTGCATACAAACTGACCAGCAGGCAGCTGTCCAGTAATATTAGTAAAACAACCCAGCTTACAAACCGCTAGTTTCTCTAACATCTTTAAAAAAAATGGCGATATTGATCGATAATCGGCGACATTTGGCGACCGTAGACCTTTGGGAATGGAGGTAACATTCATAGCACACCAACAACGGGGCAGACTGAATGTTTAAGCGTCTACCACATTCATGCCAGTATAGAAAACCAAGGTTCTCTACCCGACAGGTGGATTTCTTGCAGGTCTTAGCTGCGTGCGTCAGTATTTCCGTCATACAGACGATGCTGCGGACATACTAACTGTGGATTAGATTAAATAACTGGCAGTGGATGGATCAATAGGCTCATTATCAGAAAGAGCATCACGGCCTAACGCTCCGGCTCTCATAGCAACTACCGTTAGCTCGATATCATTCCTCAGAAAACCTAGGAAAAAACTTGGCCAAGGATATAATCGTGCAAGCACGATGAGTTGCAGCAGGCCCATAGGGTCTCTGAAATATCATGTCCCTCTGAGCATGAATTATAATGGATTATGGCCGTCTCTAAAGTTTGACCGTGAAGAGTAAGTGAGTCCTGGAAAAGGAGCTCGTAGCTATGGAGGTAGTTTCCCCCAGTGTTTGTCAAAACGATTTTCAAACGCGTTGACTGTCTCTACACCGACAACTTCGGAAGGGAGTTTATTCCAATGTTCACTATGAAGTACGAGAAAAGTTGCTGGCTTAAAATAGTTCTTTGAAGTTAATGTTTGAGTTCTTGGCCGTTGTCTCGTATTCGACTATGAACATCCCTGTCAAAGAGTCCCGTTGTAGGCACAGCGTTGAAGCCACTCAAGTATCTTTCGTGAATATTTTTATCAGTTTACCCCTGAGTCATCTCTACTCGAGAAAGAGAAGCGTCCAACTTCCTGTAGGCGACGTCCGTATGACATATTCCGCAGCGGAGACGCAATTTTGTCGCTCTGCGTCGCATTCTTTGCATTTTATCGAAATCTTCGCACTGATGTGGCAACCAGAATTGAACAGTAAACTCTACATACGGGCACACTATAGTGCTTGGTACAAACTGACGAATATGTTTTGAAATTGAGCTCAAAATTCTTGGTACTGAATCCCAGGACTCTGTTTGCCATTTTAATACTTTAGTGTGTTTACGCAGTGTGTTGTAGTTCGTTTGTGAGAGTTGATTCCAGGTCACGCTGCTAAGTGGCAACTGTTAATTGTATGATTTGTATCCCGTTCACTTCCAATCGGGCTAAGGCGTTCTGTAGTCCAATGCGCTTTTCCGAACATTTGTCGACTTTGAAACTCATCTACAACGTAACAGTTAATTCCATGAGACGGTCAGCGTCTTGTTGGAACTAAATTCTGACGCTGGCCGACACGCCGCGACGACCTAGTTTAGGACCATCTGCAACTTAATTGATTATACTGCTGTTGTTATATCAAGAATATTGATGTAAATTTATTAACTCTATCCGTTACCAATTTATTTCAGCCGCTTGAGCGCCAACGCGAGAAAAATTTGTACCGCCCACTAAAAATGCTTATAACTTCATCAATAAACGAGTTTTTTCTTCCTAAATTAAAAGACATTTATTCAACTATTGTTTTAATGATTTTTTTTAAATAATACCTAAGAGTAGTTTTAATATCAATTAAATTTGAATCTAAGAAAATTTTGCCGGAGAGTACAATGTGAATGCTCCGGCAACCCATCCGCAGCAGTTGTCATACTTTCACGGTAACTATACAAGAATCTGCAGGTACTGGAAAGTGGCACTACTTTGGTAATTGCAGCAGAGAACATTTGGAATTGGTCAGACTTCAACCAGGCCTACTCTTATTTCTTATATATTCAGGCCAATCAATTGTACATATACTAGGACTTGAATTACGCTTCATCTACGACGGCGAGTTACGTCTAGATCATGATCTTTTGTTCAACGAGCTAAACGTATGATCGCTTCTATTCTCTATTTCTAGCCTTGTTGTTGTCTTTTAGTAATCATTTCAAAATTTATTCTTTGTAAAAGAATCTACAGATCACTCCATTAAAACAGTAAGGGGCGTGTGTGTGCCACAGCACCTTAGTCCTTTCTCGCTAATGGGCGCCTAATAATGCATAGCTGCTGCTGCTGCGATGCTGCCCGACGTAGGTCCGGAAGCGCATACTCACGGAAATGCTATCACATAATTTAAAAAAATATATATATATATATCAGGACATTTGGCTAAATCAGCAGGTATATTAGAATTTTATTGATATTCATGAGAAATTAGGAAAATTCACGGAAGTATGGGCACCGAAAATCACAGAGTAGAACAGTGAATGAAATACGGTATAGGGCGGCACAGTTTTGCCTCGCCTTGGAGCAGATAGGGTAATAAACAGGAGTGGGCCAAACACGGAACCTCTGGTAAGACTGGCGTCCAGTCGCTCGTCGTTCCTTGGATTTTCATTCGCTACTGCCGACCAGTGACCTAGCTAGAAAGAGAAATATGGTCGGATTCTGTCTCAATTGTCTCATGAGCATTCCTTCTCTAATGCCAGCTCCGACAATCTGTGCTCGACTGTAGCCGTGCACGCCTCTGGGTCCAATGGATAACTATCTGCAGCACGAACCAGTGCTTTTGGGTTTACCACTTTGGGTTACCACTTAGGGTAACTTGACTTCACCATTACCCTAATAAGCTGTGGCCTTTAAGATAGCTTAAATCTATCCCACTTTCAGCCACTTTGATGTCAAATGCTTAGCGTCACACCGGTGTTTGTAAATAACTAAATTTTTCAGCAGTGATTCGCTTGTATTGTCTAGCCATGATAAAAGTGTCGGTCTTGACAAGGCAACACAAAGTAAAATCCGCAAAAAGTGTCATTTTAAGAAAAGAGTCTCCTCGGCAGTCGAAATATTTGACTCAGCCTCGTACACTTGCGCGGACTACAGAGGGGCCTGGCATCACTGCTGCTATGACCTCAATATAAGGAACGCCTACTGAATGCAATATAAACGCTCTTTTGTTCGAGTTGCTGATGTGAACATACAGCGTCCTCTGTTAGGTCAAGCAAGAAGTTATTGAAGAGAATACGATCGTTTCTAGTAAGTAACTCGCTGCTAAGATTCATTAAATTTATTAATCGGTATCATTTCAGATTTGTTGGTGAGCATAGAATCATAAGTAATGTTGAGACGCGTCGAGTGGGCAGCAAATAAAGTCTTTGAGGCTTAACTTGGCCTAAACTTCAGACAGATGCTCTAGCTTCGACCGGCTGATTCAAGTTTCAGGCGATGATCTTTAATCGATTAGCAGTTGCAAGACTTTCAAGAACTCATTTTTATTATGTAAAATAAAAATTGCTGTTGGCTCAATATAATCGGGTTCCTTCTAACATGTAAAACGATTCAGAGTTTCGAAGCCAAAGTCTTTGTCTGCAGTCCCGACAAGTCACGTTGAGTGGGCCGATTCAGAGTTTCGAAGCCAAAGTCTTTGTCTGCAGTCCGGACAAGTCACGTTGAGTGGGCTTAGCTTAAATCGACTTTGAAGACCTAAACGAACGCGCCATTCAAAATCTTGAGTTCGTTAGGTCCGTAAATCACAGACTAGTACAGCTGACTTGTTTGGAAAATCCTATTGTCTAGAAATTTGCTGTTATACTGTGGTTTACAAGGAAAAGTATGATTTCTATTCAATTTCACCTTAAAATTTTGCCTTTTGATAACTCCACGCAAATTACTATATTGTATTTAGTGGAAGATTGTCCTAACCATGAAGCAAAGAGTGTAACGGGAGGTCTCATTGGGACTAAAATGAAACTTAGCTGTAACCGCATGTAGTGCAAATGACGTCACATCGACAAGTCGAAGTATTTGGGCATCGGACCTTTTAATCAAAATTACAAGCAGCGTTATATTCTTGAAGCGAGAGAAGCGATAAAACCGTTACTGCTCAATCTTTCAGTACTTGCTGACATTTTTACTTTGTTTTGTGTACGCGAGCAGCTGAAGTAGCTGGTCATGCAGTCAGGAGCGAGAGATTGAATAAATTAAGTCGAAAAAAATATGATGATATGCTTAAATGTGTTTTGTGGTAGGCACTGTAAACTGAATATGAATTGTAGATAAGGCTTCACATCTAAGGAGTGAAATCAGCTGCCCCGCCGCTAGTGCTGTGAAATTTCCACCAGCCTCCACTGCAATTTCTATTGATAATTGATTATTACTCAACTGTTATATATTCTCTTCATTTATTTATGTGCTAAAGAGATAAAATTTGCAATGGACGATATTTGATGCGAAATTAATTAAAATACTCATAGGCCGTTCAGCCGTAGCTTTGTCGAGGTGGCGTCATTGATGACGTCACTTTTTGATGCTAATTTCTGGTGAGTCCTTCCGTTACACTTTTTGCTTCCTACCATGCAGCCATCAGCCGAGAGTTCTGCACGCTCTCTGGCGTCACTACCCTTCGTTCCTGCCAGGGCCTCACTCGAACTAACCCCACGAGAGTCTCGTCTAGAATTGCTCGATCGGGGAAATTTAATCTTCATACCACTCCATGGCTTCACCTTTCCTTTCGACTTAAGGATAGTTCTCATTGGCATCGGCACAATTTAATTTCTGTCTACTTTCCCATCAAAAGTGACGGAAGCGAAGTTGATAACTACGTTAATACGTGTATCACGTTAGAAATTTAATCTATTTTTTCATGCGACGTGAATTTTACAGACAATGAATAGCGAGGAGTAGACCATGTACGATTTTGTAGTTTTTAACTACCTCTGAAAGTGCATAGAAGCAGCCAGCTTATTTTGTTTACCTGTAATTTCATTCTGTCGTGTGAGGTAGAAAATGATCGAGCGATCTCATCAACATTCATTTAATAGTATTTTCATCAGCTCCGGTCTTCGTTTCCATATCTGGAAACTGTGTTATTGCGTAACAGCTTCGTGTTTGATGAAATAACCACTTGTAGTTTCTTGCACGCACGTATTTATTTCATCAGTATTGTAGCTGGAGAATGCCCACCCACTTGGGGCGTTTAGTGATGTTTTATCTATTGCAATTCCTTAGAGAAAGTCATTGGCGAGCTTACTATTTATACTAGATTTGTTTAAGTTACACATCGATATTTAAGTAGTATCCACTATTGAATTATGTAGTACAAGTTCATCAGTTCACAGAAGTGAGAATTTTGTAGACCAATGCAATCTTCACAAAAATTGTTAACGAATCATATTTCCACCATAAAAACCATAAAACAGAAAACAGGCTAGTTGAAATATTGCTCATGTCGGGTGTCACAACAAGCACTCTGCGGGCAAAGTGCAAAAATTCATACGGTAGCCTTGTACATCATTTGCAGGTTTGAAGAAATTCCTAACATCACAGTCTTTATTAGTAAAATTTATCTCACAAAAATACGGAGTCTGTACTCTATGGATGGACTGAGAGTTTTGCATTGATAACTTGTAGCAGTGGTGGCTACAATCGTAAAAATGTTCAGCAGTGGCCAGAAATTTACATTTTACTACTGCAATGAATTAGTTCCTTATAACACCATGATGTTAAAGATTGATTTACTTTATACACTGAATGAGAAATATTAAATTATTCATAATCATAACAGAAATGCTGAGTAGTATTTCACTCTGACCCAGATGTAATGGTAGTGATGTCAGTTAACGGATACTGTATACGTCTGTATGCACATTAACTTTAGCTCTATACAATGTTTGTAATATTCTTTTCAGCAACAAAAGTGACGATGACATTTCATGCCGTGAATCAATGCCGGACGACCTTCTGTATAGGACATCTGCCAAATGCCGTAATGTGATACGTATACATGTGAAGCGACCTTGTAACACTTTGGCTTTCAATTTTTCACTTCTGTCATAGTGAACATTCGTGAATGCTGTTTGTTGTTTATAAATTATAATAACTGTTGTACTCGAACATAGAATATAAGGTGAGAAATGTCTAAACTTTTTGCTCTATGGACTTAAACTCTTCCAACTTCAATTCTACCAACTTGAATTCTGTAAGCTTGCTCTTATGCTCACTATTATTTCCCTGCGTGCTTACTACATAGCAGGATAACCTGAAAGAATGAAATAGCTGGCTCGCCTATTACACGAGAGTGAATAAGAGAAAGCAATGGTATTATTCGTTTGTACACCCTCTAATATTCTGAATTGTCTCTATTTTCTCAAAACCTAGCGATTGTATAGCCATAAGTTTCTTAGATGTGTACAAGTACATGAAAAACAATATAAAACTCAGTTTTCATAATATTTAATAAGCAGTTTATCGGTTAACATAGTTTCCTCCATAAAATACATATTTCTACATAGAATCGTATACAGCAAATTAGAGTACTGTGAGAGCGCATAAATCCGTCAAGCAAGGCAGTTAATTAACAAAAAGAATCAAATTGGTCCTCAAACTAGGACTCACTTTTTAATCACTATCAAAATTTGATTTTTCATACTTCATGGCCGATATAATAACTTCGGCAATTTCTTAATATACGCCCGAACTTTTTTCTAGTTATGTTCTGACAAACATCTTGACAAACAATAGTCAAACCTAAAACGATTAAACCGATCGATCATCACGAAAATTTGGTCATTTTGGTTTTTTAACATTTATAACAATACTTAAACATTTCATGAAGATCCGTATATAATTTTTTGAGTTATGTTGCTGACAAACGTAAAAATAAACATAGAGACAAACAAAAAAGGCAAATAAATCAACACAAAATTTGTCCATATACTCTTAGCAGCAACCCGAACAGGTCTTGCAAATTTCATGGAGATTGGTCCATAACTCTTTCAGTTATTGTACCGACAAAAAAAAAAGACAAACAAACAGACAAACGGTTAGACCGATCTTCACCAAAAATTTATCATCTGTTTCTCATAACAATCCCTGTAAAAAAATCCTAAAGATCCGTCCATAACTTTTTGAGTTATTTTGGTGACGCAGACGAAAAGACAAACTCGACTCAGCCTTATGTAATAGGGATCTGCTGTGCATGACACGATTATTAAGGAGGGGTAACGCATTTCCCTCTTCTGGTCCTCACAAGCGCTTGATGTTCCTTATAGCGATTCAAGTCTCTCCTCTGTAATACACGAAGAAGTCTCCGCTTGGGAAACTGTCAGTACGGTGATATAGAAAAAATATCCACTAGAAGCTGCTTTGCTCTTGTTGATCTCCGTCAGAGAAACCAACATAAAAGTATTAAGTCTCGCGCCATGCAACGAAGTTCATGGAGACTATTTGTATGTGCTTCCCGTGAGTGACTCAGTTCATTTAAAAAAGAAATGCTTGTATTAGCCTAGAAATGTCGTTTGTATGTTGGAAATTTTTACTTGTTCCAGCTGGGGATGAAATTCCATCCAATTAATTTGAAGAGTATAGTACCATTTATATAAATAGGAACCTATTGATCACGGGTCCATTTGTGTAATAACACGGTTTGGGTTTGCACTCCGAGATGGGTCTCTAGCAGAAGCAAATGTTTGAAAATAATTCTCAGCATTATCAGCTGTTAGCGGTGGGGCGACGGCACACACGTCTTGAGCGTGTAGGATTTGTTCGGTTGGCTCGCCACTTGAACTTATAGGATATGTTCGGTTGGCTAGCCAGAGTCGACTGAAGTCAAACCCACTCGTTCGGTCGCCACCGTTCGACTGAATTTTATGGGTTAACTTGGAATTCATTACCCAAGAGACAGTCAAAAACTCCATCACTCTCTTTAAAATGGAGTTTCTAGCGTACTTCTGTTACTTTCAACACCAGCAACACGATTCAAAGCGGCGAATTCAACACTCATCTAAGGCCTCGTAAGGTTGAGATCAGCTTCAGTTTGTCGCCCACCAGATCAGAAACGACGCGTCGGAACGGACACGAAGCCTCGGAAACAATCTAAACCATACATCTGAACGGGCTAACGACCACCTGATCCAGTCGGAAACGAAACGACGCATCGGATCAGAACGGGAACGACGCGGATATCTTGAAAGAATATTTTTCTGATAGCTGTGATGTGTCCGCGAGACCGCGCATGCGCAGAACGATGTTGGGAGAGGCTGGGATGGAGATGGAAGCTCAGTGGTAGTGAATACTGCCTAGTAGATGCAAAAATAATGAAAAAAAAAATTATTTTTTTTCCCAAATGAGGAAACATTGCAAAGTATTCGCCTTCGCGTACTCTGAAGTCAAATATATAATGCACGGCTAACACAAGAGGCTCTTCGTCACTGCTATAATCATTCATCTTAGCTACAATAGGATGAAATCACGCCTGAGCTGCGGCATCGTTCTATGTCGAGGTACTCTCAAGACTAAGAGATAAACATAGCAACCGTTTCGTTTCCGATCCGATGTCGTCTGCATGAGCTGGTGGGCGCACTGAACGTCGTGTCGTGTCCGTTCCGAGGCTTCGTTAGCTTTCGCGGCGTTTCCGATCCGATCTGGTGGGCGACAAGCTTAAGATTAACTTTGACAGGCTAATCGATCGAGCCCATAGTTTAATGGTTTAGCAGTTCGAACGGTTTGAACAGACGCTCGGGGTAATTTTTTACACGAATAATGTTTCCTTCATTTTACACTGTGTCTACAAAGTTAAGATCTTTTTACTAGAATGTGTATTTAGATTAGATTAGATTAGATAGGCGGCAGTAGACGAACCAATAGGCCCATTTCCAAAGAGACACCGGAACATACGCCCCGGATTTGACCCTGAGCTATTGTTGTCTTGCTGTGCGGGATATCCAGGCTTTATGTGTTCGCCCCTCACAGCAACGAAGCCTGCCTGCTACCCCCTCATCGAGGACCTGCTGGTCTGCCTTGTGGAAACGGAACACCTCGTACGTAGCTAGTATTTGTGCACTGGGCCGTAAACTGTGGTTATTAATAACATTGCTTACGGTGTGGTGGGCTGTACAGGAGCATGGCAAGGTACGTATACCGACTGAAATTAGTTACAGTTGCGGAGCCTTCAGTACAAAGAGCTGCAGAAAGGCAAAATGACAAATGACAGCAAAATAGTTCCTGAAGAGCTGATGTGTCTGGAAGTCCTGCTACATGGTTAGCTACACAGATAACGATATGGGCAGCTAGTGTACTCAGTCATAACTAGAACGCCTCGTGGCGTAAGACCATCACCCACGGTGGGAGTAAATTCAACGCAGTCATTTTTGATGGCCAGCTAATGCTAATTTTTCATATAGATGCTTTATCTAACAAGATTAGGGCACAGCTCCCCAAGGATTAGATTCTCTATGATAACAAGAAAAAAAGAACGCCTAATGGCGTAAGACAATCTGCCGTGGTGGAAGCAAATTTAACGCCGTCAGTTTTGATGGCCAGCTAGGCCTAGTTTTTTAGCATATGTCACATCTAGGTCAACCCACCAAAACTCCCTGCAAAAAATTATGAACATTGCTCAACTCCTTCTACCAGTTTTTGGATGGACAGACAAATGTATATATTTATACACAAAAACAAATATTGGCATATCTGGGCAGTAGATCATTATCTATACAAGTTTCATTGAAACGAAGATGACTTCGAAGCTCACAGAGCTTTACAGCTTCCTTTTTCACTTCACGAAGCCTAGATTTGAGTATTGCAGCTCAAATATGTAGGATAATTACAAATATATATATATATATACATTCTTAACTAGGCAACGAAAGCATTATCACCTCTCTCACTTCGTTCATGGGTGAATTGATGATTGTAGAAATAAACGAGTAAGAAGACAGCTATAGTCGGACCATTTTATCAAGGCAGTTCGGTCGTGGTCAAATTCCTCTATAGCGTTACCAATTTTATGGGTATTTCTGAGATTTTCTTCAGCCCATATCTTAGCTCCGCCCACTACCTGTATATAGAGAAATCTCAAAAATACCCATAGAATTGGCACCGCTATAGAGGAATTTGACCAGAACCGAACTGCCTTGATAAAATGGCCAGACTATGGATGAAATTTTAGTACCCACGACGCGCCGTCATGTTTTAGTGAGAGAACAAAGTCTGACCCCTTCGAAGCCGGTACAAGAGCGAGTCAGGCCCGACTACTCTCTGTAGTCCGTCTTGGAGAGAATTGCAGAACTCCACATGATTCGCGTGACACCTTAAAGTCTAAGCTGAGTGAAGAATGGACTTTGATTCTACAAGAAGTGCTTTGTGGCTCCTGTGAAGCTCTCCAAAATAGATTGAAGTTTGTCACTAAACAAGGAGGTCCTATTGAGTAAATGCTATTGCGTACTTTGTTAAAAGGTCTGAGCTATATTATGCCCATTTAATAAATACTTAATTTTCCTAATTTTTCATTGACACACATCATAAAACGTTTGTTACCATAATGACGGTGTACCCTTTATATTCAGAATATCGTTAATATACGCATACACAAACAATTAATTCTAATAGTATAATATTTAATTATAATGACAAGAGTAGGGAAATAGAGTCGGAAAATTTTACACCATTGCTTCACATCTGATCGCATCATATAATTTTGTATAAGCGATGTACGAGTTAACGTCCGTCACTGTTTCGTCTGACGGAAAGTTATCAAAAAAGTAATAATTTAATGAGTATTGCGACACTATTTCCGTCGACTGAAATTATCATAAAAATTTGTGCACTTGAGTTTTTTTCCCCGCAGGGTTCCCAGTGTCGTCCACAATAATTACATATTCTTTAGAACACTTCACGGTAAATCAATCTTTAGCATTGTGGTGTCGTCATCAACAAGTTCACCGTTGGAGTAAAATGTAAATTATATTTCGCTCCTGAATATTCTAACGAGTGTATTCACCCCCTGCACAAGTTGCCAATGCCAGTCTAGCGGTCCATAGAGCACGAGTCTGTCATTGAAAAAGGAGGTCATAGTGAAGACACGCTGTTGATTTTTGGTAAAGTATTTTTGAGCTACATGTTCATTTAATAAAGTTTGAATTTTGCTACTTTTTATTGAGAGACCCGATAAAACGTTTGTTGCCATAACTACAGCTTTTATTGAAATTTTATTGTACTTAGCTTCATGATTTGCCCGAGGTGATGTATAACTGAACACGGAACTCACGTTGAAGTCATCCAGAGGGCATTCTTGAACTGCAGCTAAGACTTCTGCTTCTTTGAGTGTGTTTGGGCGAAATTGATGCAGCGATTTTTCAAGGTGGTTAGGCCTAAAGAAACGTCATTGTTATAAGTTGTTCATCTCAGTACTTTACTCAGGAATATGGCTCATGTCCCCTTCTGCAAAACAACTGAACAACTAATGATAAAAAATAAAAATGTCAAAAGTATTTAGTATTTTTCCTCGAATTTTACAATAATCAACTACTAATTATATTGCTTACTTGCTTTTAGCTGTCCATCGATATCGACGATGACGTCACTCCGTGTGCAGAGACCGATGAGTACGCAGATGACTGACAAGTCCAATATGGGAGATAGAAATTCGCCCACAAGTCTCACACTCGTGCTGCTCCGCCGGTGCACGGGGTCGACGGCAACGAGTTCGTCGCTCTTCAGCCTCCTCATTGAACCTCGATGATATGCAGCCACACTAACGGCACATGTAGCCCACCACGCCTCCATGTCATCCGCAAGTTGTTCAAAGTCTCGTGTATTTAAATAGTATTGTCTGATATGAGAGACTAGCACATCCTTGTGACGCTTCTTCTGACCTCCCATAAACTTTCCGCCCTCTGCACGCTCTCCAGAGTACCCCATATGTATCGAGAATGTCTATTCTCAGGCATTCTCCGCACATGACAAGCCCAGCGCAACTGCTCTCCAACTAAAATAGTTTCTAGTGGCTTGATGATCCTTGTTCTTCTTCGATGCTCTGCATGTGGTACTCTGTGCCACCATTTGAACCACAAAATTCGTTGCAAACGCTGCATAAGGAACGTTTCAAGATTCTTCTGGTGCTTCCTGTTAAAGACCCAACACCCAGAGGAGTACAGCAAAATCGAGAGACACACAGTTCTATATACCGCCCCCTTGGTGACTGTAAACACAAAATATTCTTTAAGAATATTCTAACAGCTATATAGTCTCCCAAATGCGGCTGAGGCGAGACTAATCATTCGCTGCACATCAGCTGCTATATCTCCTCCAGCATTCACCACTGATCCAAAGTACGTGAAGTTGTCGACGTTCTTCAGCTCTCAATCACCCATATAATAAGTCAGATCGCTATTTAGTATCAAACCTGCTCTCGTGTATGCTCTATCGATAGCATGGAGGTTTCTTTGTACGCCATCTAACCTACAGCTAATTATTGCAGCAGCATCATCGGCATACTGCACAGCTCAACAACACTCTCCTGTGAAGCATTTGTCTCCGCTCGCCCTCCTCGAAGATTAAATAGGCTGCCATCCGCCAATAGTTTATTATTACTGCATCGTTTGGATCCATATCACGATTAGCAGCACTAAAAACTGCTGCCATGAACAAATTGGAGATGTTAGGTGTAACCACACACTCGAGCTGCCTAGAGACAACTCAACTAATCGACTGCGTAGCGTAGTCCTGACTTCAGCATCATGTCCATAAACAACGAGCACTAACTTTTGAAATACTGTATCGATGTTTGTGCACTAAACTGCTCATCATTAGTAACGATAGTTTCAAGTTCACCATTGGCATTTACTATGGAATAAAAATTGCAGTAACGACAAAGATTTTCGAATAGTTTTTATATAGTTAAATTTTGCGCAAGCCAAAGACGTGCCGCGGCTACGTAAACGGATTAGTTGAGTTGCCTCTAGGCTGCTAGCGGCAACGAGAATTATGACGCGGGCACCAGGCGAAAAGAAATTTCGTATGTTGCCAAACTATAGCGCATTTGGCTGTTAACAATGAAAGGAAAGAACTTGCCTTAGCCCGAGTTGGTCGTTCACGCTCCATCGTGGCTAATTTTCTGATTATGGCTAGAACCAGTGAAGCAGAAATAGTACAATAGCTTTGAGCAATAAAAATATTGACGTATCTCGTGGGTATAGGAGATACACTACACGCGAGAGTCAGATCCAGGTAAAAAAAAATAAGTTTTAGCTTCGATGTTTTTTTTACCCTTTTACCCATGAAGTTCAGCTCTTGTAATCTGAGTTCAAAGAAGATTCATTTTAAAAAGAGAGTTAATGTCATGCTCTTTTAGATGCAACATATTTTTGAACAAGTACAATTATTAAACTACAGCACTCTGAGAACACATACCTCCGCCAAGCAAGGCAGTGCTAACGAAAAAAATCAAACTGGTCCTGAAAGCAGAACTTCCTTTTTGCTATCGCCAAAATTTAGCCAAATGTGCCTCTCCTGACATGATCAACAGTTTCTGTAATTCTCTTCAAGATCCATCCATAACTGTATCAGTTATATGCTGACAAGCACTAAGGCAAACATATAAACCAACACACAAAAGGGCGAACCAATCATCACAAAAATTTTGTCATTAAATTTGTGCCTTTAACATTTCTAACAATTCATGCAATTTTACAGGATCTGCTCATAACTTTTTTGGTTACGTTGTTGGCAAACATAAATCAAATATATAGACAAACAAACGTACAAGCAGATCATTACAATAATTTGAGGATTTGCTTTTCACAAAATACTTAACAATTCGTGGAAATTTCATGAAGATCCATATTAAGTTCCTGGGTGTGTCCCCAAGGAAGAAAAAGCAGACATACAAACTGCAGAACGAATCTTCACCGAAAGTTATTCATATGTTCCTCCTAACATGCCTAACAATCCCTGTAAATTTCTTGAAGATCCGTCCATTAATTTTAAGCTATCTTGGTGACAGGTAGATAAACTTTACAAAAACATAACCTCCTTAATTAGCGGAGGTAATTGGTATATGTACATTGGTCTTTATTTAAGTTTTTAACAATGCTAATATATTAATCGTTAGGGCAATAACAAACACCTCAAAGTATCTGTTCTGAGCAGTGCGACTGCACTAGATGTTGTCGGTGTCAGCTGTTGTCAGATATTAAATATTATTTGATAATTTGCGATAATATTTTATTCTGCGGGAATTGCGGGATTATTTTGCATTCATTATTTCGAGTTTCAAACAAGTATATCCTCAGTGGTCAACACTCATACTTCAGAGTGTTGCCATTACTACAATATTTTCGCTGTCCCTTTTTTAGTGATGTTTCCTGATATTGTTCGATATTACGAAATAAAATTTAGCAATGTTTTAGAAGAACATTCCTCGTTGTGTAGGAAGCTGATACCTGAATGAAAAAGGTGATTAAAAAATATTTGCCGTTAGGCTTATTTTGGCCAGTTATATAAAACTAAATACTCAGTTTTTACTAATTTTATGATAGATAGACATCTACTGTATATGATGAAGAGAACATATATAGCAGAGGATATATAACGGAAGTTACTAAAATTGTGGCTGTGTAGACAACTAAATATAGAGGGAGGGAACTTTTTAGAATTGAAATTGATTCGAGAAAGTGTTTACCCTATTATCTGCAGCAATGTTAAATATTCCTACAAATTATAGTTATCGTGATCCTACCCAGCAGCGCGTGCCAGGCTTTATCTAACATGTTATGCCGTCTATTCAGTATGAAATGCGACGCTACCAAACGTGTTTCTTTTTTGTGCGCTCTGAAATATATAGTCAGGATATTCTGAAAAAAAGATGGTCGCTGAGATACAAAATAAATCCCGTAATATTTACAGCTGTTACGTAGCCTTGCAAGAAAAGTTAATTTTCCGCTAGTTCACAGCGAAATCCATCAAAAAATGATCTTCTATATCACAGCATTGCTGTAATGGAATGTAAATTAACGAAAAAAATGAAGGCAACACAGACGTCAGAAAAGTCCCCCGAAAGTTGAGGCATTTTTGCACTTAACACACCATAACTGTTAGCTATCTTTGCTTCCGAAAACAGCATGACGCCGGACGAAGTTCACTCTATATATTTTTTTATAAATACTTGTAGTCTAGGAAGTATCTCATTCCGCCCGCGGAACCTGCGAACTGCTTGAAAACGACTAGAGACTGTCTCGTCTCGCAAAAAGTTCCAAATTTTTTTTAGAATATAGAATGGATGATATCTGGTCTGGAGTGGAGAAAAATCACATTTTATTCAAGGCTAGAAAGAAAATACCTTGTCTCTGAGTAAGTCCACCCCTTATATTTAAATACAGCAAGATATATCTCAAGTTGGTACATGCATGAAGATTCTAAATCGTCTTGTTAAAAACGCATAGGTTAGTAGTGCTCAGAAGTTATCAACTCATCTCAGGGCAAATATAGACGCCATCACTGTGTTGGTCAACAGCTCTGTGCAGTTAGGTGCGATGAGGTCTTGGTGCGGGCAGCGCCATTTATTTACTGGCAAATCAGTAGTGTAAAGAAACGACCTCATCAATGGTCCGCTTTTAAGTTGAGTTAGTGTCGTAACGTCTTGGTGCGCACTTCTAAACAGGTGTGTAAGTCGATAATATGTGAAGCTTTAATTTGCTCAGCTTTGAACCTATCAAGATATTATCGCTGTTTCGTGCACCTTGAACGTTTGCTCAGTTATATTCTGTACTGGTAGTCTAGGTTCACGCAACTAAATAAGTGCAGCAGCTCTTAAAATCCTAATCTTCCATACTACGTAATAAATGCAGCTTAGCTTGCCAAAATTCTGCACGCGTGTAATAATAATAATAATATTTTTAGTAATTAAGTGTTCGAGGAAGCATAACTTGGTACACAATGTTAACTACGTAGAGCAGTCTGAGAGCGCGCATACCTCCGCCAAGCAAAGCAACGTTAACGAAGATTTCCAAGCTATTCTGATACGATGATTTCCTCTTTTTAGCCCCAAAATATGGTCATTAGTGCCTTTTGACAGTAATAGAAGGTTCTGTAATTTTTTTCAAAATCTATTCGTAAGTTCATGGAGTAATGTTCTGCATACATTAGTCAAACACACTTACGAACGAAGGAACCGATCATCACCAAATATTGTTCATTGATGTCTATTAACATTTCTAACAATTAATGTCAATTATATAAAGATCCGTTAAAAACTTTTTGAGTTATTTTGCTAATGAGCATAAAATCAAATACAGTGACCAACAAACGAACAAACAGGTCGTCACAATAATTTGATTATTTCTTTTTCGTGATATACTAAAAAACTCATGTAAATTTCATAAAAATCTGTCAATAACTTTTCGGATAATGACATTGAGAAAAAAAAGAGACAGGAAAGAACATTTCCTGATTCTGATTTAAATTTATAACTCCTCAATTTACTACAGCAGAGCGCAATACCGCATATTTACCCACATGAAAAATTGGGCATCATACACGACGATTACATGCAAGCACAATTGATGGCCTCTCGATCAGTCGAGTTGACTGAACCGAGAGGATTAGTTACATGTACAATAGAATCATTGTTATGACAGCACCCCATGACTCCACTGTGCATTCGCAACATAGAATTCATGGTAACAACTAGAGCACTCTGCGAGCCATTCTTCCGATAAGCAAGGCAAAGGTAATAAAACATAGAAATAGTGCCTGAAACTATGATTTCCTTTATGTCATCACCAAAACCGCTTATGTAATTTTGTTGAAGATCCCTTCATAACTTTTCGAATTGTACATCTAAAAACATTTTGACAAACATTAGACAAGCACACAAACATACCAACCGATCATCATCGAATGTAATCATTCATGCATATGAACATTATTTACTATTCCTGTCAATTTTGCTAAGATCTGTCCATAACTTTTTGAGTTATTTCGTTATTTCACTAACAAGCATAAAATCAAAGAGAGACAAACAAACGAATAGACAGATCGTTACGAAAACAACTCATGTAAATTTCATAAAAATAGGTTCATAACTTTTAGAGCCATAGCATTAAAAAATGAGGCAGACCAACAAATAAACAAACGGATGAAAGAATCTTCACCAAAGGTTAATTATCTGTTCCTCCTAAGATTCCTAACAATCCCTGTAAATTTTGTTGAAATCCGTTCATAACTTTTTGAGTTATCTTGGTGACATCCAGACACACACAGACAAACAAAAGACACTCATAAATTTGACGAAAACATTACCTCTTTGGCGCAGGTAATTACAATTCTAACCGACCTGAAATTAGTGAAAGTTCCATTCGAAATGAAAATGGTAAGTTTGTCCATATTTACCACCTTCACGAGAGTACTGTTCAACATTACATGACAAATTTTCCCTGTATTCTACTCATAGACAATAGCAGATGAGTGGAGAACATGAAACCTGTGCCAGTGAGACGGTACCACTCGAGCGCAACAAATTGATTAACGTAATAAGTGTTCAGCACCCATAGAACGTTTATAGCAGAGACGGACGGGAAAAAGACCATTCCAGCGCACAGTAAAGAAACCGGGGAATGTGCGTAGTGCCTGCAACATGCATAATTTGCTTGCGTATATTCTAAAGAAAACCGACGCAATTTAAGGTCATGCTAGCTTACCTCCAAACAACAGATATTTAACTGTGGCATAGCCAAGTCTCATACAGTTCGTACAAGTCAAACACCCTGTTAGCGAGGGAAAAATCGCAAAACTGGGTTATAACATGATTTTTAGTGCTTCTTTTAAAGAAATGGCTTTTAAATTTACCATTGCGCGAGCTTTATTCCGTTGATAAATTACTGAACTTTCATATGAGAAAATTTCAAAAGGATCGAACGAGTCCAAGGTACTGAAAGTATGAGGATTAAATGTGAAGACTTTCCTATGGGGAAAATTGCTGAACTGGACTCTTAAGGAGACTTAGGCCACGCTAGATTGGATGTTAAAATTAAGCCTTCGGAGTTTGTCTTGTCCGAATCTTGAGACAATTGTCCTGGCTTCGACCCGTTGATTAAAGTTTCACGCGTTAACCTTTAATCAATTATCAGTGAAACTTTCAAGAACTTAATCTTACTCCACAAAATAGAAGCTTTAGTCGGCTCGACATAATCTAGCTGCTTCTAATACCTGCAGTACGATTCAAAGTGACGAAGCGAAAGTTTTTGTTTGCAGTTCTAGACAAGTCAAGTGAAGTGGGCTTGGCTGAAATCAACTTTGACGGCCCAGTCGATCACGCCTTCACTGACTGGCACGGTATATAGCATGGGCTTGGCCTTACTTTCTTGAAATTAAAGCTTCCAATTATCTTCACAAAGATTTCATAATGGGGCAGGTTCAAGTACCTTTGTGTTTTATTTTAAAAACCCTAAAGACATTAGAAAACCCAGTTCATCGCAAAAGGAATGGCCGGCTCTGGACTCTGCCGAGCGGAGCCGGGTGTCAAAACATGGCCGGGTCTGACAGAAGCCGGGGCCCCGGTTAGTCAATAATGTTGAAGGTAGCGCTTCGGTTAGTAGTGCTCAGGAGTTATTAACTCATCTCCTGTGAAAGAGTCGCCATCACAGTGTTGGGTAACAACTCTGTGTAGTTAGGTGTGATAAGGTCTTGGTGCGCGCGGCGCCACTTATTTACTGGCAAATCAGTAGTGTAAAGAGACGACCTCATCAGTGGTCCACTTTTCAGTTTATTTAGGTGTCACGAAGTCTTGGTGCGAACTTCTAAACAGGTGAGTAAGTTGATATTTTGTGAAGCTTTAATATGCTCAGCTTTGAACCTGTAGAGATGATGTCACGCGTCCTATCCTAGCCTGCGCCTAACCTGCCTAGGTTACGCGGTAGGCATCGCGAGCTCCTAGGGATGCGAGCTAGGTACCTACAGTAGGTACAGCGAGCTCCTACCCTACCTACCGCGAGTTCCTACCCCTACCTACAGCGAACTACTAAAGGCGTCTATTTGTGGCCACGCTCGTGATCAGAATCACCGTGATCATGATCATCGTAATCACTGAAAAGCACAAGAACGGTCAACGATTTTGTAAACAAACCAGAGACGCCATGTCAGTTTTCGAAAAGATACATTTTTATCGTGTTTTTACGGGAAATGGTAAAGAATGGTTTTCTTATGAGCTTTTATTTATTTTGAAGCCAATGCATAATTGAACTAGCAGTATTTAAACCATTTTGAATATACACAGGCATAAAACTAAGGAAACTACATTTCTGGAAGTCATTCTCACAAACAATCATCATAACATTATTCAATTTATCACTAAATGTAAGAAAACAACACGGCCTTGCACTTCGAATTTTGAATTTTTACTTGTCCAACGGCTGGAACCATTCTTTCATCACGCATGATCAGCCTGGGAAGGAAATCACGCTGCGATCAATTCTCACCACTGATCACGGTTGATTGCTATCAGAATCACGTGAAAATGCTGTCACAAAAACGCGCGAATCATGCGCGATCAAGGGGAATCATTCTCGCTGTGGTCACAAAAAGACGCCTTAAGACGCATGACATCGTTGTTTTTCCTTCGAAGTGGCCCTTATAAGGACGTCATGTTCTAACGTGATGTATATTTTTGTCTAAAGAATTCGGAAATTTCTTTTATATAGTACACTCTGGGAATATATTCGAAAATTTACGGTAAGGTATTCTCGCTCCACTCTCTGGGATTTGATAAAACACCAAACAATACAAAACATACCAAACACCTTGTGATTTTGAGCTATGATTTTTTCGTGAACCATGATGGGTTAGAACAGACGTGCAGCTTTTGCATCAGACTTGGTGTTGGTCTATATATCTTATAGCTATACATTGAAGTAAATTTCTGCTACCCAAGAAACTTACCGACTCTTATATGGCAAAACTATCAAGTGCCTATATTCCATTGACTGGTTATATTTCGAGCCACACTATCTCCTAAAAAAAACTAAGGACTGAACTGTATTAGCAAGAATTTGCAGTAAAATGATTATTTTAGCATGATGACGCAATCTTCTGGCAAAAAAAGGTTTCTATATACTTTGACACTCTTAATATTTTAGTTATTTTGGTAGAAGAAAAGGTATAAATTATATGAATGAATACATTTCCAACACACTGTTGCATGGTTTATATGTAATGATTCTGAATGAGGCTATATGGGGTTTCCCTATCAGATACATACACCAAGTTCAGTGGAAAATCATGACTCAGCAAGCATGAAAAAACCTGAGGAGAAAATATATTCGTAGTGAATTTTGAACTTGCAATCTCACTCCTTTAACCTCGGTCCCACAACCAACACATTGGTGGACGCGACTGTGGGACCTACATTAACCCAAAGCTAATGGCGGATAACATTCGTGTAAACAATCTAAAATAAAAATGAAAATTGTGTATCGTATTGGTCATTTTCCAAATTAGTTGAGTTTACCTGATTTGTCTGATTGAGTGATGGCATCTAATCTAGCAAAATGTCATTTACGTTGTGATGGTAAGAGAATAGCTACAAAACATTTAGTTGTTAATTTTATATGTGAACGATTCGTGATCCTAAACTGGTTAGATCGGGATTCGTTCGAAGTATGTTTCCTTTCTGCATGCCTACAGTCTAAGTCTATACAATGAAGATTGAGTTATGTTAGCGATACCTGAATGATTTGATATGCTATGGTTTGACGCTACCGTGATAAGTCAGACTAATGCGTCAATCTCCCAAAACATAAATGGATAAGAGTTTATGTATGGTCTAAGTACATACACTAAGCCTAGATGTGTGTATGCCGAGGTAAATTGTAAGTATATGAGAAATTATTTGGAAAAATGTAGACACCAGTAAATTGGGCTTATTAAGTTTCACTACCGTACACCATTC
Source organism: Parhyale hawaiensis (assembly GCA_001587735.2). Lineage (NCBI taxonomy): Eukaryota > Metazoa > Arthropoda > Malacostraca > Amphipoda > Hyalidae > Parhyale > Parhyale hawaiensis. The sequence continues at coordinate 5,320,620 of LQNS02278091.1, read as the reverse complement.
AGTGCGCATGAATTCAAAATAGCGTACTGTATGTTTGTTTGAGGTTGAGTTGGATTTCTATGATAATGCTCCTGGGCTTATGAATGTAGGATGGTAACAGCTAGAACATGAAGATATAAAAAATAACTAAAAACAGATACATGTTGAATCAATATGGGTGATAGTAAACTCCTACTTTGAATAAAAATACGTACATATTACGTGACGGAATAAAAAATGTATGATTTTAACCGAGGCTTGAAGATGTCGCAAAAATGACTGTATATGAAAATCTAACATGACAGTAGGAAAAAATACTTTAAAAAAAGTAGTGGTGGAAAATCAGGAGTTATCAGATAAAAGGCCCTTTAGCTATGTGATAACTAAATACTCCACTCTTCATTTTCAGACCAGGATGAATAAAAATTAGGTCAATGAGGGTGAAGTAACCTATGTAAGTTTATGCTTGAAAAAGAAAACGGTGTTGAAGTGGTGATTTAGGGCTTACATCTAAAGTGTATTCATTTGTATGTACTTGGCGTGGCCTTCGCGTTATCTGGCCGCCCCCATTGTCCGGCCACGACACGCCTCTTTGTTTGTATGAGCCGGCTGTAAGTTTAGGGCTCCGAGTAGCCACTGAGTCGTAGGAAATGCCACTCTAAAGGCGGATGAGACCTCTTTTGGTCCAACGGCATCCCTGAGAGGAGATGAACAGGCTGGTGCCATAGCTGGGTACTCAATCTTCTACAGTCTGCTCCTCTCTCTCTTCCATCAGGTAGTACCACCTGGTGCTCTTTTCCTATCCTTTCTCTTCTTCTTCTTTACGGCCATAGCCTGTACTGGTGACGGCAGGGTCAGGGGCGCGTAGATAGCTGGCCGCTTTCGTAGCTATCGTTACTGTCAATTCTTTTTTTTTTTTTTGTTTTTTTTTTTTTTGTAATTATCAGTACATTTCTGTATATTTATGTTCTTTTATTTTTTCTTTTCTTTCTTTTACTTATCTGTGGGGACGTTGAAAAAAACCCGGGACCGAGTCGGTCTCGGAAGGGTCATCTCCTCTATTGTAATATTACAGCACTGCATGCGAACCTCGCGGAGCTCGACTTTGTGTCCCGGGGTGTGGATGTTGTGTGCTGCACCGAGACATTGGTGGCTGGCAGAAGGCACGACGCTGAGCTTGTCTTGGCGGGTTTTCAGTCCCCTTTTCGCAGGCTGTGGGGATCGGAGCTTGGATGCCGTGGAATGGCCGTCTATGTCCGGCGCGGATTCTGTGATTACCGGCAGTCTGTGCACGAATGCGCCTGTCATGAGATCATCGTTGTGAGGGTGTGTGGCCGACTGAATAATTTCTATTTATTCTCCTTGTATCGGAGCTCTGCAACTGATGATTCTCTTTATGACTGTTTGTTGACGGCGATGGCATCGATCTAGAGCACGGATAAAAAGTCAGCGTTTGTTTTTGTGGGTTTTGTTAATGCACACCACAGGGACTGGTTGGGATCTGCATCACCGACTGATTGTCATTGTGTGGCTGCGTTGGACTTTTGCACCTTGTCTGGTTGTGTGCAGCTAGTTCGCGGGTCGACGCATATTGCTGGTAACTGTCTTGACCTCGTTATGACTGATGTCTCGGACTTGATGACGGTGTCAGTTGGCTCCCCTAACCGACTGATAATCATCGACTTGGTCTTACTGGCATTCAGCTTCATACTCCAGGCCGAGCACCATGCACTAATGCGTGACAAATCCCTATTCAGAGACTGAGCGATAGCATCACGCCGGCGAGGAGCAGGTATCACTGCCATCAAAGTGGAATCGTCGGCATAGCTGATCAACGTGTTTTCGAGTGAAGAGAACATGTCACTAGTATAGAGAACAAACAACAGCGGGCCAAGTACACTGCCCTGAGGAACACCAGACACCACCCCGACTGAGGCGCTCAAAACGCCGTCAACAGACACTCTCTGCGTTCGCTCAGAAACAAAATCACGAATGATTGACAAAACCCTACGACCCACACCACAGGACTCCAGCTTGCATAATAGACCCCTGTGGTTAACCCTGTCAGACGCCGCGTTAAAGTCCAACTGGATTATAGGCTATCCAAATTGTGTTTCAGTTTCAAGGTACTGGTCTTAGCGTCCATGGCTGTAAATTTGCTTCCTTCTGCGCCAATGTTCTAGACTTGATTTACGTCACCTTACCCTGCTCGTGTGTTCTATGATGATTGAAAATTCACAGAATACTTCATGTAGTGTCTGATTCGCTTCCTTCAGGCCTGGGAAACCAGTAAAATTTTGGATATTAAGTAAGCACTGTCCCGCAAACCGATAACTTCACGACAGCTCTGACCAAAATTGGCCGGAGACCGTGTCAGTCTATAGCAGGAGTTCCCACACTGCGAGTCATGAACTCCCAAAAAGGTCAGTACTCATGAGCCTTTATCTGTGGTGATGGAGAGTCAAAGGTTAATTTTGATGAAATTTCTCATAATGTTTTTGATAGGTTGTTTGTTTAGTCGTACGACTATTTTCACACTTTTTACAGTTAATTTTCGTAGGACTATACCTTCATTCCTAATGGTGGATATTTTGTTTTTGCAGATGTGGCAGAAACGAACACACGTGTTTTCTCAACTTTGGCCTTTTACCAATCGTGAACATTGGCGTGCAGTTGCCACAGTGTATCTTCTGCAAGAAGACACTTGCTAACGGCAGCATGAAGCCATTCCAACCGAAAGAACACCTCACCAATGTTCGTCCAGAACTTCACGAGAGTAGTAAAAATGAGAAGGTGCTGGTGATACTTTACCTCACTCCTTTTCGATGCATTGTGAATGATTTTCCTGATAACATACGTAAGAAATTATTGAAGCTCAACAATAACTCCGTAGCCATAAGAAGTTCCAAAACCAATAGCTCTAATTGCTGGACCAAAATGCTTTCCGCCTCCCAAAAACCAGTGAATTCACCCTATAAGTATTCATTTCTTCCTCATGAACAAACCTCCGCGGAAGTGATTTTTCAACTCTCCTTGTGATAAAATCAAAGACCCGAAACAAACTGGATGCTGAGGCGAACATGCGATGTGCTCTCAGCCACACAGACCCGCGTAGGTGTTGATTTGCTCCCACCAAAAATGTCAATACAACCTTATCAACAATATACATAATTCAATCATTCATTGTTAATAAGCGTTAATGAGCATTTTTGCTTGTTGTTATTGCTCTCTCGGCTATAATCGATTTTTAAAATGCATCTGAGCCGCCATTGGAAATTAGTACTATAGCAGGAGCCTTATTCAGGTGTGGGTCATGATACATTTGATACAATGAAAGGAGTCATACTGGAAAAGTTTGGTGTACAGCCTATAGGTTATGCAACCACACGCCCGGGGCCAAAAGGGACCCACTGATGAACTGTCTGGTCCACAACCGCTTATATAAAAACTTCACACAGTGTAGTTTTATTTATGTTTTACCTGCAGGCCGTGCGTTGGACTTATGCAGCACTCAAAGTTCATATGGACAGTATTTCTCTGCTTTGCTGCCTCTAGCTGGCACCAAACCTTTCAGAAAGCGCCCTCTGTGGCCCGCACCGCGCAGACTAAAAAAAAAAAACCGGCAGAAGAGCAGTATCTTGCTCTGAAATTCGCAAATAAGCAGTTAATTCGAACCTGTAAGTTGCACACACCTGTTCCTAGCGCACTCGCAGATCTAAATAAATAGGCCCGACACTCACGTCTTGCATCACTTCTCACCAGCCCAAGTTAGAGTTAGCACCTTTACTGTGGTAACAAACTCACGACATATCGAGCAAATTACTGCTACTGCTGAGATGTTGGCGCTTGGTCTCCTGACTGTACTGCTGCTGGGCCATGCTCACGGAAACCAAATGCAGTAAGTGTCTGCACGACTTCTCGCGCTTATCCTATACGACTGTAAGCAGCTCTTTCCCCTAACCATTGCCTGAAATGTTTTCTATAGTGTGACAGTGATGAGCAAAGACCGTAGTGTTACTGTGGATATATATCACTTGTTATGCATTCAAATGATGGAACTTCTTCCGGAAACAGCATTATTGAGGCCTATGTCAATTTGAGAAAAAAAAAAAATGCTATGTACAGAAATTCGTGAGGCAGACTTTCTACAGGGCTATAGGGTGTGAGTTTTTGTTTGATATGGCGGATGATGCGTTGTATAACGTATAGAGTATTAGATCCGTCAATTATGCTGCATAATTCAAAATTGTCCCTAGATTTTAGCGCTTTCCCCTAACATTACAGAGCGAAACTTTATAACGAACGTTCTCAGGTTACATGCATAAACAGGCTGAGAGAAATAAGGTAAGACTATCACTGGGGGGTATCAACTCGCTGTTTCTTATGTTCATATTATAATCATATAGGACCTTATTTACTTTCCCCCGAGATACGTAAAGCATATTTCCGCGTTCTATTTTTTCGTGCTAACATCAAGGTAACACCAGCGAGCTTACTCGCTGTGGTTTTTCAATGCTTTGAAACCAGAGTCTTGTCTTCTCTCTTTCAGAAAGTTAACATTTTGTACATAGCCGTAGTTAATGACTTCATTTTGTGCCACATGCTTTCGTCTGTGTAGGTTTTAGAACGAAATACAAATTGAAACTAGAGCACTCTGAGAGCGCATACCTCCGCCAAGCAAGGCAACGGTAGCAAAAAGTTCAAATTGACTCTGAAGCCATAATTTTCTTTGTATAAACTCCAAAATCTATTCATTTGTGCCTTTGATAGTAATAACAGCTTGTGCAATTTTCTTGAAGATCTGTTCATAACTTTATGAGTAATAATGCTAACAAACGTTATGACAAACATGAGTCAAACATACAAACGAACTAACCGATCTGCACCAAAATTCAATCATTCATGTCTTCCAACATTACTAACAACCCCTATAAATTTCATAAAAATCCATTCGTTATTTTTTGAGTTATTGGTGTAACAAGCATAAAAATAAAAACAGTGACAAACAAACGAACGAACTAACGGATCATTACAAAAATTTGGTCATTTACTCATTGTTATATAGCTAACAACTTATGTTAATTTCAGCAAAATCCATCAATAACTTTTTAAGTTATGGCATTGAGAAAAATGAGGGAGACAAACAAATAAACAAACAAACGGATAGATATATCTTCACCAACAGTTAATCATCTGTTCCTCCTTACATACCTTACAATCCTTGTAAATTTCGTCCAAATCGGTTCCGATCTTTTTGAGTTATCTTGGTGACAGACACGACGAAAATATAACCTCCTTGGCGGAGGTAATTAGAGGTGTTCTCGATTTCGCATTTCGATTCGTAATACGTACGTGGTGGAGATCATTTCCGAACGTAGTTGATTGATCTTAAGGCATCTTTTTGTGACCAATTTCATGGTCAACCTCACATTCATCGCGATTACAATGATGACTGAAGAGCACAAGAACGGTTGCTGATTTTGTAGACAAACCAAAGATGCGAAGTTTGATTTGGAAAAGTAACTACGTTTCATATTTAAAGAGAAAATCGTTAAAAATGGTCTTATAAGTAGCTATTCTAATTTCTTTGAAGTCAAAACCTTGGTAAAATAGCATTGTTGACGCTTTTTTGAATGAGTTTATTAGGAGACACTGAACATTACTCACAGAAGTATTATTTAAATTTCCAATGTACTCTTCAATAATAACTTTTCAATAACTGTAGTATTCAATTTTGTGCCACTTTCTTAGTACAGAGTTATATTTGTGCCTAAATAGCTATTTTTCCTCTGAATGAGCTTAGAACTAACAAAACAACACTTCTTAAAACAAATGTGACAAGAAATAGCGATATTATTTTCACTTTAAACTAAACTATGAGAAAATTTCGCAATCTTACAGTTCAAATTTTTTTAAGTTTTTCTCGATCACCACCTTGACTTACTCGTTGATCACACTTGATCTCTTCTGGGTTGATGCCATCATGAAGTCTTGATCACAGAGCAACCTCACCAGATCACCAGCAACATCACTTCGAAAACTCTTCAGGAAAATGGAAATATAAAGGGGAAACACGAGCTGGGTGGCCATAATAAGACGTATTTAAACGATGCAACCAAATCTCTTTCTGTCATCCTGATTGAGAGATTGTTTGGTCATTGCTAAGTTAAAGCCTTTTAAAAATAACGCAAAAAGATTGTTACGCGAGTGATTTTCTACACAGGAAAATTAAAAATATGCATACAAAAAGTCACTCTGGATTTAAATAACTTGACTCAGCAAATTCGAATGCTTTGGATGCAATTCATATCTTCTGAAAGTTTTGTATATCGCACTTATGTGCAGAAAATAGATCTGGAATTGTCTAAATTACGGTTAAAATTCCCGAATACTGAGGCTCGTTCAGTATATTTACGTTATTTTCGGGTGTTGACGGTCCTCTCGTCTATCAGACATGCACACGTATACGTATATGGTGCGTATGAAGGATGATTAACGGGATCAGGTTAAAGCACTGTCGACAAGCGGCGCTTGCGCGCGGTGGACGTACGAACCGATGACGTCATAAAAACTTCGCTCGTTTTTCAGTAGCTGATTTGCATTGTTTCTTCATCATTTCATTTTGGCCTCCAGAGAGTCCTACATGTCCAACAATCATTATAGCTGTACAAAAACATGCATCAAGGTATCTACGAACATTTTAGCTCTCTGAAGGATAAAATTTTGAAAGAACGTTGGTTAAAAGGCTTGTAAAAGAGCTGTAAATTCAACCTGCAAATGCCCGTATGCATCAGAAGCACTTTTCGAGCCAAATTTGTCGTCTTTTTGTGCAATAAATAAGGACAGTTTTATCCAGAAAAATATGGCATTCTAAAGATGGATTTATATGGGTGAAAACCGCAATGTTTTTAATTTATTTTCGTCTTCTACCAGTGATGTGCTGTCCTCTATAATTTCATACCGCTGCAACAAAAATTGGCTCAGATTTTAACACAACAATGAATAAGCACTGATTTTTAATACAAATACTACTTTTATGCATTCTTCAGCAATACGCATACTGCCAACTGAGCTTAGATTAATATTTTCACACTTTTCTTTATCACTCGTTATTGTTTTCGAGTTTGTCAAGTGAATAAATTTTTATGTGGTCTTCCTCGACAATTTATGTTCCCCATACTTAGTGCAAATGGTTCAGACATTTTATTTTGTCTCGTGAACACAACTGTGTAACAACAAACGTTGATAAAATGTTTACCGTCAACTCAGTTCTCGAGTCTCGACACAAGTGTCACTATTGCAGTGAAGTTCCTTATAATTATCTCGTCAAATTTACAGTGAATTAGAACTCAGAGAAGCATAAAACTTTCAATATGTCTATAAAGAAGCAAGAACACCTTATGGAACGCCTAATTTATTCATTTTACGTGAGATACACAAAATATTACAAGGTGAACCTGTTTAGGCCGCAGACTTAAAAATCGCGCAAAAATATCCAGCGAGATGGACGCTCGTGAAAGCGCTCAAAGCTGCGATTTTAGGGCGAAAATTCGCAGCGATCGGCGAAATCGCCATAGTGTTGACAGATTTTGGCGGTAGTCTGGACGGGGCCTATGGTAGAGTTGGAATAGATGAAGTTATGCTGGGTTAAAACGTTCCTATGGGGTCGTTAGCGAGCCTATAACGACGCAGGCTATTTTCTCCTATAGAAAAACAATGGGAACTTCAAAGTCATATATCTCAAAAACTATGCATTTCCGTCTTATATACATGGGTATCACTGCACTTCTTCTATAGTTCTATAGATTACTATCGATATATAACAAGGAATTAGCTGGGCACCTTATTGGATTTTCGTAAAAATTTACCGAACTTTTTAACAAGATTGATAAGATAAACATTAGCGGAACAAAAATTACTTTCCTTCCGGCGAAGTAATATTAAAGCAAAAGTCTATATAGAATAAGCAGAAGTCATACAATTTCTCGGTAAAATCAGAAAAAAAAACATCAGCTGTTATCTGCTGCGCGCGTTACAGCAGTAGAACAGTAGAGGGGCGTCCAACTCGCCCTAGCTAGCCTAACCGTATTCCACATACTTAAACTGTCTAGTGGAATGATGTTGTTGTTGTTGAAACTGGCGATTGTTTCTTCCATATTTTTTCCAATGATGCTGTAGTTTTTACGATTAGGAGAGGCGGATATGTTAACGACGCGTACGCGACGGCACAGCTTACGCAAACATTGTAACGAAACTCTCCGACCGGATGAGTGCCTCATACTGAAAAAACAACCTAAATAATAAGAAAATTTTGTCCTTCAGAGAACTAAAATAGTTTGTAAATGCTTTGCTATAAATTTTTGTGCATCTACTGTATAATGATTGTAGGACATGTGGGGCACTCTGGAGGCCCAATTGAAATGACTGAGAAACAATGTAAATGAGCTGCGAATTACCGTACTTGAACTTTATGACGTCACAAGCCTCATTAACCCTGATCAAGGATTCTGAGATTAACAGGTTAACCCAGGAGGGCGGAGCCAAGCTGTACTGCATCATGCGTAATGAGGCCTGTGACGTCATAATGTTGAAGTCCGGTAATTCCCAGCTCTTTTAAATTGCTTCTCTATTATTTCATTTGGGCCTCCAGAGTGTCCTACATGTCCTACAAACATTATATGTTGCACCAAAATATATATTAAAGCATCTACGAAATATTTAAGCTTTCTAGAGGATGAAATTTTATTATTATATGGGTTGTTTTTTTTTTCGTAAGAGTCACGCACCCGGTCGCGCTACCGTCGTTCACGACACGTGTGCGTGTTTGTGTGCGCAGATCGTGTGCGTGTTAGCGACGTTCACGTTGGCGTTCCGCGCTGCTCGCAGTATCGCTGATTAAGTTAGGTTACGTTAGGTGAGGTTAAGAATTAACGGACTGGTAGTACAACCCTAATGAAGCAGTTTGCAACACAGGGGAGCCCGACACGCTGCTAAAGAGAATCCAACGAAAAAACATGAACTGCTGACTTAAACGCCTGCAGGCCAACACGACCGAGAGTCGACGCCGGCAACGAATTCCAAACCCCAACAGACCAGGGCACAAAGCACCGACTGCACTGACGAGTTCTGCATCTAAAAGTCTCTAAAGTGAAAGAGTGCGCGTCAGCCGAAGCGCGTGTAATCCTCCTTGAGACCTTGAGGGCTGGGACAGATGAATACAACCAATGTCTTTTATTGTTGTAAGCCTTATAAAACATACAGAGTCCAGCAACCTCTCTCCTGTGAGATAGGTTCACCAGATCATTTTCGGCACCGAGCCCGCTGGCTGAACTAACAAGTCGGTCCAGCAGACGCAAGTGACTGTCAGCAGCTGAAGCCCAGACCGCTGAGCAATACTCCAACACAGGCAGCAAAAAAGCATATAAGCATCTGCGGTTAACCTGCCTGTCACCAAACACAGAATTTATCTTACGCAGGAGCCCATTCTTACTGGAAGCACGTGACACTAGTCGCCTAATATGCGGTTCAAAAGTAAGCTTCTTATCAAAGACAACACTGAGAATCTCCTTCCTCGATCTGAGGACTTCGTTTCACAGTAGATAGAAGTCTACACCTACGACGCCATTTCCACAGGCTCAGGCTGACTCAATCATAGACTTGGTCTTACTGGCATTCAGCTTCATAATCCAGGCCGAGCACCATGCACTAATGTGCGACAGATCCCTATTCAGAGACTCGGCGACATTATTACGCATGCTGGGGGCAGGTATCACTGCCATGAAGGTGGAATCGTCGGCATAGTTGGTCATCGTGTTCTCTAGGTAACGTTAGGTAAGGTTAGAAAACTTAGGTTGGGCTAAGTTGGGTTAGGTTAGGTTACGTTAGAAAGATAGGTAGGGAGGTTGAGGTTAGGTAAGGATAGGTTAAGTTAGGCATGCTTAGGTAGTGTTTATTTTAGTAATTGCGCGCGCAAGAAAGCTTACGTGAACGCAAAAGTGTCGTGAACGACGGTAGTGCCACCCGGTCGAAGAGTTTCGGTAAAATGCTAGCGTTAGCTGGGCCGTCGTGTACGCGTCATTACATATCCGCCTCTCGCAATCCATATTGGAAAAAATATGGATTAAACATTCGCCAGTTTCAACAACATCATTCCGTGAGACAGTTTAAGAATGTTGAATACGGTTAGGTAGTTCTTTTTGCAAGTTAGCTAACGCAAGTCGGACGCCACTCTACTGTTCTACTGCTTTAACGCGCGCAGCGTATAGCAGCTGATGATTTTTTTCTTATTTTGCCGAGGAATAATTGTATGGCTTCTGCTTATTCTGCATAGACTTCTGCTTTATTACTACTTCGCCGGAAGGAAACTAATTTTTTTGTCCTTTGATGTTTCTCTTATCAATCTTGTTAAAAAGTTCTTCTATCTGGGCGTTCAATCGCTCGCATCTGAGCCAATTTTCGTTGCAGCGGTTTGACATTATAGAGGATAGCACATCACTGGTAGAAGACGAAAATGAATTAAAAACATTGCGGTTTCCACTCATATAAATCCATCTTTAGAATGCCATATTTTTCTCGATAAAACTCTCCTGATTTCTTGCACATTAAAGATGATAAATTTGACTCTAAAAGTGCTTCTGATGCATACGGGCATTTGCCGGTTGAATTCGCCGCTCTTTTACAAGAATTTTATCCAACGTTCGTTCAAAACTTTATTATTCAGAGAGGTAGAAAAAGTTCGTAGATACCTTGATGCATGTTTTTGTGCAGCTACAATGGTTGTAGGACATGTAGGACACTCTGGAAGCCCAAGTGAAATTATTAGGAAACAATGTAAAACAGCTACTGAAAAACGAGTTAAGTTTTTATGACGTCATCGGTTCGTACGTCCGCCGCGCGCAAGCGCCGCTCGAGCGTCAGTAGTGCGCTAACCTGATCCCATTCATCCTCGGGTGCGTATAGTAGTCGAATACGCTGTATTCATATGATGAAATTGTTGGGATATAATGCAATGCTGTATTATTTGTATCGAAGTACTTATTGAAGTGTTATCACGATTTCCAAATGTTCATTAAACAAATAAAACCTGTCACACAGATGTATCAAGATAGTTCTATTATATATATATACCCGGATCGAATCCTGACTCGATTCTTTGTATTTATTCTATTTAAACACAGGGGCGGACGGAGAGCCCCCTGTCTTGACAATACCAGGTGTTGACGGGACGAGAAACTGTGAGATTTTTCAGGTTATTAATTATTCAGGGTAGACGGATGAGCTCCCTCATACACGTACGGCTCTGCCTTAATATCCTCGCACTGATGCAGGGAGCAACACCAGTAGCTTGCGTGTTTGCGGTTCTTCTAGCTGTTTCTGGCTTAGTGGTAAGAGTGGCGGCGTGGTAATCTTTAAGTCTCCGGATCAAATCGTGACTCGATTCTTAGTATTTATATAGACGTAAGCGGTTTTGTACTAAATACGACGTAAAGTGTCATCAGCGGAGGTTAGGTGTAAGCTTGAACTTTACACCTAACGAACTAAAGTCTACGGGACATAAAACCACGTTTCTCGACAGATACCAAACGCTCAAAACCGGGCTTGCGAGGGTACTAACGTCGTTTAACCCCGACCAACCACCCGTACTACACAGCCCCTTCAATGAGCTCTCGCTCGGATTGTTAGGCTAGACCAGGACTGGTTGTGCTAGCGTTCCTAAGTGTTTTTGCTGTTTTTATGAGGGTTTTTAGTGTTATTTCAGAATTTTATTGTATAAGTGTTTTTTTACTTAGCGTCAATTTTCGATTAACCTTACTTGGCGTCAATTTTTAACAGGCCTTATTTTGATCGCTAGCAGAACCTGTCCTGGCCTTTTAACCTTACGTTATGAGAAAAGGCTTGTTGGACGTTAGCTATATATATATATGTATCCTTCTAGTTGGGAGACGAAGAGCACATTTATGTATATATTACGTTCTTTGAAGGGGACATCTTCACAATGACGAAAACGAGCACACGTCCTCTCCCTGAATAAGGGTATCTATCGCTACGAAAAGAGGACGTGAATAAAATCTACGGACCGTTCCGCCGTCTTCTCGATAGTAAATGCGCTCTTAGATGCTGCCATCCACGACCACCACCACCACCACCACCACCCCTATAGTACAGAAGCCCTTCCCAATTACCTCTTACCCCGAGAACCTTGTGGTTAGGTAGGCAAGGACTGGTTCGTCCAGTGTACTGTATACTGTATTTTAAGTGTCTTTAAGTATTTTAAAATGTATTTTAGAATATTAGAAGAATCAGACCTGGCCTCCTAACCTACAATGCTCTCGTCCTAAGAGCTCATTGTTGGTTAGCGGTTCCGTTAGTCTACTTAGCGTCATTATATGCTATTCCTACCGTGTCCTCTTCTTCTCCCTATTACAGGTATATATATTATTGATAAAAATAATTGACATCCAGGTTACATAATTTATTAGGTTTTTCAGTAAGACGTCTCCTGGTTATTATAATTTTTTTGGTCAAGCTTTCGACAATCTTTGCGAAAGTCGTTTTCAAGGCAAGAAACTTTTGTCCGGGAATTCTTACATGCAGCTAAAGTGTATCAAAGATACTCAATTGAATTTCGTTCAAAATAA